>CM050172.1:94082089-94217089 GCA_027410445.1 Discoglossus pictus
TATAAATATAATATATATATATATATTCAAAAATATCTAATAACTTAGGAATCAGAAAGATATTACAGGAGCCGGGAAGGCTGTTTGTTTAGGAGCCTAAATTAAAGCTTTAGAGATGGATTGTTGTTGTTCAGTCCTTCAGTCATGACCAACTCCCAGTGACCCTATGGACAACAGAACACATGGCACATCTGTTTCTGGTTGTGCTTATCCACATGGTTTTCTTGACAAAGATACTGGAGTGGGTTGCCAGTTCCTTCTCCAGTGGACCACAATTTGTCTGACCTCTGAACTGTGACCTGCCCATCTTGGGTGACTCTACATGATATAACTCAAAGCATCATTGAGGTATACAAGCCCCTTCACCAAGACAAGGTAGCGATCCAGAAGGGGAGAGATGGATTATCCTTTGGAAAAATATTTTTGAGCCAGCAATACAATCTGTAAGAGCCCTGGCTCCCATGTCCCCCGGAAAATTCTACCCCTAATATATACAAATGCTATACGCACCCCAAAATAGGTGCAAAAAACACTAACGCTTGATTATCATTCTTATCTATATGTATATATCTTCCAACGGGGCATGTCCATGTGATTTATCAAGCCCCACTGCGAGAGATAATTATTCCTGAAAAAAAAACTTGTTTGGAGAGTGGGAGAACGTTTCCCTATCATTTACTCTTACAATGCCCAATTTGTCAAGTTCAATTATCTAACAAAGCTACTCAAAAACAATAGATGAAATGATATTTATTTATATGTGAGACTGGATAACAAATCAACGTAACATTGGGGCAAAGAAAATGTCCCAATATGGGACCCAACATGCCATGACATAACAAATAACTGCAACTCAACAGAGACAATATGAGACCATACATGAGTTGGTATCAGAAGCTGCTGGAGATGAGAGAAAACGTCCCAAATTTTTTTTCCACATTGGTTATGGGAATATATTATTGGAATTCATTACATGGACATGGAAGGTTTCAGGATTTCATTAGGAATATAAAATACCTATATATCTATTTACTTTTATGCACTTTATTTTATTAAGACGTGCTTAAAAGCTTTGTTTGTGTCTGTTTAAAATGAAACTAGTACCTGCTTGGATCTGCCTTCTGCAATTCATGCAGCTTATGAAGATACAGACCATGAAGTTCCGTGTTTCAAATTACCCAATCAGTGACCATCTCTCAGCACCATATTGTAGAATGTTGCTGAGAGATGCTCACTGATTGGCTGCTAGAGACGCTGCTACAGTACTACAGTACTGTGTATTCATGAGCTACAGTAGGTACCATTTGCATTATTTTAGACATAAATAACTCACATACATAAAAGTAATTACATACACAGGTATATTATATAAAAATCCAGAAAACTCCCATTTCTAATTAACTGTAATCAAAAACAAGAACATGTGCCAATATGGGGTGGGGTCACATTTTACTGTCCCCGGGTGCCATTTGTAGTAAGAAGTAAAGTGTTCCAGAACTGGAAAAACATAGAAATGGAAAAGTTTTTTTTTATCGTTTTTGGAACATTTTACCTTTTAGTATATACGATCCATTGCATCAGATTTATACTTATTGCAATAATGACAAAGGCTAATTAGCTAATAGTAGGACCTCACCTACATATGGAATTACCATAACAAAGAGGGTGCCATAATACCCAGTTACAATACCCATTTTTCAAGTTCAGTTATCTTCGGTCAAGTCCTTTGCACATATACGATTTTTGTCGATTACAATTGTCTGAAATATGTGTCTATCATATGTCAGCCAATTAGAATTGAGTATTAGAATTACTCCTGTCCCAGATTTCAATACGTGCATTCTGACTGGTTAGACTTTGAACCAATGAGATATGGGGTTGGAGTAATTTGAATACTCATTTCTAATTGCCTGAAATAAGATTGACATGTATTTCAGATAAACACAATCCACTGAATTCTAATGTAGGTTCCATATGATTGTGGAAGCCCTCTCAACAGAACTAAACAGAGATCTTATCTGCAGTCAAAGTCCCTCCCAGGTTAGTAAAGAAAAAAAATGCAAACCAGCATACCGTAAAAATGTTGTGTTAGTGTTCCTTTAACACAGCATAAAAACAAAAAGGACTAATGACAATGTTTGGAGGACCACATTATCCAACTGCCCTCATATAAAAACAACTAAATAGAGCATTATTAGAGCAGTTGCTCTGTATCCTCTTCAGGAGATGATGCCGTCAATCTGAATATTGATCAAGAGCACTGTAAGGTGATTAGAAGCACCAAGGGGGTCCAAATCCACATTAGTAGAGGGGATGAAACTCTGGTCCTGTGAGCATGTGCATAATTTATAGCCTGTACTGATTAATACAGCTCATTTGTGGTTTAAGTCACAGCCAGCTTTGCCCCATACTGGCACAGCCCGCCCCGGTAACAGATGCTCTGGCTTTGATCATCTTGAGCCTGGATACTGCAAGCCGCACTCTCATATTCCCTTTACTCTCATTTAAAGTTTGAGCTGTTGCAGCAAGCGGCTATCACTGTGCTTGGATCGTCCAAAGTGGTAGCGGCGCTTACCCTCTCGCTGTGTTTAGAGACTGGAATAAAGTGCTGGAAGACAATGAGTGCAGTGGGCCTTATCTAAATAAGTTCTGGGCAGGAGATGACGGGAAAACATTTGTAGTTACTTGTGAAAAGTAGGTTTGAAACAATATGCATGGAGAGAAATAATTATTGGGCAAATAGCAGCTTGTTCCTTCAACTAAGGACACATTTTAAGTATATTTGTAGGTTTATAACTTTTACAGTTACAATAATAATTTTCAAGCTTTAATATTATGATCTTCATGTCATACATTGCTAGATAATAATAAAAAACAATAAAGTGACTGTTAGGGTATTGCAAAAATGAAGTTCTGGAATACAGTGGAACCTCGTCATTAAACCTGAGGGATGGAAGACTAGGATGAACATAGTTTTTCTGAATACCAGATTTTTGGACAAATACTGGATTTTGGGGATTTACAGGGCTGAATCTACCTTTTTGAAGCCCCAAGGCAGTGAAGTGGAGGAGCCCCTGTGAGTAAGTATGCATGGACCCATTTTTGCCTTTTCTGTGCGTGTAAGTTCCTTTTCCTGTTGTAACTCTCCTGTTATAGGTGGTTACCCCCAAGTAGCCAGTCTATGAACTGCAACATTTCATTTTTTTAAGCCAGGAACCATTTTTTTAAGAAGTGACGCCCCACACAGTGAAGCGCCCCTGGGCGGCTACCTAGTTGGCCTAATGGGTAATCCGTCCATGAGGATGAATTTTGGATTTTTCATGATGAATATTGGATTTTTGGACAAATATCGGAGCAGTTTTTGCCAAAAAAAAAAAAAAAAAATATATATATATATATATATATATATATATATATATATATATATTGGGTATAGCCATTAACTTGCCCAAACGTTCCCTTGAAATTCCCACAGCCACTTATAATCTTTCCGTTGATTACTTTCCTCACCAATTCATGCAGGACTACAGAACTACCACTGTTAGCAAAGGACAAATTAAGCTCCAATCTCAATGCATTCCAGGAACACCATGCTCTCTTCATAAGGAGATGCAGGTCATTGCCTCCTTTATTTATAGTCCCATCAATAACTCTGCATTATTCAAATATAATATACATGTATATAATTATTGAAAGAAAATCAATTAAGTATAAATTAAAGAGCAACATAAATAGAGTAATAAAGGAATACATAATGTATGATATGGTTATATGAAATGTAAAATGTACATAATATATTAGAGACATGTTTAATAGTGCTTTTTAATTGAATGTTTTATTGTTATGTAAATACATAATTATGTGTAAAATGATTGTCTATCACTTAAAGGCCCAGTTGAACAATGGAGAATTACAGATGGCTGTCAGGAACCGGGTACTCAGAATATAAATTTGGACCTTTCAGGGATGAGGATTGGTTTAAAAATGTAAAAAGTAATAATAAACAAAGAGTAACCTGTAATAGTAATTAAAACTTTGTTTATAAAGTTTTAAGTATAAAGCGCAGTGCTTGTCTCAGTCCATGTGCAGGAACAAGTATCAGAAGCACAGTCATGTACTGAAAGCAGAAATGCTCAGAATACTGTAGTATCAAATGACACTGGAAACATATGTTATCCACTGCAGAGTAGATCTTGCATGTTGAACCTCACAAAACAGGAGCCAGTGGTAGTGGGGATTCAGCAACTACAGGGATCAGAGCTCATGTAGGATTTTGTGCAGTAGCAGACCATAGAAACCAAGTTAGGTGATGTAGTAGTCAGCTAAGTCACAAGGAAACTTAGCAGCAGACTAGCAATTCAGCAGATGGCTATTGCAGCAATAGACACTGAGAGCATAGGTCCGCAGAAGTAGACTCAGAAGAAAAGACAGAAACCAGCACACATGTGAAGGTGAATGCTGGAACTTAAACAGAGTAGTTGGTGTAGGTAGAACCTGCCAATTAGGAACAAGAGCTAGCAGCAGTGTTGGATACAGCAGCTGCAGTAATGCAACAAGCAGACCAAAGACTTAAAGCAGGATGGCACAACAGTGTATTACAATTGGCACTTTGCTATGAACTCAGCCAGTGCCCACTCTGGCTGATTGGTTGAGCCCTAGCAACTTTCAGTAACTAACACACAGGAGCAGATCCATCTTTTTGAAGTCTCCTTTGTGGTCTATTCAATCTTTTAGTCATTACAGGCCGCAGATTGAAAGGGACAGCCACAAGGGACTTTCTTGGCCCCACCCGAGGCCTACATGACCAGGTTCTCCAGATAATGACTACAAATAAAGAGGGAAGTTAAGGTTTTGTTCTTGAAACACATCAGGATTGAGGCCCTAGTTCGTGCATTGCCAGCAATGATGGTTCGGTAGTCCCAGAGCCCTGTAGTTCTATAGTCCAGCAAGGTTTGGTGATATATGGCTAGAGAAAAGTAGTCACCAGAGGGAAGACTATACTCAACTGTGGAAACTCCAGGGGAAATTTGAGCAAGTCAATAACTATATGCTCTGATTTGTTTTATATATATTGTATATATAATAAGCATTATTGAGTGATTTGAGAAGCAGAAAATAAATGTAATCAATCTATTGAGATTTAATACAAATAAATGTAAAGTTATGCATCTGGGAACGGAAAAAAGCCATGCAATTTATATTCTTAAGGGAGCAAATCTAGGGGTATCTGATATTAAAAGGGATTTGGGAGTACTTGTGGACAACCACCTAGGTAGCAGTGCTCAATGCCAAGCAGCAGCTGCAAAGGCAAATAAAATATTGGCATGTATTAAGAGAATAATAATAAAAATAAAAGAAGCAAGGGAAGCAAATATAATTCTGCCACTATACAAAGCCCTAGTACGCCCTCATTTGGAATATGGAGTACAATTTTGGACACCATTACATAAAAAGGATATTTGAGAGCAGGAAAAGGTACAGAGAAGGGCAACAAAACTAATAAGGGGAATGGAGGGGCTAAGTTATGAAGAAAGACTAACCTAATTAAACTTATTTACTCTAGAAAAAAGGCATCTAAGAGGGGATATTATTACCTTATATAAATATATCCAGGGTCAATACAAGGCTTTGTCAAGGGAACTTTTTGTGCCAAGAGGTTTTCAACTAACCAGGGGACATTTTTTGAGACTAGAAGTAAAAATATCTCGCCTTAAAGAAAGAAAAGGGTTCTTCACAGTAAGGGTGGTTAATCTGCGGAATTCTCTACCAAAGGAGGTGGTGACAGTGGATTCGATAGATAACTTTTTAAAAGGGATTGGATATATTTTTAAATAAAAATGGCATTAAGGGCTATCCTGGATAAATAGAGAGGGAATATTGATCCAGGGATGAATCCGATTGCCAGTATCTGGGGTCAGGAAGGAATTTTATATATTTTTCCATGTTTAGACAATTGGCAAAGTTTCACTGGGTTTTAATTATTCTGTTTGCCTTCTTCTGGATCAATTAAAAATAAATCTGCGTATTGCAGATCAGAGGAGATCTAAAAAGGTTGAACTTGATGGACTAAAGTCTTTTTTTCAACCTAAATTACTGTGTAACTATTGTGGTGCACTTTGTTGACTTTTGATTTAAGGTTTACTGGGAAAGTTTGGCCATCTCAAATGGAGCTGCAAGGTTATAGAGCTGGAAAAGTGGACTGAACCTTACATAAGGATTTTCTAGCACTCAAGAGCTCCATCTTCGATTTTATTAGTTCTGAATTAGATGAACGTCCAGGAGTATTTTTACATAAATATTTCCTAATCATTAAATAACGACCATGCTATGAGCGAGTGAACTGCTAATTACACCAAAGCAAATCAAAATGTCAGAAGCGGAAGATGAAAAACACAATAATTACAGGTTTATGATTAAGCAAAGCTCAGGAAGGCCAAGAAAGTAACAATATAGGCAAAAAGCTCCACAACACAAATCTCAGCTCTTTTCAAAGGTTTGTTATAAAACGATCTCCAGTGAATATTTCATGAAACATAACCCATTCATGTCATTGGTTTGGAATCCCAAGCACCAAGGTGAAATTAGTGCAAAATATTCAAATTATCAATAAAAATATCATCCCATTGTAACAGTATTTATATTAATACTTACATTCGATCATTTGGGATGATCTTGTGTCCATCTCTGAACCAGGTGACTTGAGGTCTTGGGTGACTGATAATAGACGGCTGGTTTAAAACTGCGGCCTGGCCTTGTGCTAATGTTTTCCTTTCATCTCCATCCAAAAAATCCCCCATGTCTGTGAAAAAAAAAAAATAACAACAGATGGTGGTATTTTGTTTGTATTTGTATTTCTAGTTGTGTTTGAGATTCATCACGTATCACGTTGGTCTAACTCTCCATTAATGGCTGAGCAAATCCCATCCGTTTTACCAAGTACCACTCTACCTAACACTCTATCTATAAAGTGAAAATCTCTTTACC
The DNA here is from genome assembly GCA_027410445.1 of Discoglossus pictus. Lineage (NCBI taxonomy): Eukaryota > Metazoa > Chordata > Amphibia > Anura > Alytidae > Discoglossus > Discoglossus pictus. The sequence goes on from CM050172.1 coordinate 94,089,074, forward strand.
TTCTCAGATATCCCATGACATGGAACACAATATATTTCATACATTTAAAAGAAAATATATTTAAACCATTACAAATGTTTTTGCAAGAAAAATACAGTATTATGTAAAACATTTTCCCACTTCATTGCACACACAAAGAGGATTGGCAGACACGTGTGAGCTTATTGGCTGAAAGGGGCAAGACCCCAATACAGTTAATATTTGAATATTTTTATTTTTAATAAAATCAACGGTGACACATTAACAAATACCCATTTATCATATTTAAGTAAAAACAGCCAATCCAATAATTAACCATTTCACTGGCATTGTGGCCAGCAACATATAATGAGAGGGATAAATAAAAATATTTTCCTTACAGTTCTGACCACATCCCAATCAATGTTTGTTTTCCAGCAACTATATAATATATATAATTTAATTTATAGAAATTGCATATCCCTATAGCAACAGCAAATAAGACGTGTAACTATACCACTTCAATCAGGTGAGTAAAGTATATTTTGCATCATATCCAAGTTTCGGTTCTACCACTGAATTTGGTCACTTTCACCAACAACTTACAGGAATATCGGGAATTTTTAAATTAAAACTTTCCAAAGTTTATTATGCATTTGAATAGCACCGCTGTTAAAAAACAGTCCGATAATAGAATATCAAAAGGGACAAATTTGCCATCACTCTCAAATTTATCTTAACAATATATTTCCCTTGGTCATATCTGCATCTAGAAAAAAGTGATAGTGTAGAGAATAGACCTATGACCTCGGTGGGTCCTCCTACCTGGAAGGCTCGCTAGTTGAAGCCCCAAAACTTGCTTGTTAGGCCTATATATCAAAGGACCACTTATATCCTGATTGATTGACCATGCTATCATCTTATAGTTTTTGCTATGATTTATGCAGCTTCAAGGACCTCTGTAGTCCCATTTAATAATATGCTGTTTTTTAATCTACTCTTGATAATTGGGAAAACATGAAATACATTTTTAATGTATGTATTTATGTGGCAGTGAATGCTGGGGTTTTTGTTTTGGATGATCTGATTCCATGGGTGGGATTAGACCATGCATGGACAATGTGTGCAACTTCTACAATGGAAATACTAGACAATCTATTACTAGGTAGGCCTATATATCCAAGGCCCACTTATACCACGATTGGTTGACCATGCTATCATCTTCCTCCTATCTAGTAAGTTTTTGGGCTTCAACTATTGAGCTTTCCAGGTAGGAGGACCCACCGAGGTCACAGGTCTATTCATCACACTATCATTTTTTTCTAGATGCAGATATAACCAAGGAAAATATGTTGCTAAAAAGAGATGAAATGAGATTGCAAATGATATTCTACTACCAGACAGTTTTTTAATGTTGGTGCTATTCAAACTTTTTAATTTTAATTTTATAATTCCCGTAAATTGTCCATTTGGTATATTGTAAGGCACCCAGAAAATTTTACTAACCTTCACCAACAAGCATAAGGAAGGTTTAAAACAAGATGTCTAATTAGTTTTCTAAGCAAAAAAAAATTGCCTATAATTATTACATTTAAATATATATATATATCATCCCATCAGTTTTGGTCTCATTTACCAATATTCTGCCCAATGATGGGCACCGTCAAATATGATGCCGTTGTATACTTGATATAAGTGTAGGATACTTTGATCTTCACACCACTCCCTCATTGCTGCTAATTTGATTTTAAAAAGGTGTATTTATTTCATGTCAGCTCCATATAATCTAATTACCTAGAAGTCACACAATAAAAAAACATTTCTTGTGTGAGGAATCCAATTTCTTCTTTACTTCTTACATTAAACTATCCATCAATTTCATGAGATTCACAAGTCGTCGGAATAATCGCATCAATTACTATATGAACAGACTCAAGTGGGGATTCCTGGAGTTATGTAGATTAAGTGTTTGATAAATACAGGCTTTTCACCATAGGATAATTTAATGTAATTTCACATGAAGGGGACCTGAAAATCTTAAAATTCAAATCAAACATCTATTAGAGGAGGTTTTAAACAATGAGTGAAAAACAAAGCTGCTTGAAAGGAGATGGAAAGTTTCTGGATTTTACTTGGTATATAAGATCCCTGTGTATCTAATTACTTTATTTTATTAAGAAGTGCTTTGTTTTACTACCTACTTTGGTGAGCCCTCTGCAATTCATGAAGACAGAGGCTCTGTTGTATTGGCTGAGCAGTGTATCATACTAGCCAATGAGTTGCGATGTCTCTGCAACACGCTATGAGACATGGTCATTGATTGGCTAGTATGAGAAACTGCATAACTAGTCTGTATCTTCATGAGCTGCAGAGCGCTGACCCAAAGAGGTACTATTTGGATGATTTTAGGCAGAAAAAATATATATTTTTAAGAAAATAAAGCAAATTGATACGCAGGTATATTATATACATCGTAAAACCGAGAAACGTTCCATGTCCCTTTTAATATTAGTCGGTAGCATTCTGAACACATTTAAAGATGTCCAAGTGGACAGTGAAGACAAATTGTACATTATCTAAAAGGATCTAAACTTTCTTTATAAATGGCACGTAAACTTGTTAAAACATCCAATACCATTATATGGGTTTTCATCGGGGCTGAATATCCATTTAAATACAGTAAAGGAATTCAATACACAAAAGAATTCAAGTTATCTTAAGAATTTAATTGCACCAAGGCTTCTTAGATAAGATAAAACACTCAAAAACTCTTCAAAAAATGCTCGGACCTACATGCAACATGTACTTGTGTCGTCCTTTGCAGGAGCGCGCCCATCCTGTTACGCACCACGCACTGATAGGAGCCGGCATCTGATCGTTGCAGGGCGGGGAGTACATACCTACAGGATAAGAAGCAAAGCATGACTGAATGGAACAGATTGGAAAAAAGAGCATTCATTACAGGGATTCCCCAACTGTATCAGTAACCTTTACTTGCAAAATGAACAGTTAATAAGATTATTTGCACTGACTGATAGATTGAGCGGCTGACTCCTATACAGATCGATTTGTGAGAAAGAGCATGTGCCTTGTAAAGGGCACCAAACTCAGGAATATGCACTTAATAGTAAAGGGACCCTACATACATAGGGCCATATTAAATTCGCCAAATTGCAGTTCCCAAAGCCTGTGAAGGAGCCACTTACAGCTATTAAACTGGCCTCTTTTAGCTACTCGCAAACGATCTACGGGTTACAGTCGGAAAATCCCTACGGGCTGTCAAAATCTGAACTCCGACCAGGTTAAGACTTGGATCTTTCCATCCCGTAAATGTTCTAATCGCAAATTGCTATTAAATTACTACACGTCCTCAAGCCCTGCAACTGTTTTCACACCCGTAAATGGCAAATGTAGCCAAAAATCCTACGGGTAATAGAGGTGATGAGCAAAGGGGGTTAAACTCCTGTCCGTAACCGTGTAAAAGCAAATATAAACACACTACTGTATTTTAAAATATAGGGAAAGCGATGAAAGATATTAAAATTAATAGCACAACATTCCCAAGTTTGCAAATCTGCAATAAATGTGTTAATACATATAATAGAACTCGCATGGACTAGAATATTATATTTATTGATTTTTTCATATAGCGTTATTTCTGGAATGTGGGTCCAATCGCAACTTGGACGTCAACAACGTAAGTGATTGAAATGTAACCTCCATGTTTTAGTGACGTAATGATAATGGTCTCTTTTACTATTGGCTGCATCTAAACCAATAACTACGTTTTTTTTTATAATTTATCATGTTCACACCTGGAAATACTTCGTGCCCACGCATGGTTTATGGATCTGGATTCCGGCCATGTCCTTGCTGCATTTTCTAATTTAATCGCTTTGTAACTCCTGCAAATTTGAAGCCCATAGACATACAGGTTGTACTGCAGGCTTGGAATTTAATAGGGCGCATAGTATTACAGATTGACCAAACAAATCACTCATCAAATCCAGCCTTTTTAGATATCATCTGATCCTTGATTTGGGTAGACTGATCCAAAGGATGAAAAAAAACAGTGAAACTTTATGTATTGTCTCATTTCAGCAAAAAAAAATGACTCCTTGACCCCATAACTGTCATTCATATTCCCTGGCTCAACATCCAACATATTAAATGTTATTTGTACACCCTTTTATCTAAAGTATATCCAACTGTTTTTTAAACTAATTTAATTAGACTGCTCTCACAGCTTAGATTTTTAATTTACTCCACAGATACAAACTATAAACCAAAATCTGAGAATTCAATATCTTTTTACATTGGTGAAAGGCAAAGTTCTTCTGAAAAACATGTATGTAGAACCTGGATGTATATTGTCATGATTGATTTTGGGGTCAGGATAGGACTCCCCTGAACCCCACCAGCAAGTGCTTGTATGTCCCAAGATCAAACTGTCACCTCCCTGAACTCAAGGACTATTTTGTTCTATCATGGACTATTTTGTTATGAGGGTGTGTGGGTGAAATCTTTTTGTGTTTGTTAAATATCTGTTCACCACAACAATCATTTATAATATGGTGGGCAAAAGAGCGATAGAAGCCTCCAGCGTACAGTAGTACAGTAAATAAATAGCACATCTGTGTTCACATTTGAATGTCAAAAAAAGTAAAAAAAAAACTTGTTTCATGCCCAGAATTCCGAGAAATACAGTTATTACACTGCATTCTGGGAACCTTGGCAGGGACACACAAATGTGCCCACAAAGGCTACACTCTTGCAATCCATCAAACAGATTTAAGTAAAGCTAGGTTGGTATTAAATACCTCTGTAAAGTGAATAAAGTTGCCAGTCTGTCTGTCTCTGCACTAAGAATGGTGTAATCTGATTTTTCCTGCTTCTCCATGAATGATGTCCTGATCTGAATTGAATTGCTAGGTGCTGAGATGTATAGTCACAACTTGCAGATTGCTGCTGTAAGCTAAGGCAAGAGAATTAGGGGTGTACTTGGCCCCTCATCTCTGGGTTGTGACATATATCCACAATTAAATCAAATTAATTCACAGGTGCCTTTTTCTGTTATTAATGGTGTTGCCCTTCTCTGTAAAATTTCAAAATCTACAATGACCTTTGTACAACATGTGCGCAAACCTGTTTTCCATAGTCCAAACTTGGTCTCACCAATAATTACTACAGTGGCGATCTTCTTAAAAAGCATTAAGAGTTTTCTATACATATTAAAAGCCACTTCAAACAGTTATTTGTTCTTAGGATCTACAGCATTATCTAAGTCAGAGGTTCCCAAACGGTTTTATTTGGACTAGGGGGTCAATGAGTTCCATTATAAAACACAAGTAAAAAAATAATAAATGTAAAAAATACGCTGTAGAGTAGTTTCTAGCTAGTAAAGATGCTCGATTTTATAGTTTATAAGTGCACACACTATATTGCTATATAGCACAATGCCTTAAAATTGATTATAAGCAGACAGCAAATCAGTAGGTGGTCCAGAACAACTATTACTTACCCCTGTGTTATCAAGAAGTCAAATATCTCCCCTACACAAACAAGCATAATGACCCACAAATTACTAAATGAGTCAAACGTTACTGCATTGAGCCCCAAAGTAACTTACTGTGCCACCTATTATAATATTGGACCTTTGTATTAGATTATTAGAGCAGAACAGCGAAAGGTATTTCGCAAGACTTTTTTACTGTCAAAATGTTATGGCTAAATATAATTTATAGGAAATGTAGTGCCTAAACTTATATTTATGTATAAACTTATACCCAACTTATATTTCAGGTAACAGAGACCTGATCATGGTATTACTAAGAGAGTTAGAAACCAGTAAAGGACTTTAATCTGAGGCGATAAGATACGGACAGAGTATTAATGATGGAAAAGAAGACCTGGAGAGTATTACATTAAGATGAGAAGACAATTGAGATAAGGAACTGCTCTAGGATGGAAAGACCTGATCATTTCTGTTACTAGGACCCGAAAAGTCTTAGAAATGTTGAAACTCTGCAATGAGAACTAGAAGGGATTCCCAATAGCATAGCTTTTGTGTTTTGGTTAGTCATCCTGAGACGTAACATGATCCACCACCCTATGAGCTGGGTCAACTGTCCATCACAGTCATATATACTCTATGCCTCCACCTTCTCTACCTGTACTAACAGCTCCATAGGCAAGGTACAACTTCTTTAATCAGCCCATTTTGAGTTAAGTTTCCACTCAGATTCAGCACACAACTGAACTTGTGACCATTGTAGACAGAAATAAACAAATAGAATTGGAGTATTTAACACTATCAGACCGTTCGTCTAAAAATAAAAAAAATAAAAATGGTCTTTTTGGAAGACATAGCAATTTGCTTTAAGTAATAATGTTTAAAAGAAAGTTAATAAGGTAAGGGATGGAAGAGACAAGGGGTAAAGGTGAACGAAGAAAAGAAAGAAAGAAGGGAATTGGAGTATTTAACACTATCAGACCGTTCGTCAAAAAAAATAAAATTAAAATGGTCTCTTTGGAAGACATGGCAATTTGCTTTAAGTAATAATGTTTAAAAGAAAGTTAATAAGGGAAGGGATGGAAGAGACAAGGGGTAAAGGTGAACGAAGAAAAGAAAGAAAGAAGAGAACAATCCCATAAACCCTTTACTTCTCTCCCCACTCACCATTACTTTTATAAAGGGAAAAAGACTAAATACCACCATGTTTTGATATTATGAAATTTTTTATTTCATATGACTTAATTTAATTCAACTAAACTGTTTTGTGGTTTCCTTTTTTTTATTCATTTCTTTTTCTCTCTATTTTTCTCTTCTTTTTCTTTTTTTTTTTTTTACTTTGATGTTTGGATTTTAATGTTTGTAATCTTATAACATTTTGGAAATAAAATCTAGAATATGTTTACTAGAAAAAAAAAAAAAAAATTCAGCACAACAATAGACATGTAGCCACTTGGCGTTCTGCTGGTAGAGCCAGATCTATTTCTTGGGTGGTCCTGAGTAAAAGACAGAGTATGACTCTGAGACAAGCACACCTGGACAGGGTTTCACATTGAGGGAACCAGAACTAGAAAGGATGTTACTCTCAAATTTGAAGTCCTGGGCAGGGAAGATCTGGACATGAACAACTCCAAGAGAGGAAGACCCGATCATGATGTTACTAAGAGATGACTAATCTTGGACAGGATGTTACTCTGAGATGAGAAGACATAGACAGTGCATTACTCTTAGATGAGAAGAACTACATAGAGTGTACTCTGTGATGAAGAAGGATAAGGTATTATTCAGAGATGACAGAGACCAGGTTGCTACTCGGAAATGATATGTTCTGCTGAAACATATAATCAGATTAAAGTACTGCAATATTTTATTTTGACATTAAAAGAAATGCTATAATGAATTTAAATTCCATTGTTAGAACTTCACTACTGAAGTATTTTCATTATTCATTCATTATTGCTACATTATTTTTACATGACAATCTCATTAAAGTGACACAGCAGAGTACCCAGAGATGGTATGATTTAAAACAATAGTTGATAAGAAGTACTTTATTAATTGAATGCCATTAAGAAAACATTGCAGTACAATAAATTGAATCTTCACATGTTGTCAGTCAGTCTTTTTTGATCCACCAACAAAGAGAGAATGAAAAGTTTTGTTAAAAATAGAGCAATACATTAAATGATTGATAAGCCCCTGAACCAGTTTTCAATGCAGTCGGCTGCAGATAAAAAATGGCTAGGCATGCCCAGACCCAGACAACTGCACGGAAAACAGAGAAGAGGCTTTTTAATCATTAAATGTAATGATATCTAATAAAAAACAATAAAAAAAGTTTCAACATCTTTAAGTGAGTGGATAGCATCTAATTTTAGTGTAGGAAAATGCATTTATTTTTAATCTTATTGAACTGATATAGTACATGTCATTACTTATTGTTTTTAATTATACCACATTTGGGACCACCACTGTGCCACTTGAAATAGAGTATGGAATCATGTAGAATAATATAGCTCAAGTCTCTAAAATGCTGTATAAATCAATAATAAACCAACAAATGATCAGATGTTCTTCTTATTACTGACTGGTGAAGATATGTCCAACAGAAGATGCATCACCTTGCCCCACCAAGAATCCAAGTAGATATCCTTTCCTCTTCCCTGACAGTTGTCCCTTTTATTGAGAAAAATGTCTCAGCCTCTGGTGATCACATAGAAAAAAATCCAGGATATAACCTAGCATTGGATGATGTTGTTTAGTCGTTCAGTTGTATCGACTCTCCATGACCATATGGACCGAAACATGCCAGGTACACCTTGTTTCTAGTTGTGCTTATCCATAAGGTCTTGTTGGCAAAGATAGTGGATTGGGTTTCCAGTTCCTTCTCCAATGGACTTGATTTATCTGACATTTCTGCTATGACCTTCCCATCTTGGGTGACCCTACATGGTATAGCTCACCCTACATACCCTTCACCATGACAAGGTAACAAACCAGTAGGGGAGGATTGGATGAGAAGGTAGCAAATACATCTCACCGTCAAAGAGGTTGACTGGAGACAACAGAACATTTATACCTGACTTCCATATGTGACACCTTTAAGAAAACATAATAAAAGCATTTATTTTTTATTTAGTATATTTACTGCTCTATCTTTATCGATTGTTTTCTGTTTCCGCAAAGAGAAAAGAGCACTTATATAATTACATTCATTTAGAATGAATTAACCTACCATATTTAATTCTACGATTTTTCTTGGAAGTTAATTCCATGTCTCAAACTGTCCTTACTGCTTTCTTATACTACTCCTAAGCTGTTACCCTCTCTTAATCAAGCGTTTCTTTTTCTTTGACAAATACTTCCCTTCTGCACTTTGCCTAATCTTTTAATGCATTGGAAAGCCGTATATCTTTTATCTCTCTTTGCTCTATTAGAGGGTTTTCCTTAAAGCAGGCGCTCTCAGTTTTTTGATCTGCGGACCAGCTGGTCGCCTTCCAGTGGTCATTGGGATCACCATTTTCAACATCAAGCCGAACATTATCGTCGCAATACAGCTCAAAATTCAATAGAAAAACACAATTTCCTTGCATGACAGCAATCTGCGCTATTAAGAAATTGCACTTCCATTACACAGAGTTATAATGTGACAGCATCAGCACCTAGACTGCCAGTAGGAATACTGTCAAAAGGGAGCATCTAAGGTAAAGTAGAGTTTATTAGAATTACGCATAAGTGTATGCCATACTAAGTAGCATTAAAATTGTGCTTTTGATCTGTTGAAAACATATTTTCCCCAATTCTAACAACATTAAAGGGATATGGATATGGTTACTAGGTATATAACATCTCTGTGTATCTATTTACTTTTATGTACTTTATTTTTTTTCAAGCTCTGCCTAAAATCAAACAAATATTAACCGATTGGGTCTGCCCTCCGCAGTTCATGAAGACAGAGTCTATAGTAACGGGTGTGCAGTGTAGTGTCCTAGCCTGCAAAACACTGCTGTGAAGTGATCCCTAATAGGCTAGGACATTACACTGCACATTTGGCCCGACACATGGCCGGATTACCCATTAGGCCAACTAGGCAACCGCCTAGGGGCGCTTCCATGTGAGCGGATCCACTACTTAAAAAAAAATGGTTCCTGGCTTAAAACAATGAAATGCTGGGGTTTATTGTCTGGCTACTAGGGGTAACCACCTAGAACAAGGGAATAACAACAGGCGAAGTAGCTTATACGCACAGAAAAGGCAAAAATGGGTCCGTGCATACCTTGCGTACTCACTCGCAAGGGCTCCTGCACTTCACTGCCTAGGGGCTCCAAAAAGGTAGATCCGGCCCTGGCCCTACATACACTGCAGTGGGCAGACCCTTACAGGGACTGTTTGTTTGATTTTAGGTTGCAAATAAGAGCTTATAAGTACTTATTAATAAAATAAAGTACATAAAAGTAAATAGATTACGTTAGTTATATTACACAGCTAGTAAAACCCAAAGCAAATTCCTTTGTAATTATATTTCAGAGACTTATGGTAATATTCCTGTAACTCACTGGTCAAATTAATACTCCACACCCTCCTGTGGCTGCTATACAGTGGACCCTCAGGACTCGACTACCTTAAAACTCGTTGATTTCAATATTCAAAATGCTTTGGAACTCAACGCTACCTTGGTACTCGTCATGCCTGCTAAAAACATTACTCCTTATGGAAGTTTGGTGCTTGTCTCTTTTGCCATTCGCCTTGACTTCTGGAACCAATTAACAACGAGTATCAAGGGTCCATTGTATTAAATATTAGCATATTGTTCATAAACTGAAATATTAAAGGGCTATTCTATGCACTTTTTAATTTAAATATTTTTTTGTTCACGTTTTAATTAACATCTGTTATACATGTGCAAATAGCAGTAAAAATGACAACCCAGAAAATTGTATTTAAAACGAGCGAATGTCTGCAGATGTGTTGCGGGCTCCCGTTCACCTTCGATTGTGATGCTATTCAATTGCTTAAGCCCGCAAGTTACTGTCCCAAAGCCAAACTCTGAGCTCTGGCTCTGAGCAATTCAGGGCGGGAACTTGATCAATACAGCAAGCCCGTAACCGCCCATTTCGAATCAGGCAACAGTAAATGAGACTATCATTATTACGGCAGTAAAACATGGAGGTTACATGTCAATCAATTAGCTTCGGGGGTCCGATATGCAATCAGACTCGCAAACCCGCAAAATAAAGAATTATGAAAATGAATGCCAATACTGTTCTAGTCAATGTGGGTGGCCTGATATGTATTAACTCATTGATACCCGAGATCGATTTAACCCCCAAAATGAAACATAAAAATATTTTTTATTTCCTGCCGATTTGCGGGCTTGAGACTGTTGTGCAATTAATTCTAATGTCTGTAATCGCTTTCCCCATTATTTACAGTGCAGTAGTGATTTTTTATTTGCAGTTACAGTGCTACGAATAGGTGTTTAAACCCCTTGCGGCTCCTCACTAGCACTCGTAGGATTTTCTCCTTCATTTGCCGTTTACGGGCGTGAAAACATTTGCGGGCTTGGGGAAAATGAGCAATTGACTAGCGATTTGCGATTTTAACCTTGCGAAAGTGAAAGATCAAATACCTCTGGAGGCTGTTAGTTACGAGTTTAACCATCGCCATTTTTCAAGTCTGTAACTCGGAAGCCAATCTGAGCCCTCAAAAAGACGCCAATTGAATAGCAAAATAGCTTGCGACCTCACTTACAGGCTACCGGATCTCCCAAAACCTCAATTGAATGGGGGCCTAAGTTTTTAAAATGATATTTTCTGGGCAAAGCCTTTCTTTTCCAACTATTTGAACATGCAGTTTTAATATTAATTAATGGTGAACTAAAAATAGATTTAATTTGAAAATCACCTACACTGGCCCTTTAATTAGTGATCTCTAGTCAATAAAGTGAGAAGTTTTACTAGTCAACTGAAACCTGTTCAAATCTGTATTATTATATTGTGTCACATTTTGGTGAATATGCTACATAAACTAACTTCTATTAGAAGCCCGTAAGTGACTCTAACCAGTGATTTTGGCTGCGGGTGCTTTTTTCTCTAAATGCCTAGATGTATACTATGCCTGCAAGCTCGCAATTTACGTCTTACTGTCTCTATACGTAAATTGGATTTCAGAGGGTTTGATCATGTGATCTGACAATATTCTTAGACCCAGCCAATAGTAAATGAGTCCGCCATCATGACGTCAGTAAAACATGGAAGTTACACGTAATCTGCAGTCGAAGGCTATGAATTAATGAGAGCCAATAAGTAATATTTGCCGATTGGGCTAGCAATCAATCAATCTAGCACTCTATAAAATGCATTAGAGCATCTGTTCTAGTCCATGTGGGTTTCATGATATGTATTAACCCCTATGAGTCCTGGGATCGATATTATTAATATTCTAACAGATAAAAATTATATTTTTTATTTGCATATTTGTGACTGAGACTGTTCTGTAATTGATTCAAATGTATTTCCATGCCTTCCCATGCAAGTACAGTAGTGTGTGTTTAATTGCTGCTACAGCTCTAATAAGTGTTTGAAAAAGTACTATTTAGTACTCGTAATATTTTTAACAGAAATGTGATACTTTCTCAGTTGGGGGTTAGACTTTATTTGCGAGATAGAGGCAACGGGTTTAATACAATATCGATTTTGTGTAACCTCTTATTTAGCGCTCATAATGTTTGAGCTGTGCTAAAACCAATGGAGTTCAAAGGCCAAATTTGCATCTTTGGCTGGCCAGTAATGAATGTGGGCGGGGAACTCGTAATTGGATTGCAAGTTGCTAATAGAATATGTGGCAATTTTAAGAGAGGTTTTAATTGTGTATACATTTACGAATTGGGCAATAGAATAGGACTCATATTAACTAGAGAGGTGCCACCATATTGAATACTGCCAAATTACTTCGCCATTGGTTTCTGTATATCTTCGGTGAAACTGGTTCACACCAATCCATGTGTCTTGGGTTAGTTGTGACTGCTTCATACAAAGACTCTTCCCAAAGTATTAAAATAGCTGAATATGATTGTGGAAGATTAATTTAGTACCGGTTCCCAGAATATCAAGGTATTGTCTGTAGAGTAGATTATATTGCAAAAAATATTGAAATTTACCTGTAGTCAGCGGAGAATGTGGTGACCTCTTTATCATTATGTATCCATTTGAACTCCAATGGCCAACTGCCCTCAGCCAGGCAGGTCAGCACCAAGCGGTTACCCTCCAGGTGGGTCTGAGGCAAACCTGGCTCAGTCTTGAAGTGTGGGGCTACTTCACCTGCAAGACAAAATGATACAGATTATCCTGATATAGGAAAAGTAAAATAATTTCAATGTCTACAAGATTTAAATGAGTTAGGGTAGCGGGAGGTATTATTAGGAGTTAAAAGGAAGGAGGTATATGGACAGAGGAGCTTTTAGAGGAAGTTAGAGGATTGTGTGGTTATTGTGAGTTGGAGAATGTGACACCACAAAAGGTTGCCGTGTAAGTGAAGTTAGAGGGAGAGTAACTGTGGAGGCTAGGGAGAGTTAGGGTGCGGTGCCATTTGATATTGAGAGATCTAGTACTGGTGGAAGATTAGGAGCAGGCTTCTGCTAAAAGGTGGTCAAGTTGCATTATTCTAAAGAACGATTTGTGGTGAGTTTAGAGGGAGTCGGAGTAACACAACATTAGGATGCAGTTGATGGTGGGTTGGTTAGTAAGAAAGTAATATTACTGGACAATAGGGGGTTCAGTGGTTTGATATAGTTAGGGGAGCAAGGTTAAAGAAGGTAGAGAAGTTAGAAGTTCAGAGGGGTAGCAATAGCTCAGGTGTGCTAGGTTGGGGTATAAGGTTAAGGGGAGTTACGTGGTCAACTAGGTTACATGTTAGAGAGTCTTTAGAGAATAATGGGCGTGAGATTAGTTGGGGGACATTAGAATGTGTCTGTGGGCACGATAATGTGCTTGTGGCCTCTAATTGGGAGGTCAAATGGAGGTGATACTAGAAGGAGTTATTGTGAGAATGAGATAGATAAAATAAAAGAGTGACAATTTGAGGGGGGGGGGGATATTAGAGCGAATTGGAGGATTGATGCTGTAGACAGAGTTAAAGGGATATGGAAGGTTTCCAGATTGTATTAGGTATATAATATACCAGTGCATCTATTTACTTTAACATATTTATTATATTTATTATATTAAGAAGTGCTTATGAGCTCTGTTGTTACTGCCTAAAATCAAAGAAATAATCCCTGCATCAGTCAGCTTACTATAGTTTAGGATAGGATCTGCCCTAGCCTATCGGCCACCACGTCTCATTTTGCAGAATGTTGATGAGAGATGGTCACTAATAGGCTAGGACACTACACTGCAGTCAGTACAACAGACTCTGTGTATTCATGAACTGTAGAGGGCAGATCCATACAGGAACTATTCATTTGATTTTAAGCAGTAAAAACAGAGTTTATAAGCACTTTTCCTAAAAAATAAATTACATAAAAGTAAATATATATACAGGGATATTATAAACCTATTAAAATCCAGTAACCTTACATATTTCTTTAATGGTATGCAAGATAAGAAAAAGTTATATAGGATCAAGTTTAAAAGAGTTGTTGGTGAGGTTAAAAAGAATTTGGGAAGGTGTCAGGTTAGAGGGGGCTATTTTGCATGAAGTTTGGAGGCTGTGAGATACTCAGAATATTGCCCTCCCACCCCAACTCAGATTAAATTTATAGAGCCATGGAAAACACCTGACTTCCTACTTGCAGATATATCATCTCAACACTAGGGGTCAGCCAACATACTAGTCTTTCACCTCAGATCCCTCCCCTTTCCCTCTAAAACAAAACTCTTTCTATCTTTCACTTGCTTCCTGACCCTTGCTATTCCTTATTTTTTACTCTTCCCCAGTTCTCTGCCCTTTAATCCCCTTTAGATTGTAAGTAGCAAGTTTCCAGTCTTGTAGGGTGCTTTGGGATAAAGCACTTTCTGCTAAGATTCTAAGCTCAAAACTGGGCCCTTCAACTTTTGAATTTGTTAAACGTGTATTTCCCCTGTTCTTATCCCCTGTACAGCGATACGGAATATGTTGGCGCAATACAAATAAAAGATAATAATAATAATAATAATAATTGAGGTGATTTATGGATGTGCACTGTGTGAAGTTACAGGGAGATAGGAAGATGAGACATGGAGGGAGTTTAGATGCTCTGGTGCCAGGTTTAAAAATACAGGGAGGGGGGTATCTTCTTTTTTTTTGTAATGTAGGTGTACCACTACAGAGATTTTAGAATAAATGTTGATTTCCATGTGGCTTCATTTTAGGTTAACAGTATTTCCCTTACTGAATTGAAACATAATCGGACTAACATAACTCTGACCCTTAATTTCAGTAAAGTGGCCACAAAATAAACAACATTCCTTTGGATTTCACTCCATATAAACAATAGGTTAAGCTTGTATTCGGAAATTCCCATACTTAATAGGACAAAAACTTGTCACAGAGATTATCAACTGAATAAAGAGCCCAGAAGGGGCGAAGGCCCAAGAATAAGTGCAGAGTTCAGGTGACGGGACAATGGCATGTATAAAACCTTCTTATAATCAGCCCATGACTCAGGGGATTACTGCCCACAGTGTGAATTTAGTAATCAGCCTGAGCTGATCATTTCATTATTATTCCCATTACGGAGAGCGGCACTGCTTGTGGGCAGCAATCTTTGGATAAAAATTGCTAATCTGTCTTGGTTTTTTTCATATCCTTCTCAAAAACATTCAAATAACTAATCCAAGCTTAAACTATGTTCACTAACGAGTACATTTTGTACCCAACGTTAGGGTATAAAGTAGTCAGCATGGAGATACCATTGTTTTTACCCAGAAGCATCAATTTATGTATAAGAAGTAAAGCTACTCATGAAGAAACATCACATTGCAAGATGTCCTCTCCATCACCAGATATTAATTTGTGGCACAAATCATTCAATTTCCACATCTTCTAACTGCAAATGGATCATTTAGATTTTATGTTGATGAACATAACGAGACACTAATGATGGTGAAACATTATAGGTAAAGAAAGCTCTTGTCAGGAGAGGTGGCGCGCCCATGTCTTTATTGACCTAAATACCATTTATGTTTGTGCATAACTATATCCTTCATCTCAAATTTCCTGGAACACAATGAGAGGATTGTGAATTATGTTCAAACAACGAACATTTAGCAGGGAAAGGTATCAGATTTAGCGCTAATATTACAGATGTATCAGATGAGTAATTCCCAAAGCCGCACTACCTACTGTCAATAGCAAACTGTCCAGCTGTATAAAAAACAGTAATGCTGAATTAGGGCTCGATTACATAGTTCCCATAGGAACATCCACACATAAATATTCCCCATAGCGATCTAGGGTGATATTAAATTCCAAAATCCTTACTAGTAAAGCCCTGCCAGTGATCACTATGTTATTTATTGTGCTGCTGCTATGGGAGATTTGTTCCAAAGTGCGTCTACATGGCTCCCGTAAGAGTGATTGACGATCCTACATGTTGTCTGAATACTACTGGAGAATGTAAGCACACTTACAAAGCTCCCGTAAGAGTGATTGAAGATCCTACATGTTGTCTGAATACTACTGGAGAATTTAAGCGCACTTACAAAGCTCTCGTAAGAGTGATTGAAGATCCTACATCTTGTCTGAATACTACTAGAGAATTTAAGCGCACTTACAAAGCTCCTGTAAGAGTGACTGAAGATCCTACATGTTGTATGAATACTACTGGAGAATGTAAGCGCACTTACAAAGCTCCCGTAAGAGTGACTGAAGATCCTACATGTTGTCTGAATACTACTAGAGAATTTAAGCGCACTTACAAAGCTCTCGTAAGAGTGACTGAAGATCCTACATGTTGTCTGAATACTACTGGAGAATTTAAGCGCACTTACAAAGCTCCCGTAAGAGTGACTGAAGATCCTACATGTGGTCTGAATACTACTAGAGAATTTAAGCGCACTTACAAAGCTCCCGTAAGAGTGATTGAAGATCCTACATGTTGTCTGAATACTACTGGAGAATGTAAGCACACTTACAAAGCTCCTGTAAGAGTGATTGAAGATCCTACATGTTGTCTGAATACTACTGGAGAATGTAAGCACACTTACAAAGCTCCTGTAAGAGTGATTGAAGATCCTACATGTGGTCTGAATACTACTAGAGAATTTAAGCGCACTTACAAAGCTCCCGTAAGAGTGATTGAAGATCCTACATGTTGTCTGAATACTACTGGAGAATTTAAGAGCACTTACAAAGCTCCTGTAAGAGTGACTGAAGATCCTACATGTTGTCTGAATACTACTAGAGAATTTAAGCGCACTTACAAAGCTCCTGTAAGAGTGATTGAAGATCCTACATGTTGTATGAATACTACTGGAGAATTTAAGCGCACTTACAAAGCTCCCGTAAGAGTGAATGAAGATGCTACATGTTGTATGAATACTACTGGAGAATGTAAGCGCACTTACAAAGCTCCCGTAAGAGTGACTGAAGATCCTACATGTTGTCTGAATACTACTAGAGAATTTAAGCGAACTTACAAAGCTCCCGTAAGAGTGATTGAAGATCCTACATGTTGTCTGAATACTACTGGAGAATTTAAGCGCACTTACAAAGCTCCCGTAAGAGTGACTGAAGATCCTACATGTGGTCTGAATACTACTAGAGAATTTAAGCGCACTTACAAAGCTCCCGTAAGAGTGATTGAAGATCCTACATGTTGTCTGAATACTACTGGAGAATTTAGGCGCACTTACAAAGCTCTCGTAAGAGTGACTGAAGATCCTACATGTTGTCTGAATACTACTGGAGAATTTAAGCGCACTTACAAAGCTCTCGTAAGAGTGACTGAAGATCCTACATGTTGTCTGAATACTACTGGAGAATTTAAGCGCACTTACAAAGCTCCCGTAAGAGTGACTGAAGATCCTACATGTTGTATGAATACTACTAGAGAATTTAAGCGCACTTACAAAGCTCCCGTAAGAGTGATTGAACATCCTACATGTTGTATGAATAGTACTGGAGAATTTAAGCGCACTTACAAAGCTCCGGTAAGAGTAATTGAACTGGGGGGACTTAGAATATCCTTTAAGTGCTCTCAGGGATACATCCATACGTGTAAATTCAACCTCACACAAGAGTCGAGAAACACCTTACGTGAGCTACAAGTGCCTAGGTAGGAGAATAAAAGTAGACTAAAGACGTATCTTTCAGGACTCTAATGACATATCATTTAAGCCTAAACATCCTGAAGAACAAAATACGCCTTTCTGATGGTTAACACAGCCCTACAAAACAATCCTGTGCCATTTAATACCATGTAATAAATTAGAAATTAACATAATATGAGGTGACTGAAATGAAATGTTCATTTGTAAGACTAAGAACTAAAATAAAAATGTCAATGTGTAAGTGGGAAACACAACTAACCCTATAGACATAATGTTTCAATGCTTACTGATTTTAGTTATCTTTACTGGAGGTGCCATAGTGCTTGTCTCTGTTTAGGCCCACAAAGCCCAGGCCTAGGGCAGTGCATAGTCAGGGGACGGCAGCCTGTCTGAAGATGCAGTATAGTACATTGAAATATGCTTGTATATGTACAGAAATGTGTATATGCAGTGGTATTTCTGTCTGTACATATAACTGACACTTTCTGACAAATTACCCGCCCATGTTTCAAGCACTTTAATGGAGAAACACAACACAAGAGGCCATATATAATTTTCCATTTTTACTTAAATTTTAGCTGGTGATACAAAAATAACAAACCAAAACAAATCACAGAAAATAAAAAGGCCTTGCTTGCACTGAAACACTACCATAACTAATAAACAGTTTCCTCATAAACCATTGGACATCTGGCTAAACCTGGGTGGAGCAAAACACAAAGTCCAAAAGTTTGTTAACAATCACTAGCCTGTATTCTTCAGATTTCTAGGTCTCCAGTCTGCTGCAAATGATCATAAGCTACAGGCTGTTGTCTGTATGAGCTGGAGAAAGACAAACACTGTCAATAAGCAGCCCCTCCAATACTGCAGGAGCCGTCTTAAATCAGGTCTGCTCAGGTGCAGGTAATCAACTGATCAGGAAATTAACTCCTTCAGTCCTCCTGAAAGAAAAGACCTTTACAGTGTCTGTGACTCACATAAGCACTTTGTATGACTGTCACTCATACTAAATATACATAAACCCATATAAAATTATGATATGACATGTGTGAAGGGTACACAACTCTGTATGTGCAGCATAAAACCGAAATGGCTCTGACTCTCATAAATACAAACTCTTAGCCTCTGCAGTGTTTACTGATGTTTCTTAACTTTACCAGTGTTGCTAAGGGAATTGCTGGGCTCTGACTCACAACTTAACACTTGCATCTACTTAAGCATCACATAAGAACCTCTGAAAGCACTCGTAAGCTATTTTCTTTATGTCAAAAACCCTCTAGGTATGTATCATTAAGCTTTTAAGTACACATAAAGACTGCTTAAGGCTTTATATCAACCCCCCAGGTATCAGTCAGCCTTCAGGAGCCATGTGATAGATACTTAAATTCGCTCGTATAAACTCCCATAACTAATTTTCAGCCCTAGGGCCGTTCCTTCAGGACCCATGTAATCAAGCCCTTAAATAATAGAATCTGTACCTGGAGTAGGTGAAGCAATGATCCCAAGATAAGTCATGCAATGCTGCACCTGATCAATGTACAAGATACGCCATGCTGTGCTAGAGAAATGTTCAAGACATGCCAAGCTGAACCAGAAAAATGTACAAGATACGCCATCCTGTGTTAGAGAAATGTTCAAGACATGCCAAGCTGAACCAGAAAAATGTACAAGATACGCCATACTGTGCTAGAGAAATGTTCAAGACATGCCAAGCTGAACAATAAAAATGCACAAGATATGCTATACTGTGCTAGAGAAATGTTCAAGACATGCCAAGCTGAACCAGAAAATTGTACAAGATATGCTATACTGTGCTAGAGAAATGTTCAAGACATGCCAAGCTGAACCAGAAAAATGTACGAGATATGCCATACTGTGCTAGAGATATGTTCAAGACATGCCACGCTGAACCAGAAAAATGTACAAGATATGCCATACTGTGCTAGAGAAATGTTCAAGACATGCCAAGCCGAACCAGAAAAATGTACAAGATACGCCATACTGTGGAGGGGAAATGTTCAAGACATGCCAAGCCGAACAAGAAAAATGTACAAGATACGCCATGCTGAGCTAGAGAAATGTGCAAGACATGCCAAGCCGAACCAGAAAAATGTACGAGATATGCCATACTGTGCTAGAGAAATGTGCAAGACATGGCAAGCTGAACCAGAAAAATGTACAAGATATGCTATACTGTGCTAGAGATATGTTCAAGACATGCCAAGCTGAACCAGAAAAATGTACGAGATATGCCATACTGTGCTAGAGAAATGTTCAAGACATGCCAAGCTGAACCAGAAAAATGTACAAGATATGCCATACTGTGCTAGAGAAATGTTCAAGACATGCCAAGCCGAACAAGAAAAATGTACAAGATACGCCATGCTGTGCTAGAGAAATGTTCAAGACATGCCAAGCTGTACCAGAAAAATGTACAAGATACGCCATACTGTGCTAGAGAAATGTTCAAGACATGCCAAGCTGAACCAGAAAAATGTACAAGATATGCCATACTGTGCTAGAGAAATGTTCAAGACATGCCAAGCCGAACAAGAAAAATGTACAATATACGCCATGCTGTGCTAGAGAAATGTTCAAGACATGCCAAGCTGAACCAGAAAAATTTACAAGATATGCTATACTGTGTTAGAGATATGTTCAAGACATGCCAAGCCGAACCAGAAAAATGTACAAGATACGCCATACTGTGTTAGAGAAATGTTCAAGACATGCCAAGCTAAACCAGAAAAATGTACAAGATACGCCATGCTGTGTTAGAGAAATGTTCAAGACATGCCAAGCTGAACAAGAAAAATGTACAAGATATGCCATATTGTGCCAGAACAATGTAGAGGATATGCCATGCTATACCAGAACAATGTACAAGACATGCCATGCTGTACCAAAGCATAGCACAAGATATCTAATTCAATGCTTGAGCGATGTTTAAGACATGCCATGCCTTTTCCGAACAATGAGTACGTTTCGCCAAGCCAGAACAACATACAAGACATCAATTTTGTGCCAAAGCAATTTCCAACTCTTGTTGTGTCAATACAATGTACATCAACCATATTGTCCTTTAAAGCTTTAAACATACAATTCTGCACGATAGATGACCATCCAGTAACAATAAAATGAATTACCCACTGCAGAGTGGACCCAGTATGGCCATTTCCACTATTTCATAAATCCACTACTAAAAATAATGACGCAGCATACCATATCACATGTAATTTTATGTGGATATTATTGTTTGTTGGTTTTATATCCTCTCCTCCAGATTATATTTTGCACCAGGCTTTTGTTTCTAATGAAATGCAGGGCTTTCTCCTGGGAAAAAAAGCATGAAGTGCAATATGAGACAGCCTATTAAGCAAAAGAATCAGCGAGATGGAAAGAAGTGACATCTGCAAGAAACAGTTATCTCTGTCTCATGTGGGTCTGAACATACCTGAGGGACAAAACTGTGAATTCAGCTGCAAAGACATAAAAATATCTCCAATGGAAAGCACAACATTGAACTTCAAAGAGAAGAACGTAAATGACAATCTCAGTCTGATTTTAAGTCATAATTATCGTTTTGTACAATAAACATTATGTTCTTTTATTCTGGGACATATTTTGGTTTTATGCCACCCTAGGCCCGTTCAGATTTATGCGCCCCCATGGCCAAGTCATACTTATCCTTTCCCTTGCTATTAATAATATAGATGTTGTGTGTGTAACGCTCGCAAAATTGCAAATTGCGCATGCGAACTGCGCATTGCGAGGCTCACATTGAATGGCTTTGAGAGAAAGAGAGAGGAAGGGAGAGAGAAGGGTGTAGCTAGAGAAAAGGAGAGAAAGAAAGGAGGGAGAGATAACAGACCACATTGTACGGCAAAGGTAGAGGGAGGGGGAGAAGGAGGGACAGAAAAGGAGAGGGAGGGAAAGAGATGGAGAGAGAGAAGGAGGAAAGTAGAGAGAAGAAAAGATGGAGAGAGAGAGTGAGAAGGAGAGAGAGAAGGGGAGGTCGTGAGGGATGAAGGGAGAGAGAAGGAGGGAGAGAGAGTGAGAAGAAGGGAGGGAGATAAGGAGGGAGAGAGAGAGAAAAAGAGAAAGAGAGAGAGAGAGGAGAGAAAGAGAGTGAGAAGGAGAGAGAGAGGAAGGGAGGGAGAGATAACAGATAACATTCCATGGTGAAGGGAGAGGGAGGGAGAGGAGGAGGGAGAAACAGAAAGGAGAGGGAGGGAGAGAAAAGGTAAGAGATGGAGAGAGAAAGAGGAAAGGAGAGAGAAGGAAGGAGGAGAGAGAGAGTGAGAAGGAAAGGGAGGGAGAGAGATAGTGAGGAGAGGGAGAGAGACAGAAGGAGAGGGAGAGAGAGGGACAAAGGAGGGAGGGAGAGAAGGAGGGAGGGAGAGAGAGGAAGGGAGAGAGAAGAAGAGGTAAGAGAAGGAAGAAGGGAGAGAAAGAGAGATAAAGAGGATGGGAGAGAGAGGAAGAGAGAGAGAAGGAGAGAGAGAGAGAGAGAGAAGGAGAGAGAGAGTGAGAAGGAGAGATAGAGAGAGAGGGAGGGAGAAGAATAAGGGAGGGAGAGATAGAAGGAAGGAGGAAGGGAGAGAGAGAGAAGGAGAGAGGGCACAGAGAGAGAGAGAGAGAGAGTGAACGCAGAGAGAGGGAGACAACACACAGAGAGAGAGAGAGGGCGCACAGAGAGAGAGACAGATACACAGAGAGAGGGCGCACAAACAAACAGAAGACACAATTTTTAAGACAATATTATATCATTTTTGAAGGGCAAGTGACTGGTATCACAAAATATAAGTTTATGTGTGTTTATGCTAGGTACACATCCAAACAGAATGTCAATACATGTAGGCGTCTCTGTTCCTGAACACACGTGACTCCCTGACACTGCATAGACATCTTTAGACGTCTCCTTGAGAATGTGATGCCCTAGGACCGGACCTTCTGAGCCTAGGCAGAAAACACCAGTGCATGTACCTACATCCAAACATGATAAGCATTTTCCTTAATGGGTTTCTCTTAGCTCTATCTAAAGAGACGGTGACATTGCTGATGGCAGATATTCCACTAGATACAGAGATCACATCATTCCTGTTACGTAAAACCAGATACATTAGAATTGAGCCACAAGACATCTCAGAATTCATTCTCTAAAAATGAGCCTATGGAAATCTCAATGTCACGGCTATCGTGATGTCACTAGGCACCAATGTACCCTGAACTTCCTAGAAATCATTCCTATCACGTAGTTCAGAAACACCACAAACTTGGAGCTTATCACCAAGTGCAAATAGGCAGACATGAGTGTTGTTGGTAGCTGTGTGTGTGTTTGCGTCACTTGCTTGTGTCCGACTCTCCATGTCCTAATGGACCACAACACACCATGCTGATCCACATGGTATTCATGGCAGAGATACTGGAGTGGGTTCCAAGTTCATTCTCCAGTGGGCCACAGCATACAGCTCCTGGTATTCCTAGGTGGTCTCCCATCCAAGTACTGACCAGGCCCACCCCTGCATGGCTTCAGGGTGGTGTGACCTCCTGGTTCCCTGACTGGAATTGAATCAAGGTTGCAAGGAACCTGTAGGGGCCTTCAAAATGTAACTACATGCCATGCTACATGTTTATTTAATATATTTATTTATCCGTTTATAGAACCCTGTGGGATATTTAAATTAGCTATAGGAAAGTCTAAAATAATCTCACAAACTACTTCAAATAATCTTGTGATTATAAAATTCACAGTGCCATTTATATTGGCGGCCTCATAATTTCCTGGAAGAAAATAGCCAAGATAGCATTTAATTGCATAAAGACTTTATGATTGTAAGTTTGCGAGTTTTCAATCGATTTGGCTAAAAAATCCCAAGTATGGTCTTTTGTTTTTCCCAAGCATGCTTGAATTAATTTGCTGATCTTGTCCGCACCTCTTCGGCTGGCAGGTTTTCTATAGATCGTTTGGTAACTTACTAATTTCATGTGTTTAGTTGTTCCGTCGTGTCCAACTCTCAGTGACCCTATGGATCACAGCATCTACCATTATGTCTCTGGTTGTGCTTATCCATAAGGTTTTCTTGGCAAAGATTCTGGAGTGGGTTGCCAGTTTCTTCGCCAGTGGGTGACCCTACATGTTATATCTCACAGCTTGATAGTCGTACACAAGCCCCTAGTTTCATACATAACCCATTAATCTCCCGTCTTCAAATCAAGATGTCCTTTCAGAAAATGCATCCCTCTAGGGCAGGGGTGAGCAATTAATTTCCCAAAGGGGCCACATGAGAAACTCGGATGGCCGAACCATAGGCTGAACATAATTCTGCTTAATATTAATTTTATAGCTTTATTTTATTTTCTGAGTGCCAGGAGCAGTATCTACAAATTGCTATCCATCCCAGTTAGTCACAACGCTGCTGCTCAAAAATTGACCCCTTATACAATTGGAAGTTTTTTTGGCCAGGACACAAATCTGTATCCCACTGTAGGCCACTGTAGGGGGCCGGACAAAGACAGCCAAAGGGCCGGATGTGGCCCGCGGGCCGCACAATACCTAGGCCTGCCCTACGGCAGTGTGAGACATCCTACTTCACTTGAAATCCCTCATCCTGTTTGATAACTTTTTATTTTAGGAGATATATAATGGACTGTGTACTGTTGATGTGGCATGCTCTCCCTATTGAGAAGAGGCTGGGGGCACATGGGAAGAGTCTGAAATTCTAGTTCTTCAATCCAACTTTAATGCCTTGGTGCCTTTACTGTGTGGAAGTAAGCATTCCTTGTAGTTGTGATCTGCTTAAAGCTGTGTAATACAGTGGCACAGAAGCCTTTGTGGGCACATTTGCATGTCCCTGTCCAGCTTCCCAGAATGCAGTGTAATAACTGTATTTCTTGGAATTCTGAGCAGGAAATAAATCATTTAACTTGTTTAAGACTTTCAAATGTAAGAATAAATGTCCTATTTACTTACTGTACTACTGTACAGTGGAGGCTTCTATCGCTCTTTTGCCCACCAAAAGTTAAATGATTGTTGTGGTAAACTACCTACTCATAAAATCTACTACACAAGCTATCAACCAGGCAGGAAAGATGAAACAGCTGTCAGTGTGTAGGTTTCCTGGCTTTTGCATAATCCATCCTGGGCTTTGCTTAAAGCTGTGTAATACAGCATGCATATGGTATTGGTTCAAAGATCGAAGCCTTTGTGGAGACATTTGCATGTCACTTAGGTTTCCATAATGCAGTGCAATAACTGTATTTATTGGAATTTTGAGCTGGAAATAAGTATTTTAACTTATTTTAGACATTCAAATGTGTGCACAAGTGTTCTATTAATTTACTGTATCACTGTACAGTGGAGGGCTTCTGTCACTCTTTTGCCCACCATAAATGAAATGATTGTTGTAGTAAAACTACCTCCTAACAAAATCTACTACACAGGCTAGGACCCGGCTCCACGCTGATGAGAGGCATTAACATTGAAACAGCTGTCTGCGGGTATGATTCCTAGCTTGTGCATAACCCATACTGGGTTTTGCTTAAACTATGTAATACAACCGGCATATGCCTAAAAGGAGCCATGTTTGAAATGGTATTGGATTAAAGAGCAAAGCATTTGTGGGCACATTTGGATGTCCCTGCCCAGGTTCCCAGAATGCAGTGCAATAACTGTGTTTATTGGAATTCTTAACTTGTTTTTGACGTTCAAATGTGAGCACAAACATACTATTTATTTAATTAAAATAACAAAGATCATAGCATTGCTCTAGATTTTGACAGTCTTCCTGAATCTCTGATATTTAAAAGCTTCTCTGTGGGAACAGATGGCGCCAATTTGTGTGAAATATTCAGAACGAACGCAACACGTCTAAACTGGCATCGAAAAGGGAAGAGATTGCGACTAAAGCCAACGGAGGGCGGCTGGTGAGGAACTCAAACACTGATAAAGTTAATCAGTTTGACGGAAGAAAAGTCAGTGAAACTACTTCACATAATCTGGGCATTATACAGTCGCTGTGCCGCGGAAAGACATTTATCTAAAACTAAAAGAATGAGCAGAAGGAAGAAATCAATCCCAAGCCCATTAATCATCGTCCCTTGAGCTTTAATCAAGAGAAGAGATTTCAATTTTTTCCAGTCCTTTTAATTAAAAATATACTATTTGCATTTATACATATGTATAAAATATAGCACTCTAGTACTCTTGTCACCTCCTCTCACTCCCGCCTCCAGGACTCGTGCTGCCCCTAGTCTCTGGAACTCCTTGCCTCGCTCCACCAGATTATCCTCTTGCCTCAAAACATTTAAAACCTCACTTAAAATGCATCTCTTTAAAGAAGTGTATCACCTTTGACCCTAACACGCTTATCCCATCTCTCTCCCCCTTTTAACACTCACTATCCCTGAGATTGTAAGTCTGCGAGTTTCTATCCTAAGTACTTTGGGAATTCAACATGGACATTGGATTCCTAGCTCAAAGACAGGGCCCGCCTGGCATTGCTATATCTTAATTTGTATTTATCATTGTCTGAACCTAATTTATGTACAGCGCTACGGAATATGTTGGCGCGTTATAAATAAACTATAATAATAATAATAGCACCCCACAGATTCACTTAACATCTATAATAGTTTTTTATTGGTACTTGATTCATTACAAAATAATGATGAGGCAGATAATGGAAATGTGTCAACTGGGGATTTAGGAAGTAAAATCTGCAGGAATTATGACATTATTTACAAACTGACAATACATTATACTAGCAGCTTTTCTCTATAATAAATCATTTCGGAAATATTTAGAATCGATTTTGTAACTCCTTTATGATAATATGTGGTCAGTATGCTAATTTGTGGCTCAGAGTGCGTGATAAGGGTGGGAGAAGGGTCTGGCTGCCAGATAACATTTAAAGAGACAGACAAGCAGACTGTAATCCTAATTAACACACCAAAGCTACTAATTAATATGCATGAGCCACTTATTTGCATATAAATGAAGCAACAATTACACATAATTTCTCAGAATTGATTAACTTTAGAAGAAAATAAACACAGAAAAACAACAACAAAAAATAAACCACAATATATTGCCAGATTTTCATACTTTTTAGTGCCGGGAGAGCAAACAAGAAGAAATAAGAAGAAATTAGACCCATATTTAAATCATATATTCTGTAGGCTGTGGTATGTTAATTAGTGGTACTTTATGTTGATTAGTGGGAAAGTCTCAAACACACAAATATTTTTATTTCTACATTGCTGGATTGCGAGCCTGATCGCTAAACTTACTTCTTGGAGTGAAGTTTGACATGGAAACACTTATAGAATACAAATATATATAATTAAGAGGAATTAGTGTTGACTGCATCCAAATATGGGCATTGTTTGGATCATGGTGACATATTTGTCACGTAATAATGTCATGCACGTTCATCTCCTTCTGTGATATTGCATGTTCTTTTCCTCTCTTGGAGACCAACCACCAGTGTGCCTCTGAAGGATCTCGCAAACCTCTAACCATTGAGATGAACCCCGGAATTAATGCAATTACTGTGCCAATGGAGATCTTTTCCATACTTTGTCTAAGATTTCTTATTATTTTCTGAATATGACCATGCATTGCGCCTCAGATTATTTTCTTGACTGGTGCCAACCCAAACTCAAGTCCAGGACCGGGACAACACTGCCTGGACCCTGAATGGACCCAATTCGAAGAACGATCTATGAGCTCTACCTTGGTACGTTGCATTTGCAATCACCATTTATACAAGTTATAGCTAAAAAAGTAATGTTAAGCTAAACAGATTATTATGTAAAATGAGATTGTTATGTGTGCAGTTTACTTGAGAAATCACATTATTTGACGATCATGTCTGTATAGTCACTAGGAGCTCACATACTGAATAAGAAGAACAACAACAAGACCAAGAAGAAGAACAAGAAGAAAAGCAAGAACAAGAAGACAGAAGAACAAGAAGATGCAGAACAAGAATAACAAGACAAAGAAAAAGAAGCAGAACAAGAAGAACTAGAACTACAAGAAGAACAAGAAGAAGATGAAAAACAAGAAGATGAAGAAGAGAAACAAGAAGAAGAACAAGAACAAGAAGAAAGAGAAGACGACAAATAACAAGTACAAGAAGAAGCAGAACAAGATTTACTAGAAGAACTAGAAGAAGAACAACAAGAAGACAAAGGAGAAGAACAAAAAGAAGAAAAACAAGAACAAGAAGAACGAGAAGACGACGAATAACAAGAACAAGAAGAAGAACAAGAACAAGATTAACTAAAACTAGAAGAAGAACAACAAGAAGACGAAAGAGAAGAACAAGAAGAAGATGAAAAACAAGAACAAGAAGAACGAGAAGACGACGAATAACAAGAACAAGAAGAAAAAGAACAAGAACAAGATTAACTAGAAGAACTAGAAGAAGAACAACAAGAAGACAAAGGAGAAGAACAAGAAGAAGATGAAAAACAAAAAGATGAAGAAGACGAACAAGAACAAGAAGAACAAGGAGATGCAGAACAAGAATAACAAGACAAAGAAAAAGAAGCAGAACAAGAAGAACTAGAACTACAAGAAGAACAAGAAGAAGATGAAAAACAAGAAGATGAAGAAGAGAAACAAGAAGAACAAGAACAAGAAGAAAGAGAAGACGACAAATAACAAGTACAAGAAGAAGCAGAACAAGAACAAGATTAACTAGAAGAACTAGAAGAAGAACAAGAAGAAGATGAAAAACAAGAACAAGAAGAACGAGAAGACGACGAATAACAAGAACAAGAAGAAGAACAAGAACAAGATTAACTAGAACTAGAAGAAGAACAACAAGAAGACGAAGGAGAAGAACAAGAAGAAGATAAAAAACAAGAACAAGAAGAACGAGAAGACGACGAATAACAAGAAGAAAAAGAACATGAACAAGATTAACTAGAAGAACTAGAAGAAGAACAACAAGAAGATGAAGGAGAAGAAAAACAAGAAGATGAAAAACAAGAAGATGAAGAAGACGAACAAGAAGAACAAGAACAAGGAGAAGACGAATAACAAGAACAAGAAGACGAAGAAGAACAAGAACAACAAGATGAACTAGAAGAAGAACAAGAAGACGAAGGAGAAGAACCAGAAGAAGATGGAAAACAAGAAGATGAAGAAGACGAACAAGAAAAAGAAGAACAACCAGAACAAGAAGAAGAATAACAAGAACAAGAAGACGAAGAACAAGAACAAGATGAACAAGAACAAGAAGAACAAAAAGAAGAATATATTTAAGCCCTTCTATTCAGTGTTTTACAGTCAGCCACAGTAATAAGCAATTATAAAATAAAATGTACTAATACAACCATGCAAATCGCTGGTGAAATGATATTCTCCCATGGCCAATTTAGCAAATTACCTGCAAAATCAAATATTTTATCAATACTAATTACACGAGGGCCACAGTGTGAAATATTCACACATTATTATCTGAGAACGGAAAATAAATATAACAATGTGCCGACTGCTACTGCAGACCTAGGACATCATGATATTTAGGGCATTTGTCTCCATACAATTTTTATTTGCATGTATTTATTAGCATTAATTTAGCATATTTTCCTTCCATGTTATGAGGCTAAACTTGTTAACATCAGTCAGCAAAAACTATGATTAAATTCTGTTTCATTGGCTAAGAGATAATTGCAAAAACTGCAAGAACATCAATTTTGTTTAATTAATAAAACCTCAGGCTGGTTTTCTGAACAAATAAATCTTGGCTAGAGTGGCGAGGCTGCCCGGGACTGATACTTAGTACTTTAAATTAAGAACATGTACTGTTTAACTCTGTACTTTATGGCTTTCCCTGGTGTGCGCTATAATAAATATGTCTTCAAAATGAACCCTGAAGCTTTCTCATTGTTTTTATTTATGCTCAATTAAGTTCTGCACTTTTCTTGATACAGCTACAGACAGATGCTTTAATTTAGGGACAAGAGAAAGCAAGTGGGTAGCAAAAATGGACCATATTAATCCTAAAACCTCTCCAAGATTAACTACTGTCAGTTTTCCTGCCTGAGGAAGAGGACATATGGCGAAATAAATGAAACAAAATCGTAAATACGAATTGCAAGAATACCCTCAATGACATTATAGATTTTTCAAGACAGACACATATAAATTGTAACGTTAACTCCCTCTATAATTATCAGTATAATCTACTGAGCAGTGCTAAAATACGTTAGAGAAAGGGGATGCGAATAACGAGATAGCGTCGCCAATGAGATTAAACGAATGAAGACGTTAATCAACAAGATGGTCAACAGTGCCGAGAGAGCAAATAAGAAGAAATGAGACCCATATTTAAATCATATATTCTGTAGGCTGTGGTATGTTAATTAGTGGTACTTTATGTTGATTAGTGGGAAAGTCTCAAACACACAAATATTTTTATTTCTACATTGTTGGATTGCGAGTCTGATCGCTAAACTTACTTCTCTGAGTGAAGTTTAAGGATAAACTCCATGTTTTATTAAAGTCATGATGATGGTCTCATTTACTATTGGCTGTGTCTAAGAAGTAAATTACGGGCTTGCTTATATATTGTCAGATCATATGATCAAGCCACCTGAAATCAGACTTAAAAGGCAGGGTTTATGAGTGTGGCCTTGTGGTCAGAACTTGCGAGCTGGTGTCAGTATAATACATCTAAACATTTATTTAAAAAAACACCTGCAGCCAAATTTGTGAGTTTGAGGCATTTGCGAGCGGCTAATAGAATATGACCCTATATTGGTCCAGTTAATTCAGCACAACTTGGAGCCCACCACTGTAATGTACTCCTGAAAATGTGTTGAAATACTTTTTGGATTTTTGAAATAGGTGTCTTTTTCACAGAAAAAATATTAAGTTCTGTTTACATGAAAATTAGGCAAAACCCCCAGGCAGACTGAGAGCAAGAGCTGCCATGAACAGAGCAGAGCATAAAGAGGGTTTACCCTTCCCAAATTCACCTGTGCAGGGAAATTGCTGCTAGAAACATTTGGGGGTTAAATGATGGCTGACTAAATTCCTGAAAGAGACTAAAACCATCAGGGAATTTGGAACGGCATTGCCGGCAGATGCTGTAAATCATGAGGCAGTCTGCAGTGTGCCTGTAAACAAACCTAAGACTGCAAATTTTTAACTGTTCTTAGTTGAATTTAAAACAATTAGATCACTTTAAAATAGAATCTTGTGCTCTTTCACACAATGAAGAGCACTTATAGTGAGGTAAATGGCCCTTTAACATGACAGAAGATTTGTTTGTTATTGCGATTGGAGGTCATATTATAGAGGGTCAAGTAGAGAGAGAGCGGAATGGAGTGTATGAGATGGTAATAGGAAGAGTGCTTATTGCTTATGGTCTAGGTTAATTAAATAGTATTGTTCATAATGTTTGTGTAAAGGGCCACTGTGATCATATTTAACAAACACTATTTTGAATCACACTTCAGAATGGAAATTATAATATATACAGTAATACATTACCATTCAACATTTGAGAGTAGCAGACAGATCCGCTGATAAAATAAATAATTGTGTATCACATATATAGTTGTCAGTGTTTGTAACGTTTGAAGAGCAGTGGACACCTTCCAACATCTCGAGCATGGGTCATGCAGACAGTGGGCATCCATATTGATTTCCAGATGCGATTAACTAAACTTACTATTATCTTTTGTCTGTGTTTCTGGTTGTGCTTATCCATGTGGGTTCTTGGCAAATATACTGGAGTGGGTTGCCAGTTCCTTCTCCAGTAGACCATGATTTGTCTGACCTTTCTGCTATGACCCTTAGTAACCCTTACACTAACCACGCCAGGCACGTAGGACTTTTAAAATACAACCAACGAAGACCAAAAGCATCACATTATATGCCAACCAGCATTGCCAGCCAATTTCATTCCCGTCATTTTTGACGGGCAAGTTACTAGGAAAAGATAAAAATGTGAATCCTGTGTTTATTTTTATTTTTTTTATTTTTTGTTTGATTTCTAAAATATTTTGCCCATTATTATGGCTAAAAAACATATAAAAAAACAGCTGACCACAGTGGTGCTATAAGGAAGAGAATAGGGATCGGCGGTGTGCTGCTTACAGTGAGATTTCACATATATTACACTATAATTACTGCTTATTTAGGTTGCATGCTGCTCTAAGCCTATTAAGTTATGTATACCGTTGACTCCACGCGTTTCTCCACTTATTATGTGCTTATTTGTTGAAGGAAAATAGCTGTAATGTGAAAAGGATCATGTAACCACAGGGTATGCGAGTGCCATTACATATGTTGTACATACTTCTGGCCAGACATAGTAGGTTGGATATATATGTTATCTGTGTTCATCACCTTTACCCAATCGGTATATAAAGCAATATTAACAATGCAATAGCAAAACATGGGCGATATATAAGGATGTCCCAATACCCAGGGAAGCTCTTGTCATGGTCCTAGAGGTAATACTGGCCACACTGCGGCTTTTCTTGCTAAGAGCAGTATCTTTGGGTGCACCTGTGCTGCGTGCTTCTCTTGCCCCAGAATATAGGCTGGCAGCACGTGCGCAGTGACAGTTTTAGACAATATGGCCCCTATTCAGTTGAGCAATTGAAAGTTACTGGAGCCTGTAATGTAGCCCGTAAACTAGTTTGCTATTAAATTGACATATTTTAGCTACCCACAAATGATTTGCGGGTTACTGGCGGCTGTCAAAATCGTAACTCCAACCCAGCTAAGCCTTTGATCTTTGAAGCCCGTAAATGTTACAATCGCAAATAGCTATTCAATTGCTACAATTCCTCAAGCCGGCAAATGTTTTCACACCCGTGTAGAAGAAAATCCTACGAGTACCAGATAGGATTCGCAAGTGGGTGTAACCCCTGTTCGTAGCACTGTAAATGCAAATAAAAAATCAATACTGCACTTTAAAAGATGGGGGAAGCGATGAAATACATTAGAATTGACTCAAGCCCGCAAATCTACAATCAAATGTATTTATTTTTAGATAAATATTTCTGTGTTATATCAATCTCTGGAATCAAGGAGTTAATACATATCAGGCCACCCACATGGACTAGAACAGTAGCACCATTCATTTTTATTATTTTGTACATTGCCGGATTGCGAGTCCAATCGCATTTCGGACCTCTAAACGTGAATTGATTAACGTGTAACCCTACATGTTTTACTGACTTAATGATGATGACGGTCTCATTTACTATTGGCTGTGTCTAAATCGGTAGTTACGGCCTTGCTTAATTGATCACGCTCTGAAATGCTACTTACGTGTGCATGGTTTACGGTTTAGGCTGAATAATCTAATATTTTATCAATACGAACTACATGAGGCCACAATGAGGACCCATATAAGACTGCAGAAACTGACCAGTTGTTTTGTCTTTGGGCTAGCAGCCTGGTGTGCTTTTGACTTCTACTTGATTTCCTGGCTCTATGGCTTTGTTATTTGTATTTCTCTGACTCTATGGCTTCCCTTGACCATGACTTGTTTTTGGTTCCTGAACCTGTGTCCCTGACCTTGAACCTGATCTGGCTGCCCTGATATTGCATTGTCTGACTATGATGCCCCTATTGTGACGTCCTGGTACCCTCTTACTATTGGGTGTCCACCTGTGGTTTTGTGGCTAATCCTGATAGCCCTACATGGGTTTGAAGAGCTGCGGACACCTTCCAACATCTTGAGCATGGGTCATGCAGACAGTGGGCATCCATATTGATTTCCAGATGTGATTAACTAAACTTACTATTATCCTTTGTGTTTCTGGTTGTGCTTATCCATGTGGTTTCTTGGCAAAGATACTGGAGTGGGTTGCCAGTTCCTTCTCCAGTGGAACATGATTTGTCTGACCTCTCTGTTATGACCTGCCCATTTTGGGTGACCCTACATGGTATAGCTCACAGCTTCATTGAAGTATACATGCCCCTTCACCACGACAAGGTAGCGATCCAGAAGGGATCTAGGACTAGGACTAAGAAATAAACCAGTAAATGTGGTTATCAATACAATTAAATGCCGAATGAGTCATGGTACTCACATATGGGAAACGTGATTTTTAACCATAGATTTATAGTCTATATAGTGAAGCATCAAGTTTCACTTCACATATTTTACACTATAGCCATGATACAGAAATGCATCTGCCCTGTTGTATGATTTTAATGTATATAGGCATCATCCTAAAACATATCTTAACCATATTGGACTGCATGTGTATAATAGGACGGAAAGAATCAGTTCTGCTTGAAGAAAAACAGACAAGAGTAGGAAAAGGCAGCTGGGCAAAAAAAATCTTCTTAACTGCTGTCACTTCATATAAATGTATGTTATAATGGTTAGCAATATAGGGATACATTTGATAAATAATGTATAATTATACTTTGCGGGATATTAGCAGGATTTTACTAATCAATAGGAACAGACACAAAACTCGTCAGTATATTACTTACAATATGTCCATTCCATACATAGATCAGTATATGACACATTGACTTACATTCACTAATGTGAGGTTTGCTCTCACTGTACTCAGGGCAGAGGGATGTTCTGGGCAGAGGAGTAACACATTTTTACAATATGTTTTAACCCCACAATTAATAACACAAAGGGTGAGTGGTCCTGGGTGGAAACCAAAGGATTCCACTTATTGTTTCTATTTGTTATTGTTATGCCAGTGCCATTAAGCACCACCAATTATTTTTAACTGACTTGCCAGATGTGATTGTGAAGAAGAGATCCAAATATCGCTCTTATTTGTGAGACCATGGCAGGGAAGGGTTATACATAATTTTAAATAAGCCACAAGCATAAGCAAAAATAAAATATACCAACAGGGCTATAAATGAATGACCACTATAGGGTCACTATTGTGCATCTACAAATAAAGCTGATATATGTGTTTGCTTGGCATATGCTATCAAAAACAGTATTTAGTTTAAAATAAAGAAGTTAAAATTATTCTCGGTTTTTAAACAGTTTTCTCCTCAAGCAGAGCTGCATATCTCCTCCTACCTGTGTCATCAGGTGAGTGGCCATCTCTTATTATACGCTGGAATAAAAATCAAATTTGAGCGGAGGTGAGGCAATAATGGCTCATGCACTGTCACTGGGACACTATGGGGAGGCTGCAAGTATGTACAATAGAGCTGTTACCTCTGCGTAGGCATTGTGGCAGAGCTAATGATGTGATGGGGCATGGTCAGAGACATCTGCCCAGTCCACTTGCAACCTTAATTACAGTCTAACATACAGACAGAGCTGACCACGCCACTCACTGATAGACATGGGTAGTAGGAGATACAAAGCTCTGCTTGAGGAGAAAACAGACAGTTGTAAAGTTCAGAATTTTTTTTAACATATTTATTTAAAACGGAATACTATTTTTAGTAGCATATGCCAAGCACACAAACATATCAGATTTACATTTTAATGCACTACAGTGGTCCTCTGACTAGACCATTATCTAACCGGCCATTTCTCATCCATTGCATGTAAAATAATTTAAAAAATAGAAGCATCTTATTTTTTCTGATTATTTTGTTGCACATTTTGGTAAATACATAAAAAACAACCAAATTCCACATTCAAGATGAACACAGAACCTTCTAAAATACTGATATACTGAAATATCTGTATATATCAACAATTTAATTACATTTTGCTCTGCAGTTCTAAGCAGACCGTTTATCAAACTGGAAGTGCTGTAGGCTTGTTGATATATCAGAAAATATCATAGGATTTAGTCCGATTTTTTTAATGGGATAAAAAAAAGTATTTAATTCAATAAATCTAAATCATACTTTGCTTTGGTGCATCAAAGATATAAATCATAGACTACTAAAAGCATAGAAAAAATGTGAAACATTAATCTGAATTGCAGGGACGATTTCTTGCCAGTAGATAGGTTAATGTGATCTAGGAAGAGACTTTTGAGATTATCATATCTTTGCCAGAACCTATTATTATATGCACAGAAAATGAAAGTCAAGAGGGCCTGCCATATCTACACAATAGATAACAATCAGTGACCAGAGAGAAATAATATGTTTAGTCCGCACATTTCTCAAAACTTGTCCAGTCCTTTACAGCAATAAAAGATGTCAGTGTCAGACACTTATATCAAGCTGTCATTTTGTAAGTTCCTCAGGAGACCTCTCCTGCTGACTCAGAACCAAACTCAATGATGCACGAACACCTGCCAAGGAGAGGTGTTCAACCTACTGCATCCATGTGGGATTTTCTAAGTATAGATATAGAGAGATACAGAGAGTGGCTGGCAAAATAATGCAGAGAAAACTCATAATGGGAAAGCAAATAAAGGGATATGGACGATTTCTGGATTTTACTAGGTATATAATATACCTGTGTATCTATGTGCTCTTATGTACTTTATTGTACTTTAAAGTATTTTATTAAGAAGTGCATAGTGTCTCGGATTAACTGCCTAAAAGTCATGCAAATTGTACCTGCTTGGGTCTGCCCTCTGCGGCTCACGAAGACACTTAATCTGTAGTACTGTCCTATATCTCATACTAACCAATCAGTGAATATATATATGTCATTCTGCAACATGCTGCTGAGACATGGTGCCTGATAGGCTAGGACACTACAATGCGCATCCAGTCTGTATATGTGTCAGTGGGCAGACCCATACAGGGACTATTTGTTTGATTTTAGGCAGTAAAAATAGAGTGTATAAGCACTCCTTAATAAAATAAAGTGCATAAAAGTAAATAGAAACAAAGGTATATTATAGACCTAATAAGATCCAGGAACCTTCTATATCCCTTTAATATTTTCATGGTCACAACATACACAATGCCAACTTATAGCAGTGATCTTGCTTGTTTTTTTTCTGCTTGCCTTCCTCTGGATTAATTAATAATTAAATAAATAAATAAATAAATAATTGCTTAATAATAATTCTGCATATTGCAGATCAGAGGAGATCTTAAAAGGTTGAACTTGATGGACTGAAAGTCTTTTTTCAACCTTAAATACTATGTAACTATGTAACTATATGTATCTTCATAGCAATGATCTGACGTATGTATCTTCATAGCAGTGATCTGACGTATGTATCTTCATAGCAGTGATCTGGCATATGTATATTCATAGCAGTGATCTGGCGTATGTATCTTCATAGCAATGATTTGACGTATGTATCTTCATAGCAATGATCTGGCGTATGTATCTTCATAGCAGTGATCTGGCGTATGTATCTTCATAGCAGTGATCTG
Source organism: Discoglossus pictus (assembly GCA_027410445.1). Lineage (NCBI taxonomy): Eukaryota > Metazoa > Chordata > Amphibia > Anura > Alytidae > Discoglossus > Discoglossus pictus. Next base: position 94,126,071 of record CM050172.1, read on the forward strand.
GCGTATGTATCTTCATAGCAGTGATCTGGCGTATGTATCTTCATAGCAGTGATCCAGCGTACGTATCTTCGTAGCAGTGATCTGGCGTATGTATCTTCATAGCAGTGATCTGGCTGGCGTATGTATCTTCATAGCAGTGATCTGACGTATGTATCTTCATAGCAGTGATCCGGCGTACGTATCTTCATAGCAGTGATCTGGCGTATGTATCTTCATAGCAGTGATCTGGCGTATGTATCTTCATAGCAGTGATCTGGCTGGCGTATGTATCTTCATAGCAGTGATCTGGCGTATGTATCTTCATAGCAGTGATCCGGCGTATGTATCTTCATAGCAGTGATCTGGCGTATGTATCTTCATAGCAGTGATCTGGCGTATGTATCTTCATAGCAGTGATCTGGCGTATGTATCTTCATAGCAGTGATCCGGCGTATGTATCTTCATAGCAGTGATCTGGCGTATGTATCTTCATAGCAGTGATCTGGCGTATGTATCTTCATAGCAGTGATCTGACGTATGTATCTTCATAGCAGTGATCTGACGTATGTATCTTCATAGCAGTGATCTGACGTATGTATCTTCATAGCAGTGATCTGACGTATGTATCTTCATAGCAGTGATCTGGCGTATGTATCTTCATAGCAGTGATCTGGCGTATGTATCTTCATAGCAGTGATCTGGTGTATGTATCTTCATAGCAGTGATCTGGTGTATGTATCTTCATAGCAGTGATCTGGCATATGTATCTTCATAGCAGTGATCCAGCGTATGTATCTTCATAGCAGTGATCCGGCGTATGTATCTTCATAGCAGTGATCCGGCGTATGTATCTTCATAGCAGTGATCTGACGTATGTATCTTCATAGCAGTGATCTGGCGTATGTATCTTCATAGCAGTGATCCGGCGTATGTATCTTCATAGCAGTGATCCGGCGTATGTATCTTCATAGCAGTGATCTGACGTATGTATCTTCATAGCAGTGATCTGGCGTATGTATCTTCATAGCAGTGATCTGGCTGGCGTATGTATCCTCATAGCAGTGATCTGGCGTATGTATCTTCATAGCAGTGATTTGGCACATGTATATTCATAGCAGTGATCTGGCGTATGTATCTTCGTAGCAGTGATCTGGCGTATGTATCTTCATAGCAGTGATCCGGCATACGTATCTTCATAGCAGTGATCCGGCGTATGTATCTTCATAGCAGTGATCTGGCGTATGTATCTTCATAGCAGTGATCCGGCGTATGTATCTTCATAGCAGTGATCTGACGTATGTATCTTCATAGCAGTGATCTGGCGTATGTATCTTCATAGCAGTGATCCGGCGTACGTATCTTCATAGCAGTGATCCGGCGTATGTATCTTCATAGCAGTGATCCGGCGTATGTATCTTCATAGCAGTGATCCGGCGTACGTATCTTCATAGCAGTCATCCGGCGTACGTATCTTCATAGCAGTGATCCGGCGTACGTATCTTCATAGCAGTGATCCGACGTATGTATCTTCATAGTAGTGATCCGGCGTACGTATCTTCATAGCAGTGATCCGGCGTATGTATCTTCATAGCAGTGATCTGGCGTATGTATCTTCATAGCAGTGATCCGGCGTACGTATCTTCATAGCAGTCATCCGGCGTACGTATCTTCATAGCAGTGATCCGGCGTATGTATCTTCATAGCAGTGATCCGGCGTATGTATCTTCATAGCAGTGATCTGACGTATGTATCTTCATAGCAGTGATCTGGCGTATGTATCTTCATAGCAGTGATCTGGCGTATGTATCTTCATAGCAGTGATCTGGCGTATGTATCTTCATAGCAGTGATCTGGCTGGCATATGTATCTTCATAGCAGCGATCTGGCGTATGTATCTTCATAGCAGTGATCTGACGTATGTATCTTCATAGCAGTGATCTGACGTATGTATCTTCATAGCAGTGATCTGACGTATGTATCTTCATAGCAGTGATCTGACGTATGTATCTTCATAGCAGTGATCTGGTGTATGTATCTTCATAGCAGTGATCTGGTGTATGTATCTTCATAGCAGTGATCTGGCATATGTATCTTCATAGCAGTGATCCAGCGTATGTATCTTCATAGCAGTGATCCGGCGTATGTATCTTCATAGCAGTGATCCGGCGTATGTATCTTCATAGCAGTGATCTGACGTATGTATCTTCATAGCAGTGATCTGGCGTATGTATCTTCATAGCAGTGATCCGGCGTATGTATCTTCATAGCAGTGATCCGGCGTATGTATCTTCATAGCAGTGATCTGGCGTATGTATCTTCATAGCAGTGATCTGGCGTATGTATCTTCATAGCAGTGATCTGGCTGGCGTATGTATCCTCATAGCAGTGATCTGGCGTATGTATCTTCATAGCAGTGATTTGGCACATGTATATTCATAGCAGTGATCTGGCGTATGTATCTTCGTAGCAGTGATCTGGCGTATGTATCTTCATAGCAGTGATCTGACGTATGTATCTTCATAGCAGTGATCCGGCGTATGTATCTTCATAGCAGTGATCTGGCGTATGTATCTTCATAGCAGTGATCCGGCGTATGTATCTTCATAGCAGTGATCTGACGTATGTATCTTCATAGCAGTGATCTGGCGTATGTATCTTCATAGCAGTGATCCGGCGTACGTATCTTCATAGCAGTGATCCGGCGTATGTATCTTCATAGCAGTGATCCGGCGTATGTATCTTCATAGCAGTGATCCGGCGTACGTATCTTCATAGCAGTCATCCGGCGTACGTATCTTCATAGCAGTGATCCGGCGTACGTATCTTCATAGCAGTGATCCGACGTATGTATCTTCATAGTAGTGATCCGGCGTACGTATCTTCATAGCAGTGATCCGGCGTATGTATCTTCATAGCAGTGATCTGGCGTATGTATCTTCATAGCAGTGATCCGGCGTACGTATCTTCATAGCAGTCATCCGGCGTACGTATCTTCATAGCAGTGATCCGGCGTATGTATCTTCATAGCAGTGATCCGGCGTATGTATCTTCATAGCAGTGATCTGACGTATGTATCTTCATAGCAGTGATCTGGCGTATGTATCTTCATAGCAGTGATCTGGCGTATGTATCTTCATAGCAGTGATCTGGCGTATGTATCTTCATAGCAGTGATCTGGCTGGCATATGTATCTTCATAGCAGCGATCTGGCGTATGTATCTTCATAGCAGTGATCTGGCTGGCGTATGTATCTTCATAGCAGTGATTTGGCACATGTATATTCATAGCAGTGATCTGGCGTACGTATCTTCATAGCAGTGTTCTGACGTATGTATCTTCATAGCAGTGATCTGGCGTATGTATCTTCATAGCAGTGATCCGGCGTACGTATCTTCATAGCAGTGATCCGGCGTATGTATCTTCATAGCAGTGATCTGACGTATGTATCTTCATAGCAGTGATCTGGCGTATGTATCTTCATAGCAATGATCTGGCGTATGTATCTTCATAGCAGTGATCTGGCGTATGTATCTTCATAGCAGTGATCCGGCGTACGTATCTTCATAGCAGTGATCCGGCATATGTATCTTCATAGCAGTGATCTGGCGTATGTATCTTCATAGCAGTGATCTGGCGTATGTATCTTCATAGCAGTGATCTGACGTATGTATCTTCATAGCAGTGATCTGGCTGGCGTATGTATCTTCATAGCAGTGATCTGGCTGGCGTATGTATCTTCATAGCAGTGATCTGACGTATGTATCTTCATAGCAGTGATCTGACGTATGTATCTTCATAGCAGTGATCTGGCATATGTATCTTCATAGCAGTGATCTGGCGTATGTATCTTCATAGCAGTTATCTGGCGTATGTATCTTCATAGCAGTGATCCGGCGTATGTATCTTCATAGCAGTGATCTGGCGTATGTATCTTCATAGCAGTGATCTGACGTATGTATCTTCATAGCAGTGATCCGGCGTATGTATCTTCATAGCAGTGATCTGGCGTATGTATCTTCCTAGCAGTGATCTGGCGTATGTATCCTCATAGCAGTGATCTGGCGTATGTATCTTCATAGCAGTGATCTGGCGTATGTATCTTCATAGCAGTGATCCGGCGTATGTATCTTCATAGCAGTGATCCGGCGTACGTATCTTCATAGCAGTGATCCGGCGTACGTATCTTCATTGCAGTGATCTGGCGTACGTATCTTCATAGCAATGATTTGACGTATGTATCTTCATAGCAGTGATCTGACGTATGTATCTTCATAGCAGTGATCTGGCGTATGTATCTTCATAGCAGTGATCTGGCGTATGTATCTTCATAGCAGTGATCTGGCGTATGTATCTTCATAGCAGTGATCTGGCGTATGTATCTTCATAGCAGTGATCTGGCGTATGTATCTTCATAGCAGTGATCTGGCGTATGTTTCTTCATAGCAGTGATCTGACGTATGTATCTTCATAGCAGTGATCTCACGTATGTATCTTCATAGCAGTGATCTCACGTATGTATCTTCATAGCAGTGATCTGGCGTACGTATCTTCATAGCAGTGATCTGGCGTATGTATCTTCATAGCAGTGATCTGACGTATGTATCTTCATAGCAGTGATCTGGCGTATGTATCTCTTCACCCCAGTCTGTATGCCACCCTCATACATCTAGATGTCTTTTAATTTTCAGAAAATTGATCTCAAATCTTGATTCCCACCCTCAGAACACTGATCCCAATATATGTCTTCAAACCCAAGGAGAACTGGTCCCACACTATAACTCCAACCCTCAGAGCAGTGATCAACCAACATGGTCTCCTACACACCACGTAATGATCACTCACCAAGTATTCCACCTGTAAACCAGTGCATTACCCTATTTCCAACCTTGGACCAATGATCCCACCACTATGGAAGCAGTGACCCCGAAAGATCTCAATCTAGATAGCTTCATACACATACAAATGACTAATGTCCAGAACTGTACAACGCATGGCTCTCCTAACTAAACACATGCACACAGAATAATACATTGCCTTGGAGCATACTCGATACATAACGGGAATCAAACACTTTGCAAAACATCAAAAACCTTAAAATAGGATAATACGTTCACATTTAGGTCACAATGCCACAGGGAGTCACAGCTTCAGCAATAAAGCTGCTGAGTTTGGTCTGAAGTTCCCTGTAGAGCAGCAGCTTAGCTATGAACATCTAGAAATGAGAGCTGTGATAAGAGCTACGTTTGGGTTAGCCGACTCCTAATATATAATTACACCCCCACAAGAAACAGTACCAAGGACTACAATCTACAGACTGTAAAAATAACCCCAATGCAGTGTTAATGTATTTATTTTGGATGTTTTTTTATACGGGGAAATATAAAATACTGTAAACCTGGTCTGATACAACAACTAAAAGCAAATACAGTCATTAAAAGTTACAACACAATATGCAAAAGCTTTTCTGATCAGAAAGATAAAAGGCTACATGGAGAACCTGCATTGATCATCGGGATGACACAACAGACAGGCTCTGGACACAGGCCCATCTTTAAACTGCCTTCTGCTTCTACTGGACCCCACGCTCCACACCAGCCGACACTCTGGACAAAGGTCCATCTTTAAACTGATCTCTGCTTCTACTGGAACCCACGCTCCACACCAGCCGAGACTCTGGACAAAGGTCCATCTTTAAACCGCCCTCTATTTCTACTGGACACCACGCTCCACACCAGCTAAGACTCTGGACACAGGCCCATCTTTAGACTGCTTTCTACTTCTACTGGACTCCACGCTCCACACCATCCGAGACTCTGGACACAGGCCCATCTTTAAACTGAAAAACGAAGTCAGAGGTGCTCATCAGAGAACGAGCCAACCTTAATAGGTTAGTTCTATAGCCATGATACGCCACTCTGTGAGCAACCTCTTTTAGCTCACTTGTGCCCTTCACAGGGAGAAATATCCTGTAGTATATCAGTCTGGTCCCACTCAAAAGAGTGATCCAGCCCCGAAATACCAGGCAATTCTACCATGAACAGGAGAAACAGCAAACCACAGACGCATTTCGGCCTTTATGGGTCTCGTCAGTGAGGTGCAGCTGAACTCCCTAAGGCACAGTGAGCAAGGGGTTGTTTTCCATCTTTAAACTGCCCTCACACTCCACACCAACTAAGACTCTGGACACAGGCCCATCTTTATACTGCCCTCTGCTTCTACTGGACACCATGCTCAACACCAGCCAAGACTCTGGACACAGGCCCATCTTCAAACTGCCTTTTGCTTCTACTGGACCCCACGCTCCACACCAGCTAAGACTCTGCACACAGGGCCATCTTTAAACTGCCCTCTGCTTCTACTGGAACCCACACTCCACACCAGCCGAGACTCTGGACACAGGCCCCTTATTTAAACTTCCCTCTGCTTCTACTGGAACCCACGCTCCACACCGGCTAAGACTCTGGACACAGGCCCCTTATTTAAACTTCCCTCTGCTTCTACTGGAACCCACGCTCCACACCGGCTAAGACTCTGGACACAGGCCCATCTTTATACTGCCCTCTACTTCTACCAGAACCCACGCTCCACACCAGCTAAGACTCTGGACACAGGCCCATCTTTAAACTGCCCTCAACTTCTACTGGACCCCAAGCTCCACACCAGCTAAGACTCTGGACACAGGCCCATCTTTAAACCACCCTCAACTTCTACTGGACCCCACGCTCCACACCAGCTAAGACTCTGGACACAGGCCCATCTTTAAACTGCCCTCAACTTCTACTGGACCCCACGCTCCACACCAGCTAAGACTTTGCACACAGGCCCATCTTTAAACTGCCCTCTGCTTCTACTGGACACCATGCTCAACACCAGCCAAGACTCTGGACACAGGCCCATCTTCAAACTGCCCTCTGCTTCTACTGGACCCCACGCTCCACACCAGCCAAGACTCTGGACACAGGCCCATCTTCAAACTGCCCTCTGCTTCTACTGGACCCCACGCTCCACACCAGCTAAGACTCTGCACACAGGGCCATCTTTAAACTGCCCTCTGCTTCTACTGGAACCCACACTCCACACCAGCCGAGACTCTGGACACAGGCCCCTTATTTAAACTTCCCTCTGCTTCTACTGGAACCCACGCTCCACACCGGCTAAGACTCTGGACACAGGCCCCTTATTTAAACTTCCCTCTGCTTCTACTGGAACCCACGCTCCACACCGGCTAAGACTCTGGACACAGGCCCATCTTTATACTGCCCTCTACTTCTACCAGAACCCACGCTCCACACCAGCTAAGACTCTGGACACAGGCCCATCTTTAAACTGCCCTCAACTTCTACTGGACCCCAAGCTCCACACCAGCTAAGACTCTGGACACAGGCCCATCTTTAAACCACCCTCAACTTCTACTGGACCCCACGCTCCACACCAGCTAAGACTCTGGACACAGGCCCATCTTTAAACTGCCCTCAACTTCTACTGGACCCCACGCTCCACACCAGCTAAGACTTTGCACACAGGCCCATCTTTAAACTGCCCTCAACTTCTACTGGACCCCACGTTCCACACCAGCTAAGACTCTGCACACAGGCCCATCTTTAAACTGCCCTAAACTTCTACTGGAACCCACGCTCCACACCAGCTAAGACTCTGGACAAAGTCCATCTTTAAACTGCCCTCTGCTTCTACTGGAACCCACGCTCCACACCAGCCGAGACTCTGGACAAAGGCCTGTCTTTAAACTGCCCTCTGCTTCTACTGGACATCAAGCTCCACAGCAGCTAAGACTCTGGACACAGGCCCATCTTTAAACTGCCCTCTGCTTCTACTGGACACCATGCTCAACACCAGCCAAGACTCTGGACACAGGCCCATCTTCAAACTGCCCTCTGCTTCTACTGGACCCCACGCTCCACACCAGCTAAGACTCTGCACACATGGCCATCTTTAAACTGCCCTCTGCTTCTACTGGACCCCACGCTCCACACCAGCTAAGACTCTGGACACAGGCCCCTTATTTAAACTTCCCTCTGCTTCTACTGGAACCCACGCTCCACACCGGCTAAGACTCTGGACACAGGCCCATCTTTATACTGCCCTCTACTTCTACCGGAACCCACGCTCCACACCAGCTAAGACTCTGGACACAGGCCCATCTTTAAACTGCCCTCAACTTCTACTGGACCCCAAGCTCCACACCAGCTAAGACTCTGGACACAGGCCCATCTTTAAACCACCCTCAACTTCTACTGGACCCCACGCTCCACACCAGCTAAGACTCTGGACACAGGCCCATCTTTAAACTGCCCTCAACTTCCACTGGACCCCACGCTCCACACCAGCTAAGACTTTGCACACAGGCCCATCTTTAAACTGCCCTCAACTTCTACTGGACCCCACGTTCCACACCAGCTAAGACTCTGCACACAGGCCCATCTTTAAACTGCCCTAAACTTCTACTGGACCCCACGCTCCACACCAGCTAAGATTCAGGACACAGGCCCATCTTTAAACTGCCCTCAACTTCTACGGGAACCCACGCTCCACACCAGCTAAGACTCTGGACACAGGCTCATCTTTAAACTGCCCTCTGCTTCTACTGGACCCCACGCTCCACACCAGCTAAGACTCTGGACACAGGCCCGTCTTTAAACTTCCCTCTGCTTCTACTGGATACCATGCTCCACACCAGCTAAGACACTGGACACAGGTCCATCTTTAAACTGCCCTCTGCTTCTGCTGGACCCCATGCTCCACACCAGCTAAGACTCTGGACACAGGCCCGTCTTTAAACTGCCATCTACTTCTACTGGACCCCATGCTCCACACCTGCTAAGACTCTGGACACAGGCCCATCTTTATACTGCCCTCTACTTCTACTGGAGGCCACACTCCACACCAGCTAAGACTCTGGACACAGGCCCATCTTTAAACTGCCCTCTGCTTCTACTGGAACCCACACTCCACACCAGCTAAGACTCTGGACACAGGCCCATCTTTAAACTGCCCTCTGCTTCTACTGGACACCATGCTCCACACCGGCTAAGACTCTGGACACAGGCCCATCTTTAAACTGCCCTCTGCTTCTACTGGACACCATGCTCCACACCAGCTAAGACTCTTGACACAGGCCCATCTTTAAACTGCCCTCAACTTCAAATGAAACAGGATGCCCATCACTGCACTAGATCAAATCCTCCCCTACAAGTTAGTTCGTTACTACTATATTATTACCTGAGGAAGCAAACCAAGAGTGGATCAATCACGTTGGTGTCCATTCGATCGGCATTTTATCTGGATGGAGAGGAGACTCTGGAACACTTTAAAGTAACAGTAGGATTGTACGTTTTATACAGTAAAACATGTTTTAATTCACCATTGGATCCTTTTCTCTTTTTTCTTTATTATAAACTATAAGCAATAAATCTGACATTGCTGTATCAGTGGCTGCTATTTATATCATAATTTTATTTTATTTGCAATATTAAATCAGATATTTATTCCAAAGTCTGTGCAGGTTATGTTTTGAGAAGTAATCTCCCAGAGTACTAATATATTGTTTCATATAAGTAAAGCATTAAAGTTGTGTTATTCATTACAAGATTTATAAAGCTTACTTTCCTTAAATCAGCAGTAACCTATAAAACGCAGACACTGGGGCGACCATGCCGGATGGTACTCTCCTAATGAGAAGGTTACTGCATCTGTCAGTTTCAGAGTTTGCAAAGACGTCACCTGATGGACCTGACTCACCACCTGCGGATACGTTTAGAGAGAGCTCTCAAACATCTGAGAACCGTCTCGAAGAGATGAAGGAGAGGTGAAAATGTTAGATTGTCTTCATCGAGAGATTTGTTTTGATCCATCACATCATATTACTACCAAGAAAGTGGATTATTCACATGATGCACATAATATACATTTTTTTTTACCAAAACTCCTGACACTAAAAACTCACTAACTGCATGTGATTGCATGCCTTCATCTCCTGCACATGACCCTGTGACCTTTATTATCACTTCTGGCTAAACAATCTGTCTCACTGTACCTGACCCATGACCTATCCCATTACACTTGATCCATAAACTGCTACCACTGCTGCAGTCCCATTGATCTTTCCCACTGTGCCAGATATTTTGCAAATAACTTCACCAACATCACCAGGACCACAACTTTGAGTACCAGACCACTAGCCCTCTCCCAAGCCATTAGTCCGCACTAACTTTTATATTTTGCTTGATTCATAGACACTCTCACTGCACCAGACCTACAATATCTCACAATACACCTCACTCTTTAACCTCTCCTACTCCAATGGGCTTGGGCCCACTAATATGGTATTGGGCCCACCATATTTGCAATTTCAACTAACTCATGATCTCTCCCATTGCATCATTATATAGTCTTACACACTTGATCCATGACCAATGGTACTGCCCAGGTCTATAAATGCCCAAGTGACATCTCCCACTGGTTCTTTACTCCAAGGACAGGAAGCAGGGGTGGATCTATTAAAAATACATCTTGTAATGGAAGATCAGCAAACATACAGCACTAACGTGTCATGGGAACTTGTTCATACAGGAAGGTCCTGTGCTAATGACTTATATGTACACTAGCGACTTGCCCGATGGGGGAATACATTTGTAAGGCAGGTAATGCTGTTTGCCACAGATATGACTTTTTTTGGTGGTCTGAGATCCTTCGGCGCTCATTGCGAGGCTGTTGGTTGTTGTATTGTGTAGGCGCTTTTGCTGTCATTGTAAGGTCTACGCTGATCTTTTTGCGCTTATAGCAAAGCTGTCCCCTGGTGTAGTTTGTGTGCTATGAGCAGCGTTGGCGCTCGTTGTGAGGCGCGCAGTGAATGGCTTTTGTGTTTATTGCTATAGTGTTTTTTTTTTTTGGTGTATATGTACTTTTGTATGCTAATGCGGCCATTTTTTCTGTCGCTTATGGGATTTTTCGGGTGTCTAAACTCGGTAATTAGGACTTAAATTGAGGTGTAACTTTACTTGCAGAGGTCCTAAGTGCCCCCCCCCCCACCTTACTGTGGGTAACCTTTTTATGTAATTTGTGTATTTATTGTTTTTTTATGTTTTTAGGTGCACACGGTTCAGGCGTTAAGGTCATATTTTTGCGAGTTCGTAATGGTTGTTTTTCTTGCGGCTCGTATTTTTTTGTGTAAGTCCGAATTTAGTGATTGGGTGTTAGATGTATTGTTTCAAAGTCCCGTTTCTGTGGGTGTTTGTAACCGTTTGAGAGGCGGAGTAGAGCCTCCACCTCCGCAAATGCAACCCCTCGCGAGCCTTTGGCTCATTGCTTGGCGAGGGTCCACATTTGCGGCCTGAACTTTGCGAGGGACGCAGTTCTTGCGAGCTCACAAAGTGTGACGACGATTCGTAGTTTGACAACTATTATAGGTGATATTTATACTGAAAGGTTGGTGTCATGGATACAGTTTCACATTAGTAGCTTCTTGATTTATTGTTTCATATGTACATTTTCATATCAAAGAAGAAGGTCAGGGAACCTTATGCAATAACCTCCTATGAATACAATGTTGACCATTGCCCTGTGTTAGCATCTCATGGATACAGCTGTACATTTATAGGTCATGTGCGAAAGTCCCATTTTTCATTGTCATATTGGAAGGTCATAAAAAGTATACATTGGATACATCCTGAGATGATGTTGAATACATAGATACAGTTTCATATCAAGAGGTCAACAAGCATTTTGTGCTATCAGTTATTTGGCAAAGCCCTGTACTTATTATTATATAGCTACTAGCTACTTGCCCGTCAAAAATGACAGAATTAAAATTGTAAGGCTGGCAATGCTATTTTCCGCACAATGTGAGGCTTTTGCTCCTCTGAGAGTCTTTGGCGCTCATCGCGAGCCTCTCCCCCGTGTACTTCAACTTTCCTGCTTTGCACTGATCAACTTCGGCGCTCATTGCAAGCCTTTCTTCCCGCCTACTATACTGGCCGCTCATTGCAGGGTTCATTAGTGTGCTTGGGAATGCCATGTGTCTCTTTCCACCATCTCCCCCTGTCCCTTCCCTAGATCTTTCTCCTCTGTGTGTCTGCTGAATGTTTGCGTGTTACGCACTGAAGGCCGTTTGTTTTATTTTCTAAGTCCCGCGTGCCTGGCTTTGCTCAGCCTCGTTTTCATTCAGTTTTGGAAATGTTTACGTTTTTCGTCCGCCATTTTTTTCTTTGCTTAGCCGATTGTGGTTTGAAGAAAAACCCCAAATATGGTTTAAAATCGCTTGTAACCTCACTCCCAGGCTTCCTGGCTCTCCCCCAGTGCTGTATTTTTAGAGTTACGCACTTGGCTCGCAGTTGCGACCCTCACTGTATCGCTGGCTGCAATGAGCGCTGGAGGCGCTCATTGCAGCCTAAGTCCTGTGAGTCTAAGTGCTGTGTGGCTGCTTCGCTTTGCAAGGCTCGCATTTGTGATGGCGCCACTGGATGCAATGGCCGCTGGATCGTCTCGCTTTGCAAGGCTAAGTGAGGTCGCAACTGCGTTGCCAACAACGCAAACATTACGAACACTGACAACTATATATGTGATTTCTAGTTTAAAATTGTTATTCATAGAAAAAAAATGTAGGACATTTCCTATTGGTTGGCTACAAGTGCTGTGAGCGCGCTTCAAGGCTGCTGTGCAGCACCACCTAGTGATCAGAATGCAGGAATGTGTGGTGCTGATCGTAGCGGTGAAGCGCGCTCCTACAGTTTCAGCAGTGCGCTCCCTGTATCAGGTTGTGAATGGGGAGAATGAGAGAAAATGGAAAGAGATGGGTTACAATTAGGTTTTCGAATTGGGGTTAGGCTTGGGGTAAGGGTTGGATTTTGGGTTAAGGGATACAGGCTAGCGTTACAGTTAGGTTTTAGGGTTAGGATTAGGCTTGGGGCTAGGGGTTAGAGTTGTATTTAGGGTTAGGGGATACAGGTTAGGGTTATAGATAGGTTTTATGGTTAGGCTTGGGTTAGGGCTGAATTTAGGGTTAGGGGATACAGGTTAGGGTTACAGTTTTAGGGTTATCCTTGGGGTTAGGGGGTTTAGCGTTGTAGTTAGAGTAGGGTTAGAGTTGGGGTAGTGTTAGGGGTTTGGGTTATTATATTAGTTCTGCTGAGTACCAACAGCACAGAACGGTGCGGCAGCCTGGTGGTGCGCAGCTCGCAACCCTACAGTGTAGGAAATGGTGCAGTGGCCACCCAACAGGAAAGATCCAAATAATATTGTGTGTCTATTTGGCAGTTCTAATCATAAAAAAGCACGATAACTCACTGCCAAACTGAATTCTTTTTATATTTCTAGACTTATCTTTAATGCAACATGATAAGGCCATGTTTACTGGTTTGTGGCCAAGCCTATGTTTTCTAGCCAGTATCTATCCCGCCAAGTCGAATATAAATGCAGTTTCATTTTCATTCATCTATTAAAGAAGCAGTAAGATCCATAGTAACAGGACATGATTTTGAACAACGGACATGACATTTTTACAAACATTTGGTGGTGCGCTCCGTTCATGTCTTAAAGACTTCCTCTATATGTTTATTTCATTATATTGTCAAAGGGATCTTCGGAAATTGTATTTAAGGCAATTAGTTGTGTCAATGCAGGTACATTTCCAGATAATATCAAAATATATTGAAATGATCATGAGTGGCACTTGTTTGCTGTTGGAGCGTGGGTGAAAAGCAGAAGGAATTGTAAATGGCAAAATAGGATGGAACCAAGAATGTATTTTTTAATCATTTGTAATTTGCATGAACAACTTGAACTGATGGAAGTGGCTGTAGTTCTTCAATATTAATTATAATTACTGAGAGTTCCTTGATTTGAAGTTGGAGAATACAAGAATCAGAGCTTCAGTTTGAAACACGTAATATAAAGAATAGTTGGTAGGACATGCTTCCACCAAAGTGATAGGAACAAATATTAAAAATGAATGTCTGGGATATATAAACATCTATCCTGAGGATTAATGAAGTCAAAGGGCCTTATTCAATTGTGATTTGGCCAATTGAATAGGGTTCTATATAAGCACAGAGCATATTTTTTTTACAGAAGTTTTTAGTAATGAAGGATATAAGTTCACTAACTAAAAACTTCTGTAAAAAATATGCTCTGTGCTTATATAGAGCCCTATTCAATTGACCAAATCGCAATTGAATGAGGCCCTAAATATTTACTATGAGCCATTGTTGGAATTCCCTGCCAACATCAATATTCAGTATGGCAGTAATGCCCTGCCAATCTCAATACTCAGAAATAAGCATTACCAGGGACTGAGAGATACCAGTGCCAACCCCAACATGGGCAATGGACAGGATCCATGGGCCTCATTCAAATGCAATTTGGCCAATTGAATAGGGCTCTACATAAGCACAGAACATTTTTTTTTTACAGAAGTTTGTAGCACAAGCAAGGTCTTCACTAAATATAAACTTCTGTAAAAAAAAAAATGCTATGTGCTTATATAGAGCCCTATTCAATTGACCAAATCAAATTTGAATGAGGCCCTTGGTGTGGTCTATCTAGTGGTGTACAACATTCCATCATGGCACCAGTCTCTGCTACTGATGTGTTTGATGGCTCAGGCATGTCCGACTCTCTTTGACCTCATGGACCATAACACACCATACTGATACACTTGGTATTCATGGCAGTCATACTGGAGTTGGTTGTCAGTTCCTTCTCCAGTGGGGCACAGCATACCGCTCCTCATATTCATGTACTGACCAGGCCCAACCCTGCATGGTTTCAGGGTGGTGTAACCTCTTAGTTCCCTGGCTGGAATCAAATCCAGACCACACCAGTGAAAGCACTGACTCCGAACCACTGGACCACCAAGGAACCCATCTGCTACTGGTACCTGTTCCGAAATATCGCCGCATACATAATGACTATAATGAGTAAGAGCCAAAATGAATGTCCATCACCCCTGCAGGAATGGACCAGAGCACAAAAAATGAGACTTCCACACCAACCATTCATTATTTCTATGCAAATATAATTTGTTCAAACACATTAAATTGGAAGTAACGAGGGAGTTACACGCCGAAGGTGATAAAACCCACTGGCATTTCATCCTCTACTGAGGTGCAGCTATTGTGGTGAATAACGATGAGTTTGTAGAAAGTTTAGAAAATCTTTAATAATAGAAGCGAGCTCATTATACGATGATCCACAGCCAAGTGCAGACTCACTCCACATAATAGCATTAAATAATCATTTAGATCTGTTCAGCCATCAGATGCGTTTGTGTGCAATATGATTACAAATTGCCAAACTCGGAAATTAGTTCCAAAACAATTAACCCATTAAAGAAAAGTTGACTGTCGAAAAATGCTAGTTTCTCTGCCATCATACTATTTAGATATCAAACATCATTAAATCCAAATGGTCAGTTTCATTTTGCTCTACCGCAGTAAAAGTGGATCACAATTTGCACAATGCTAAGCGTTATTTATTATTTACCAACAAGAACAAAATCAAAAATTCATATGACCTTATAATGGAGCAGGGAAACTGAAGTCACCATATATGTATTGCACCACAACACAACAAATAGTTTATTTTTTTGAAATTGATCAAGAATTTACTTTTATAGCACCTTGTGTATATAATGAGGTTCTGGTTCTGACTGACACCGATTATAGGCCCTATTATTTGTCCAAATTGAAATTACATGAGCCCGTAATGGAGCCTGTAAAGGTAACTCATATTCAATTGGCTACTTTTAGCTAATCACATTCCAATTGTGAGTTACCGGCTCAAAATCCCTGCGGGTGTCAAAAATGTAACTCTGTTCTATATCCTCCATTGATTTTCCAAGCCTGCAAATCTTACCAGTGCTAAAGACGCAAAATCCATATTCAATTACAACAATTCAACAAGCCCGCAATTGCCTTCAAACCCATAAGTGGTAAATGTATCAAAAACTTTTACGAGTACTAGATAGGACCCGCAAGTGCGTTTAACACCTGTTCGTAACATTGCAAAAGCAAATAAACACACACTACTGTACTTTAAAATACTGGGAAAGCAATGAAAGGCATTATAATTAATTGCACAACAGTCTCAAGCTAACAAATCTGAAATAAAAAACATATTTTTTACATTTTATTTCTGTGTTATATCAATCCCGGGAATCAAGGAGTTAATACATATTATGGAACCCGCATGGACTAGAACAGTTGCTTTATTGATTTCTACATTTCTGGATTGCGAGTCTGATAACAAATTGTACTTCTAAACACTTATTAATTGTAGTTTAAACTCTACGTTTTACTGATGTCATGATGACGGTCTCATTTGCTATTGGCTCTGTTTAAATAGTAACTTACGGGCTTAATTAACTGATCATTATCATGATCATGCACTAAGGCGCTACTTACGGGTTCATGGTTTGCGCGTTGGGGCTGTGATCCTGTAATTACGGTTAGTGACAATTAAATACGTCTAAATATTTAGAATTTTTTCATGCTGATCCACTTTGTTTCCATTGCCCTTGGTGAGTTCTATCTGGTGTACAACATTCCATCATGACACCTGTCCATGCTACTGATGTTTGTGTGATTCAGGAGTGTCCGACATTCTGTGACCTCATGGACCATAACACACCATGCTGATCTACTTGGTAATCATGGCAGAGATACTGAGGTGGGTTGCCAGTTTCTTCTCCAGTGGGCCACAGCATACAGCTCCTGGTATTCCTAGGTGGTCTCCCATCTAAGTATTAACCAAGCCCAACCAGGCCCAACTCTACATGGCTTCAGGGTGGTGTGACCTCTTGGTTCCCTGACTGGAATCGAACCCAGTGCGAGGAATTGACTCTGCTGGGTTTTGAACCCTGGTCCCCAGGCTGCTGATCCTCTTCCCTACCACTGCGCCAGCCTGCCTTTGTGAAATTCCTGGAGATCTGATAACCTTGACTCTGCTAGCAATAGCATCAGTGACTAAGTCTCTTCAGCTGTGTCTGCTCAGGTGTCTGGTCCTTGGCCTATATATGGCACTTCCTGTCAATGTACCTTGCCAGATTATTGTGGTTCCTGATCCCTTCAATAAAGCTTGTTCCTGTTTCACCTACAAAGTTGCTGAATTGGATTATTGCTGACCTAGGCTGCTGGTCTCCAAAACCTTGTGATACCTATATCATTACACCCAGGTTGCAGCAGTGAAAGCAACAAATCCTAACCACTGGAACACCAGGGAGGTTAGAGGTAACCTAGAAAAACTTCAAATTCTCATTTTTCAATTTTTATTTCAGTAGCAATTTCGAAAAGGAAAACACTTTTCCACCACCTATGTTATAGCGACTTCAATGTCCCTATAATCATACAGTTGCTGGAAAAAGTAGCAAGGAGCCTTGATTTTAAGACAAGTGTTAACCTTTATTAAATCCCATTTAAAATCTCTATTCCAAGGCTTTAGCTTATTTCCAACTTTTTCTCTATTTTTTAAACATTATTTGCAAACAATAAACAAAAACTTGAGTCGTTGACATAAATGTATTTCCACATCCCAGGGCGAGGAACCTGAAGTGGACAGTTCAGTGAATCCCAAGAGTAATCAGGCAGTGAACAGGAAATATCAAATCTACAGAAAGGTCAACGAATACCAAACAACGAGACCGAAAGAACCAACTTGTATGAAGTCGTGCAAACACGGGCCGACAGCACCAAACAGACATAACCAGTGACCCAACACTTTTTGAGAGGTCTAGTGCACCTATGTCACTTTCAGGTAGCAGACAAATATCTATTGGCTCTGCACTGTTGTTTTTTTGTTTTAAGGCTTATATTTTAGTAAAATAAGAAAAAAGATCTACAGTGGATATAAAAAGTCTACACACCCCTGTTAAAATGTGAGGTTTCTGTGCTATAAAAAAATTAGACAAAGATAAATCATTTCAGAACTTTTTCCACCTTTAATGTGACCTATAAACTGTACAACTCATTTGAAAAACAAACTTAAATATTTTAGGTGGAGGGAAGAAAAAAAAAAGAAAAATAATGTGGTTGCATAAGTCTGCACACCCTCTTATAACTGGGGATGTAGCTGTGTTCAGAATTAAGCAATCACATTCCAAATTGTGTCAAA
Source organism: Discoglossus pictus (assembly GCA_027410445.1). Classification (NCBI taxonomy): domain Eukaryota; kingdom Metazoa; phylum Chordata; class Amphibia; order Anura; family Alytidae; genus Discoglossus; species Discoglossus pictus. Next base: position 94,144,170 of record CM050172.1, read on the forward strand.
TAGGAGTCAGCATACACCTGCCATCATTTAAAGTGCCTCTGATTAACCCCAAATAAAGTTCAGCTGCTCTAGTTGGTCTTTCCTGAAATGTTCTTAGTCGCATCCCACAGCAAAAGCCAGCCATGGTCCACAGAGAGCTTCCAAAGCATCAGAGGGATCTCATTGTTGAAAGGTATCAGTCAGGAGAAGGGTACAAAAGAATTTCCAAGGCATTAGATATACCATGGAACACAGTGAAGACAGTCATCAAGTGGAGAAAATATGGCAAAACAGTGACATTACCAAGAACTGGAGCTCCCTCCAAAATTGATGAAAAGACGAGAAGAAAACTGGTCTGGGAGGCTACCAGGAGGCCTACAGCAACATTAAAGGAGCTGCAGGAATATCTGGCAAGTACTGGCTGTGTGGTACATGTGACAACAATCTCCCGTATTCTTCATCTGGGCTATGGGGTAGAGTGGCAAGACGAAAGCCTTTTGTTAAAAAAAACATCCAAGCCAGGCTACATTTTGCAAAAACACATCTGAAGTCTCCCAAAAGCATGTGGGAAAAGGTGTTATGGTCTGATGAAACCAAGGTTGAACCTTTTGGCCATAATTCCAAAAGATATGTTTGGCGCAAAAACAACACTGCACATCACGAAAAGAACACCATACCCACAGTGAAGCATGGTGGTGGCAGCATCATGCTTTGGGGCTGTTTTTCTTCAGCTGGAACTGGGGCCTTAGTTAAGATAGAGGGAATTATGAACAGTTCCAAATACCAGTCAATATTGGCACAAAACCTTCAGGCTTCTGCTAAAAAGCTGAACATGAGGAGGAACTTCATCTTTCAGCATGACAACGGCCCAAAGCATACATCCAAATCAACAAAGGAATGGCTTCACCAGAAGAAGATTAAAGTTTTGGAATGGCCCAGCCAAAGCCCAGACCTGAATCTGATTGAAAATCTGTGGGGTGATCTGAAGAGGGCTGTGCACAGGAGATGCCCTCGCAATCTGACAGATTTGGAGTGTTTTTGCAAAGAAGAGTGGGCAAATCTTGCCAAGTCAAAATGTGCCATGCTGATAGACTCATACCCAAAAAGACTGAGTGCTGTAATAAAATCACAAGGTACTTCCACAAAGTATTAGTTTAAGGGTGTGCATACTTATGCAACCATATTATTTTATTTTTATATTTTTCTTCCCTCTATCTAAAAGATTTCAGTTTGTTTTTCAATTGAGTTGTACAGTTTATAGGTCACATTAAAGGTGGAAAAAGTCCTGAAATGATTTATCTTTGTCTCATTTTTTTACAGCACAGAAACCTGACATTTTAACAGGGGTGTGTAGACTTTTTATATCCACTGTATATGGTTCCATGTTTGTTTTGTTTGATCTGTTTTTAGACTATATCTGACTATGTCTAAAGGGTGTCTGTCAAACGGAGGCACCAGTCAGACCTAGCAATAAATGGATCCCACCAGTCAGGTCCTCGTCTCTATTGGTTTCTATGTATTGATACTAAGGTTTCCCTGGAAGGAGACTTGCTTCATGATGTTGGCAAGATGACATTAAGTAAGTGACTCTTACCCAAGCATTGAATAGGAAATTGTTTTAATACATCAAGGGTCCTATTCAATTTCAAGCCTGCAGTTTACTTTATACAGGCTTGAAATCTGAAAGAGTTACAGAGTGATTCAATTGATCAAGCCCGCAGCTACCTGGCCGAAAGTCTAAACCATAAATCATGCACCCACCCGTAAGTAGCATTTCAGAGCATGATCATGATCAGTTAAGCAATTTAGAAACAGACAATAGTAAATGAGACCATCATCATGGCATCATTAACACATGGAGGATAAACGTAAATCAATTAGCGTTTAGAAGTCTGATATGCGATCGGACTCGCAATCCGGCAATGTACAAAATAATAAAAATTAATAATGACGATACTGTTCTAGGCCATGTGGGTGACCTGATATGCATTGAGATTGATAGAACACGGAAATTAAATGTTAAAAAAAAAATATGATTGCAGATTTGCGAGCTTGAGACTTTTGTGCAATTACTTCTAATGTCTTTCATCGCTTTCCCCGGAGTGCAGGATTCATGTTGCAATTACAGCGCTACGATCAGGTGTTTAACCTCTTGCGAGTCCTATCTGGTACTTGTAGCATTTTCTTCTCTATTTGCCATTTACGGGTGTGAAAACATTTGCGGGCTTGAGGAATTAGCAATTTAATAGTAATTTGCAATTGTAACATTTACAGGCTTTAAAGATTTCAGGCATAGCTTGGTTGGAGTTACGATTTTGACAAGCACAGGGATTTTCAGTCTGTAACCCGTAGATCGTTTGCGAGTAGCTAAAAGACGTCAATTAAATAGCAAATTAGTTTACGGGTTACATTAGGCGCTCTAGTAACTAATAATTGCTCAATTGAATAAGGTCCCAAGTTTCCTCACTATGAGCCTCATTCAATTTGGAGGCCACAACTACTGGGATGGAGGCCTCCTCCTGCTCGCTTGAGTTACGGTGCAATTCATTTCGGCAAGACCGCAAGTTATGGGCCGATAGCGAAATTTGGAAACCATGCCATTGTATGTAGCAGTTGCAAGCTTGAACATGATCAATTAAGCAAGGCCGTAACTCCCGAGTTAGAAACAGACAATGGAAACAGAGATCATCATCATTATATCAATGAAAAATGGAGGTTGGATTTCAAAGTCTTCAATTACGAGTTACGATCGGACCCACATTCCTGAAATATTGCAATATTGATAAAGCCATAAATATGATATTCTAGTCAATGCGAGTTCCATTATATGTATTAACACATTGATTACCGAGATCGATATAACACGAAAATTAAATATGAAATAAAGTATTTTATTTTGACGATTTGCGAGATTGAGAATGAGGTGCTATTAATTCTAAGACCTAACATCACTTTCCCTTTTAACAAAAGTACAGTAGTGTGTGTATATGTGCATTTAAAGTTCTCCGGACATGTCTTTAAGCCCTTTGTGAGTCCTCCTTGGTACCCCTAACTTGTGGAGTGACTTTTGCCATTTGCGGCCTTGGCGGGGTGGTTAGCGAGGGGGATTTGGAGCAATTGAACAGCGATCGGAACTTTTCCGGCCGCAAAAGATCAAAGGCTAGGATTGATTATCATCGGTAACCATCGCAATGAATCAGAGGCCTGAGCCTGTAACCCGATCAGAGCCCGCAAAAAGATGCCAATTGAATAGCAAAATAAGTTACAGACTCCATTTCCGAAGGCTGGATCTCCCGAAGCCTCAACTGAATGAGGCTCTATGTTTCAAGCACACTTCAATGAGGAGGGTGGTTGAGGAGGTTGGTTGAGGAGGGTGGTTGAGGAGGGGGGTTGAGGAGAGAGGTTGAGGATGAAAAGGGGGGTTGAGGAGAGAGGATGGGGAGGGGCATTGAGGAGGGGGGATTGAGGAGGGGGTTGAGGATGAGGAGGGGGGTTGAGGAGGGAGGATGAGGAGGGGGATTAAGGAGAGAGGTTGAGGAGAGAGGTTGAGGAGGGGGATTGAGGATGAGAAGGGGGTTGAGGAGAGAGGTTGAGGATGAGGAGTGGAGTTGAGGAGGGTTGTTGAGGAGGCGGGTTGAGGAGGAAGGATGAGGAGGGAGGATGAGGAGGGGGGTTGAGGAGAGGGGTTGAGGAGGGGGGTTGAGGAGAGAGGATGAGGAGGTAAGATGAGGAGGGGGGTTGAGGAGAGAGGATGAGGAGGGAGGATGAGGAGGGGGGTTGAGGAGAGAGGATGAGGAGGGAGGATGAGGAGGGTGGTTGAGGAGAGAGGATGAGGAGGGAGGATGAGGAGGAAGGTTGAGGAGAGAGGATGAGGAGGGAAGAGGAGGAGGGGGGTTGAGGATGTAGACTCCATTTAAAGTGATCTTTCTTGGATTGTACACTTTATAGTCAATATATACCGGGACCTTTCTTTAATCTTATTTTTTATAGACTATGTCTGAATTAACCTCTCTTACATCTTACATTTTACAAGATATACCTGAAGGAACCTGCAAAACATCTTTCTGTTTCGTATAACTATTTGGAAATCAAACTTTACTTTAGTATCAAATCCCCAACTCTACAAAGAAATGTAATTTCAAATAAGAACTTAATTTCCTCTTCATGCCTTCAAGAAAAACAATGTAATATCTGTAGATACTGAAAACGTAAAAATAAAAAAAAATGTAGTTGCTTATTTTTCAGTCCTTAATAAAAAGGTTCCTACATACTGAATGTGATCCATTTGGAAACAAGTCACTTTATATTCTTGCCCTGGTAATAACGAGCTCTGCAGTGACCGGTGACCTCCCGGTGCCTCCAGTGACAATTACACACATTTGTTACAGTACATAACATAAGTCTGCATTTCCTCAGTTTCAAGTAACCAAGCAAGACACCTCCTCAAGCTAGCCGGGGTCAGGGTTATTAAACTGCACATTTCTTTCCCTTAAGATATGATTTGTAAAATCTTTAGACACTTTCTATTTTTCCAATATAATGTGAGAATGAGCTTTCAATATATAGAAGTAAACTACTTGAGAAACTACATTTTATATATATATATATATATATATATATATATATATATATATATATAAGTAATCTGTATAATTTAACTCAATATATTACAATACAGTGGGTGGTGTAGCCTCAATATATATATAGAAAATACAGGGGTTCAAACACTTTACAACCCATAAATAATATATCTCTAACCGAGCAGCAGTTTTAAAAAGGCAAACACTTTTTCCACATGCATTTAAACATCTATTTTATGGTACAGAATATAACTGATTATTTCAGTCAGTCTTTCACCATTAAATGACCAATGCAGTCTATTTTCTAAAAAATAGTGTTTTTTTAATAACTAAATTGCATAATGGACATGTTTTTGAAAATAAAATGAAACACATACACTGTTTAAATATTTAACATTTATATACATTGGGTATCCATTTCTTTTTTTTATTGATTTTTTTTTTGAGTTAGCATGGTATATTATCTATAAACTTATGAGTGTTTGAGTTAGTCCTACTGAAAGCACTGGTATTGGCAATTTAGAAGAAGGAAGCTTCCTCTGCATGAAAGGCCTCCTCCCACCATGAAAGGCCTCCTCCCTCCATGAAAGGCCTTCTCCCTCCATGAAAGGCCTCCTCCCTCCATGAAAGGCCTCCTCCCTCCATGAAAGGCCTCCTCCCTCCATGAAAGGCCTCCTCTCACCATGAAAGGCCTCCTCCCTCCATGAAAGGCCTCCTCTCACCATGAAAGGCCTCCTCCCTCCATGAAAGGCCTCCTCCCTCCATGAAAGGCCTCCTCTCACCATGAAAGGCCTCCTCCCTCCATGAAAGGCCTCCTCCCTCCTCTTACTGTAGAGTGTTAGGACATTGCATATATATATATATATATATATATATATATATATATATATATATATAGTAAATAAATAGTATATTTGTGTTCACATTTGTGTTTCATGCTCAGAATACAGTTATTACACTGCATTCTGGGAAGCTGAGCAGGGACATGCAAATGTGCCCACAACTGCTTTGCTCTTGCAATCCATAACCTTTTTATACATGGCTGTACTTAAGCATATGCCCGCTATGTCAAACAGCTTTGAGTAAAGCTAGGGTTGGATTATACACAAGCCAGGAATCCCACCCACGTACAGCCGTTTCAAGGTTACTGCCTATGATTATCGTGGGGCTGGTTCCTTAGCTTGTGTAATGGATATTTTGAGTAGGTAGTTTACCACAACAATCATTTAATATATGGTGGGCAAAAGCCCCTACCGTAAAAAGTAGTGCAGTAAATAAATAGTACATTTGTGTTCACATTTGAATGTCTTAAACAAGTTAAAAAAACTTGTTTCATGCCCAGAATTCAGAAAGATACAATTATTACACTGCACTCTGGGAACCTTGGCAGGGACATATTTATATATACATATATATATATATATATATATATATATATATATATATACATATATATATATATATATATATATATATATATATTATTTTTCTATTCCCACCCCTACCTTTCCTACCCCCTGCTTCTCCCCCAACCATTTCCCTCCTGCCCCCTTCCACCACTCCCTTTCACTCCATTTTCGCTCCCCTGCCTGCCTGCGTCTTGTTGCCTGTGCAAGGAAACCTGGGAAACTCGGGATTCCCTGCCCTGACCAGAAGATACAGGTAGGCAGGGGGCAAAAGAAATGCTGGTGCTGCTGAGTGAAAGGGAGCAGAGGAAGGGGGCAGGAGGGGCTTGGGTTGGGCTTCGGACAGCACTGCCCCCCAAAGCCGGACCCCTGTGCTTTGCACCGGGTGCACCAGCAGTAGTTATGCCTCTGCTTCTATCCACAGCTCAGTACAGCCACACAGGCTACAAAGTTCCATATTTACATCACTTGATAGTTTCCAAAATGTTGAATGTAAAACATCCCGCAGCCTTTAATTTATTAACTATTATATGCAATTATTTTGTAGCAGAATTGTTGATTTTAGTTTCAGATTATCAGACCCTGAATAGAGAGAATCATCTAACTACTACACATCTACCCAGCCTCCAAAACCTGTTGGCAAATAAGGTCAATCAAACAACTCAAATAGTAAATGGCAATATAATATTTTAGGTAAATAGGTAAAGTTGTATTTTTGCACTTTATTCATTTTAGTGTAAATCTGGGACTTCAGTTGTTCTTCAGATGTCCGTGTTGTACAGTCCAGTCCCCAAATAACATGGCCGATAATAATAACCTGCCACCGCCAATGTGCTATAGACTCATCCTCATGTCTAGGACACAAGACTAGACAGAGCTTTTGTTTCTAATGTCTGTCTTGGAAGTTGTTTGAATTCCCATCAGTGGCCGCCATTGAGAGATCTGTCAGTCTGGAGACGTGGGAGGCCACGAGAGGTCAAGGTCCCATCCTACACCAGATCACCTTGATTAAATCTCCTACAGCAAGTCATCCATCTTGCACTCAATCTCCTGTGAACATCGCTCTATTAATTATTTATCATCTAAAAAGGACAGATCCCATCAACAAAAAATAGTATATACAAGGAAATAGGAAACAATGGTAAAAATCACAATTTTCAAATGAATTCCACCGAAAATCAGTGGTAACTTTATACAACTTTAAGAAAACACAAAATCAAACTTAAAAATGACGCAAGGAGCCCCCGATGCTTGTTCCAATATATATGATATATTCTCACCGAGATTAGTTACTGACCTGATTATCATTACATGTACAGTTACGGATCACAGCCTTCCACTGCAACACTAATGCAGGAAAATCCTTTAATTGGGTTTTCTACGATTAACTTGACACTGCTGTCGGAGAGGAATCACTGACTGTCAATCACATTTCCTCTGGAGAAATATATGCGTAAAATGTATCTTCGCAGTGGATTGGCGCAACCGGACTCAAGATGTGCCTGGCGTGCTGCGGTCCATGGCGCCGGACTCGAATGAACGACTTAACGTCAAAAACATTGGCCCAAGACCCTTAAGGAATATTGATACATTTCTCATTATTCCCCAGCACAGCCTTGAAGATCTTGCCATTAGATGTTCCCTGTGTTTGTTCACCAGACGCCGGAGTGTGTAGTAAATTAAAGTTGTGTAAATACCGGCATGACAAGATTAATTAGAAATTTCAAGTTTAAAAGTAATTAAAAGCCCTGCCAGATGTTGAGCGTGTCCATAAAAGCTGAGGACCCGTTCACTTAGTGTTCGGATTCAAGTCTGCAGATAATTCATCTATTTTATGGCGATGACGGGTTATTTATTGACGGGGTGAACACTTGACTTCCGAGTTCTGCTACTTCCCGGCCGTGTAAATAATTCCTACTACAGCTGTCCCCTCTGACTAGATTTAAAGGAGAAGAGAAAAGTGCCAATTGTTACAGGATTTTCCACCAATGGCTTTCAAGCTTTTTGAGATCATTTGGTTACCTTCCAACACTCATTGGGACGCCCTTCGACCCAGCCCATTTTGCAATGATTTATGTAAAGTATATATTAATCTCCCCTTCTGGATCGCTACCTTGTCATGGTGAAGGGGCTTGTGTACCTCAATGAAGCTGCGAGCTATACCACGTATGGTCACCAAAGATGGGCGGGTCATAGTAAAGAGGTCAGACAAATCGCTGTCTACTGAAGAAGGAACTGTTAACCCACTCGAGTGTCTTTGCCAAGAAAACCATATGGATATGCACAACCAGAAACACAGACAAATGTGCATGTGTCCATGTGGTTACCGAGGGTCAGACTCAACTGAAGGACTGAACAACAAAAACATATAAATAATTGTTTGATATTCAAAATAATGTGTCTTACTACATATAGCCTATTCAGAAACATTTAGTCTCTGCTTGGTTAGTAATGTCACTATATATATTTGCTTTGCATTTTTCTCCCTCTATCTCTTGTATTGTAGAAGTGACTCTGCTCGTAGATGGCCATTTACCTCATTCTTTATAGTGTGAAAGAGGACAAGATTGTATGTTAACATGATCTTCCTTGTTTTTATTTAGACTATTAACAGCTAAGAGATCAAATTTATTAATGCATGTTTATATACAAGTCTATCCTGCCCACTCCATGTTGCATGAGTAAAAACATCAGAGGCCGGGCTGTGAGAGATCTGTCAGATTGCATGTGCGGGCTGTGAGTCTGTATGGTGTAGGCTGTGATTGATAGGCACAGCATCCTGTGGTCTCAGTTTACATTGCCCTGACCAGTTAACCTAAAGCTTACCTGTTTAGGTGAGTACAGCATTCCATGCCTGCACAGTTATATTTGTTAAGGATTATTTTATTTTATTTTTTTATCTTTACACAGAGCTGCAGCACCAGAGCAGAGCGCGAACACACTCTTTCCCTGATCTGCTGTGCATTGCTCACATTCCAGAGAGGCAAGAGAGCAGAAACATGAATTTTCTGCCATAAGAAATTACAAAAATTACAAGGTCTGTTCCCTTCAAACTGGAAGTTTAAGCAGTCTTACCATTTGAATGGGACACACACCCCAGAATGGGACACATCCCTGCACCCCTGCAACTTGAATGGGAAACACACCCCTGCAACCTGATTGGTTGCAGTAATGTAACAGCATGTTGGAAGTGTATTAAATATGTAAACATAGATTTTATTTTATTTTATTTCTCAGTAAAAAAGCATGTATTTAAACAAAGTATAAAAGTATTTCAACATGCTTTTAGGAGATCTTTTCTATGTTGTGTCAACATTGTGCTGAGGTAAGTGGCCCTGTTACAAATTAATAATACGGAAAAAAACATACCAAAAAGGTTCAGATTGCACATATGATGCCTGTGTGTAGGAAAGAAACAATGCCATATGAACTCTGAACTGCTTGTTACTAGGAAGAGAATAACCACAATTCTGTAACATTATTTGTCATGATATAATTTGTTAGCATTATGTATCACAAGCTTATAGGACAACATCACTAACCACCCTGGAATGCATCAATAGACAGTAAGGTAACATCATGAGAGTGTGGAGATCAGGCACCAGTAAGGTCGTATCACCTGCCAATGCCAAACAAGCTCTAGCCAATGGGAAACATTACACTAAATAATACAATAGCACTGCCAATCAGCGGGGTAAGGAAAAGAACCCTAGCCAGTATGGTAGCCAGTTTGGAGACTTGATGGATCATTGAAGAAACAATCATTAGCAAGTAGGGAAACATCACTGTCCACTGGCTAGGCTTAATTAATCACTAGGGATCCATCAATAGTCAATGATGAACCTCTCAATTAGTAGAGGACCGTCACTAATCAGATATGAGCTTTTACTGGTCATTGTGGATTTATCAATAAATACCAAGGAACTATCTCAAGTCAGTTGTGTAACATCACAATCCTACTGGCATCAATAGGGTAACATCTGCATAGATTTGCATAGTCATTAAGAATTTGTGGAGAATGGGGAAAACATGGCATCTCTAGTCAGTGGGGAAACTTAAGAGGGGAAACAAAGTTAATCAATTTGAAACCATTAGTCAGTAGGGTGTAATATTTTATCACTGGGGGTAAACATTAGAGGAAGACATAGCTAAGAAAATGTCTCTAAACAGTGTGGAAATGTCTGTAATCAGTGGGATAATGTATCTAGCCATAGGGTAAATAGGGGCCCTAGTCCACCCAATGATCTGCACAACTCCAGCTCTCTAGTTTTTGACCAAGCTATTGGACTAATAGCAATCTCACATCCTACTTATCATTATCCGTGAAGTGAAAATATATGTTCTCCAAAAAATTGTAAACTTCATTATTTTCATATTAGTAAACTGAACACATTTCCTGTGTAAATGATAAATTATTTTTACAAATGAGTAAACTCTCTCATGCTACAGATTATGAAACATTTCTATCCTGAGATTCATTGATATGCGCCACACTCCCATCCGCCCGCAAGTCTTTACACCTCATTATCCAGAATCCATAAAATGAAGATATGCAAAGTTTCAGTGTCATTTACAAAGGGGGCGATGTAAAAGGACAAACATTTAAACCCACTTAAGAAGTTATATTTTTCTAACATGATGCATCATTAACTAAAATCTTGCAGTGATGCTTATTTTACAAACAAATCACCCAGAGCTACAAACTAAGTCCTGATAATACTCTCCTCCACCTTCCAGTACATTTATATTCCTATGCTACTCCCCACCAATGCTTGCTTCTCCTCCCCGTGGCTCACCCTCTCGCATTCCAGCCTGTGTCCTCCACCGACTCCCCACGGTAACTTTTTCTTTTTGCCCAATCAATCAGTGCCTTTCTCTCTTGAAGAGCCTGGAGACCACCCCAACCTGCTGGGGTTGGAAGGAGGGCCCCTTGACCTGGCAGGACCGGGAATGGAGGGAGGTGGCTAGCTGGGGGAAGTGGAGCCATTTATAGGATGGTTTGGCGCCAATTCCACCATTAGTCACCCAGCTGGCCATGTGAGAAGATACCCACCCATCCCCAAATTAAATTATGACATGTTTTTATTATATGTTTATTTTTTTTTAAAACAAAAGAAAAGTAAAAGAAAGGAATAAATGAATAAAACTAATGATGTATATTGTCAAGTTGAAGAATTATCTTGTTTTGTTAAGCATTTGTGGTTGTTATATTGTTTAGTGTATATATGTATGTATGCTAACAAATTATGTTTATGTTGTTGTCACAGCGTCGGGTGTTGGGGGGAGTCACCCGGACAGTGGTAAACTGGGTGAAATCCTACCATACTGTGGTACGGATATTACAACACGGTAGGCCCTGGATGAGGCTTCAGGGCGTAGGGCGTAATGTTTCTGGCTAGGCTCCTCCCCTCACGTGGTTATGTTTGTTTATTAATGGTTATGGTTATTATGTCTATTTGTGTTTACCAATAAACGCTGTGGACAGTTTTCCTCCCAAAAAGTTGTCTAGTGTCTAATCATTATAGTTAGCACAAGAAGTAGTCTGTGTCTAATCATTATATGTTAGAGGTAATTGTGTTAACCCTTATCCGCACATCCCAACTGGGCCTTGCTTAGGTCATGTCCCTTCTTTGAATAGTCGTTTGTTTGTTCTGCCCTTCCATTGCCAGCATGTCTCTCTTGTCCCCTTATGGCTTTCCTCCTCCAGTGTATTTCCCTTCTCCCACCGACTTTAAATCTCTCTTCCCTCCCACTGAATGTCCATCTCTTAATTGGCTGTAGGTCTCCTCCACCTTCCATGTATCTCTCTGTTACCCACCCCAATACTTGCTTTTTCAACTTCTTATTTTTTTATTATTAACTTTTATTTGTAACGCGCCAACATATTCCATAGCGACAATACAGGGGATAGAAAACAAGGAAAAATACAGCATTAACAACCTTCCAAAAATGGAGGACCCTGTTTTGAGCTTAGAATCTTTGCAGAAAATGCTTTTTTCCAAAGCATCCTAGAAGACTGGAAACTCGACACTTACAATCTAAAGGGAATGGAGAAACCGGAGAAAGATTAAACAGATAAGGAATAACAAGGGTCAGAAGCGAAGTGAAAGGTAAAAAGGTTTTTCATTTAGTGGGAGAGAGAAGGAACAGAGGTGAGGGCTCAAGCATTTAATATCTTGTCTGCCCCTAGTGGTGAGATAATATATGCAATATACCTTCATTCCCTTGGCTGACTTTCTCTCTGCTCTATACATACACCTGCTTCTCTCTATTCCTTACCCATTTCCGTTTCTCTTTCTATTTCCCATACAACATTCTTCTTCAATAATGTCTCCTCCTTATCCATCGTTTACTTTATTTTCTCAAACACCTCACATCTCTACTCTTTCCTATAGTAGTCCGACCCACAAGCTATCCAACTCCTCCTAGCACCTTAGTGGCCACCTTCCCGCTCATGGCTTTACATGTTTCTTCCCTACCACAGTTATATCTCCACCCTCACATATATTACCCCAATATCCTTTTCCCTCTCCATATAACATTTTGCTGCTTATCTCTCGGCTTTCACTAAGCACTATTTTGCTTATTTCGGCCCCATCAGTGCCCTTGTCCAAGGACACTCGTTTTTCCTTACCACGACAATTTGGCCATCTAAGCAGACTAGATTTCAATTGCTATGGCCAATGCGTCAGCTACAACACTACACTGGCGAGGGACCCGACTACAAACATTGATATGCGCCAAACTCCCACTCATCCGAGAGTCTTTATCCTTCATTATCCACAAACCATAAAATAAAAACAAAGTTTCACAGACAACTGACCAGAGAGACTCTGACCAGAACACCAAATATGTTATGGTGGGTAGAAAGGTGACCGAAAAACCTCCCCACTGTATAAACAATAACAAATGGATACCTGCAGCCTGTGATTGGGTCCTGGCACATACCCTAACCCAAGACTATTACGTATTACATTGAATAACAAGATCTGCAAGTGCATGTTATATCTACCAATTATAAATATTCTACCAGTAGTAGCCAGAGCACCATTGTAGTTGCTTTTGATGACCACTGTAGTTTTGGCAGGACCTTCACATGTTTGTGAGTATGTAGCTGTCTAACAATATTAGCCAATATGAAAGAATTTAGCTGTATCCCTCCTTTCTACCACTAGCCTTATCTCTCTCTAATCTATCTTCGTTTTAGGAGAATATGCTTATGTCTAAGAATTGCCATGTTTGTAATTAATCTTATTCACTGCTTAAAGGGGCAGGTACACAGCAGGGAAAACAGGATGTTCACTTTGCTGAATAGAAGAAAATAAAAATAACTGTGTCCATCCCCTCAGGCTCCAGGCCAAAAAGTGGTTCTGTTGTGGTCAAATATGGAGGCCGATAGACACAAAAATAGGCTGCTGAATATAATTTTATTTATTCTCAGGACTATTTTAGTTGCTAATGTTTTGTTGCACATGTGGTGTGAAAAAGCACAAGATTAAAATAATATTTTTTTTTATAATTACACTAATCTAAAGTTTTAAGTCTGTTTATAAACACAGTCTCTCCTGCCTCCTGAATGTTGCATGATTAACAACAGATAGCTGAGGTGCATGGTGAGGACAGTGATTGATAGCACTTCATCCATGAACTCAGGAATGCACTGACTAGCTAACCCACAATGACCCGTTTAGGTGATTCCAGCATTCCATACTCTGCACAGATGCATTTGGTAAGGGTTAATGTTTTTTGTTTTTTTTTTGCTCACTACACGGAGCTGGAGCAGTGAATCTGGCAGGGGGGCAATCAGTGCCACATGTAAGCACAGACTTTACTTTATTGATTTCTCAGTGAAAAATGCACGTATTTAAAAAAAAATAAAAAAGTATTTCAACAAGCTTTTAGTAGATCTTTACTGTGATGTGTCCAAATTGCGCTGAATTAAGTGGCCCTTTAAGTACAGAACTATCTCACTACTTATGTATCCCTTTCTTTAATGCTATATATTTATTACAGAGCCACTTCTTCCTTATCTAATCAGATAAACTGTATATTGTTAGTTAAAAGCTCATAATGAGAATACTTAGTAATAGACGCCTAACGTTTAATTCTTAAACCACTGCAAGGTTACAGAGATGGTATTAACGCCATTAGCAGTAAATCACTTGCTGCGAGCTGGTCTCAGCGAGTGCCGGGGCCCTCTGCTCGGTGGCTGCTGGATTTGATTCTCAGCGCAGAAGCTAACAAACCGTAATAGCAGCTTTCACTGTGCGCAAAAGTACCAATAACCACAAAATGAATGTACTAAAGAATGTGATTAAATGCAAATGACAGAGACCGAGGAGCACGCGGTGCAAGGCTGATTCTACCCTGCAAAGTAACCATTTCACAGACTGTCGCAGGGACACATAGGAAGATATTGGGTGACGCCAACAGCCTGGCACCAAATACTTAATGCAGCAAAATTGGTTTATCTGTCAGAAAAAGACTAAAGAGGAATTACTGGAAATGGGCCTAATGATGGTAAAACCGACTCTCAGAAGTGGAGGTGGGAGAAGAAAGGTTGTGTTATTGGGGGAAGTCTGGTACATAAAGGGTCAAACCATGCAGAGTGGGTAGGGAATCAAACTGAAGAAGGAAATACCAGACTGGAGTGGGCAGGGGCAAGCAGTGATATGGTTTTAATATGGGCAAGGGAGTGACACCATGTTTCAGGACACTAATGAAATAAAATAGAAGTCTACACACCCTAAAGCACAAAACAAAATGGTAATCCAGCCCTATACAATAATAGTAAAGAACAATCAAATAAATCACAATGTCAATAACAAATACAGCTCCTTGCAAAAGTATTCACCCCCCTTGGCATTTTCCGTGTTGTTGCCTCACAACCTGGTATTAACGTGGATTGTTTGAGGATTTGCATCATTTAATTTACAGAACATGCCCACAACCTTGAAGATGTTTTTTTTTTATTGTGAAGCAAATAACAAATAGGGCAAAATAACAGAAAAAGTCAATGTGCATAACTATTCACCCCCCTAAAGTAAATACTTTGTAGAGCCACTTTTTGTGGCAATCACAGCTCCAAGTCGCTTTGGATAAGTCTCTATGAGCTTGTCACATCTTACCACTGGGATTTTTGCCCATTCCTACTTGCAAAACTGCTCCAGCTCCTTCAAGTTGGATGGTTTGCGCTTGTGAACAGCAATCTCTAAGTCTGACCACAGATTTCCTATTGGATTGAGGTCTGGGCTGTGACTCGGCCATTCCAACACATTTACATGTTTCCCCTTAAACCCCCCAAGTGTTGCTTTAGCAGTGTGTTTGGGGTCATTGTCCTGCTGGAATTTGAACCTCTGTCCTAGCCTCAAATCACGCACAGAGTGGTGCAGGTTTTGCTCAAGAATATCCCTGTATTTAGCACCATCCATCTTTCCCTCAACTCTGACCAGTTTCCAAGTCCCGGCTGCTGAAAAACATCCCCACAGCATGATGCTGCCACCACCATGTTTCACTGTGGGGATGGTGTTCTTTGGGGGATGTGATGTGTTGGGTTTGCGCCAGACATAGCGTTTTGTTTGATGGCCGAAAAGTTCAATTTTAGTCTCATCAGACCAGAGCATCTTCCTCCATACATTTTGGGAGTCTCCCACATCCCTTTTCACAAACTGAAAACGTGCCATTTTGTTTTTTGCTGAAAGTAATGGCTTTCTTCTGGCCACTCTGCCATAAAGCCCAACTCTATGGAGCGTACGGCTTATTGTCGTCCTATGTACAGATACTCCAGTCTCTGCTGTGGATCTCTGCAGCTCCTCCAGGGTTACCTTAGGTCTCTGTGCTGCCTCTCTGATTAACGCCCTCCTTGCCCGGTCCGTGAGTTTTGGTGGGCGGCCGTCTCTTGGCAGGTTTGCCATGTTCTTTCCATTTGGTTATAACAGATTTGATGGTGCTCCTGGGGATCATCAAAGATTTGGATATTTTTTTATAACCAAACCCTGACTTGTACTTCTCAACAACATTGTCCCTTACTTGTTTGGAGAGTTCCTTGGTCTTCATGGCAGTGTTTGGTTAGTGGTGCCTCTTGCTTAGGTGTTGCAGCCTCTGCAGCCTTTCAAAAAGGTGTGTATATGTAATGACAGATCATGTGACACTTAGATTGCACACAGGTGGACATCATTTCACTAATGATGTGACTTCTGAAGGTAATTGGTTGCACCAAAGCTTTTTATGGGCTTCATAGCAAAGGGGGTGAATACTTACGCACATGCCAATTTTCTGTTTTCTATTTCTAAAAAATAGTTTTATGTATATATTTTTCTCATTTCACTTCACCAACTATTGTGTTCTGATCCACCACATAAAATTCAGATTAACAAAACATTGAACTTTAGGCTGTAATGTAACAAAATAGGTAAAAATTCAAGGGGGGTGAATATTTTAGCAAGGCTGTACTATCTCTACATACAGTAGCAGCCAGTCACTCTCAGCAGTCATCTTCACATAGAACCCAGTCCCTCTTAACATCCACTCCCACAAAGAACCCTCCTCTCTTAGCATCCATCCCTACATAACACCCAGTCCTTGTCAGCAGCCATCCCCTCTCAGCATCCATCCCCACACAGAATACAACCCTGCTCAGCACCCACCAAACATAGCACCCATCCCTATATCCATTGCTCCCAGCTCACAGAACCCATCCCCCTGTACTTTGCTGTCATCAAGCCCTTGTCCTCTCTCACTTCTTCCCTGAAACACATCCCCAGCATGCTGAATTGCTCCACACTGCTCTTTTTTAAACAGGAATGGACCAATTTCCAGCCAGGCAGGTGTGCAGCCAAGAGGCCCAGGGGCTGTGATTGGGCCACGTGGGACGCCCATACACAAATGTATTGCACCACCTGCACCACTAGTAGCCCCACCCCATCGGGAGCCATAATCCAGCTCTATGTTGGTAGGACATTCTGGCCCCTTCCTCAGTTCTGCACATGGCCATCTTCCATCCTAGATACCTACACGGTGAGACTGCTGCACATGGGGAGCCAGAGAGGGAGAGATGGATGTTATCTGAGATGGTTAATGGCTGCTGAATAAAGGGTTTAAATCAAATTAAAAAGAATGAAAAAATGGTGAAATGGAAGTAATGACCAAACAGGTATTGGTTATTCTTCTAGTAACAAAATGCATTAAATAAAAATATATATCCATATCTTCAGTTAAAGGGACACGGAAATAACTGTTTTTTCTTGTTGCAAGAGAAAGAGGGTATTTGATAATGTGACGATGTGTCTTTTCTTTTTTTCAAATGTTAAAGCTCAAAAAAACTTTTCAGATTTTGTAAGTGCTTTTGGGGGCGTGTCCTCTGTTAGCCAATGAGATCCACATAATAAAAACATTTTCAGATTCTGTAAGTGCTCCTGAGGCGTGTCCTCTGTTAGCCAATGAGATCCACATACTAAAAACATGTTCAGATTTTGTAAGTGCTCCTGAGGCGTGTCCTCTGTTAGCCAATGAGATCCACATACTAAAAACATTTTCAGATTCTGTAAGTGCTCCTGAGGCGTGTCCTCTGTTAGCCAATGAGATCCACATACTAAAAACATGTTCAGATTTTGTAAGTGCTCCTGAGGCGTGTCCTCTGTTAGCCAATGAGATCCACATACTAAAAACATGTTCAGATTTTGTAAGTGCTCTTGGGGGCTTGTCCTCTGTTAGCCAATGATATCCACATACTAAAACATTTTCAGATTCTGTAAGTGCTCTTGGGGGCTTGTCTGCTGTTAGCCAATGAGATCTCTGCTATGACCGGCATATCTTGGGTGACCTTACATGGTATAGCTCACAGCTTGATTGAGGCACCCTAGCCTCTTCACCACGACAAGGTAGCTATCAAGAAGGGGCTATCCAGTATACAGGACTACTTATACAGCTTGATCGTATATGCATTTTTCCTAGGCCTGGTTTCAATAACGATTTACGCAAATCTATTTGATAAGTAAAAAATATGGTACACGAAGCTCCTCGTACCTTTTCTGCTACACATTTAAAAAGTTATTGGTCAATTTATATTAATTAATCTATATTCTAATTACTAACCAGACCTGCTCTAAGAAAACTTTCAGAAAAATTCTAAAGCTGTAGGTATGAACCAGACTATGGAGGCTGACCCAGGCTTTCTGCTCTAAGAAAACTTTAAGAAAAGTTCTGAGAGCACTTCCCTCCACCTCCTGTATAGTCTCTATACATGGCAATCACTTGCACCTGTCCAGTCATCAGGGCAATGCACCCACCATAACCATCCTGGTCACCTTCCATCACTATCTCTTGTGCAGAAGATCCATCTGGTGAAGATAATAAAGTACATACTAGCGCCACTCTCACAATGACTCCCTATCCGATTTCTAATCTCTCATACCTAATGAAAACATCTTCCCAACGTAAGTTTGTTTTTGCCATATACTCAACCCCTGTACAGCGCTCCGGAGTATGTTGGCGCTATATAAATTAAGATAATAATAATACAGAATTGTCTTCTCTTTCATATTCTATCACTCTCACTTTCACTCCCTTCCTCACCTTTCCAAACCCCTATGTGTTATTCTTGTCCAGGTGTTCGCCTCCCCCAGTCTCCTTAGATTGTAACTTTGCAAGTTTCAACCTTTTTAAGGTTCTTTGGGAAAAAGCACTATGGGCCTCATTCAAATGCAATTTGGCCAATTGAATAGGGCTCTATATAAGCACATAGCACATATTTTTTTACAGAAGTTTTTAGTTAATGAACTTCTATCCAAAAGCAAGGTCTTCACTAAATAAAAACTTGTGTAAAATATAGAGCCCTATTCAATTGGCCACATCACATTTGAATGAGGCCCTATGTATGTATGATTTTAAGCTCAAAGAGAGGGCCCTCCATTTTTTACCAAGTGTTTAATAATATATATTTCTTTGTACTATACTATAGAGAGAGAGAGAAAGAGAGAAAGAGATAGATACATTTATATATATATATATATATATATATATATATATATATATATATATATATATATAATATGTGTATCTAGCTGCACTTCTGGTTTATATAGTAGGTAGATTTTGCAACACACATTTTTATACAATTAAATTAGAAATAATTGATTATAAAAAGTAATTGTGTGATACATCAAATACAATATTCTTAGCCTTATCTAATTTTTCGGACCCCTTTAAAATCCTTTTCTATGCTTTTATATTGTGTCTTTAGATCCTTGGCGCTTATCTTCAGTTTCTTTTTCCTTAGTGCTGTAAAATAGACAAGGTGAAAAGAGTATCTTCTAAGGTAGCAAGTTTTGCAAATTAGGAAAATTCTTTAAAAAAGTAGGTAATCTGATTACATTTGGGAGAATTTTCCTAATTTCCAAAACCTGCTACCTTAGAGGAGCCTCTTTTCTACTTGTCTATTTTACGGTACTAAGGAAAAAGAAACTGAAGATGAGCGCCAAGGATCTAAAGACACAAAATACATTTTTATACAATTTAATTAGAAATAATTTATTATAAAAAGTAGTTGTGTTATACATCAAATACAATATTCTTAAGACAAGCAGCCTGATCTAATTTTTCGGACACCTTTGAAATCCTTTTCTATGCTTTTATATTGTGTCTTTAGATCCTTGGTCTTTTCTTCAGTTTCTTTTTCCTTAGTGCTGTAAAATAGACAAGGAGAATAGAGGCTCTTCTAAGTTAGCAAGATTTGCAAATTAGGAAAATTCTTTAAAAAAGTAGGTAATCTGATTACATTTGGGAGAATTTTCCTCATTTGCAAAACCTGCTACCTTAGAGGAGCCTCTTTTCTCTTTGTCTATTTTACGGCACTAAGGAAAAAGAAACTGAAGATGAGCGCCAAGGTTTTAAAGACATAAAAAAAAAATAAAAAAAAAATATATATATATATATATCAAATATATAGTTGTGAGCGTACGGGCCGTTGCTCACGCTTGCGGGTCCGCAAGCGTGAGCAACGGCCCGTACGCTCACAAAGCAACTCTGAGGCCCGCGACTGTCCTGTACTCTCAGTGACCCTGGCGGCCAGTGACTGCTTTGCCCTAACTCTGTGTGTAGACATGAAGCTCTTCTGACGTCAATGTAATTGACATTAGAACAGAGCTCTAGGAAACGCCACTTGAGTCCACTGCGCATGCGTAGGACACTGACTCAGAGCTGTCAAACTCCGCGCATGACCATTTGCGCTGGGAAGCTCTGCGCATGCGTTCTGTTGGTTGGCTGTTTAGTGGGATACAGGAAGATGGCTGCGGCCGCTGGTACAGAGGAGGAAGAGGCCAACAAGAGGAGGAAGGCCCACGGCATGCTCAAACTGTACTATGGGATCACGGAGGAAGGGAAAGCCGGCGATAGGCACCTAGAGCCCACAGATATAGATGGGGTGCACTTCAACCCAGAGCTTTACCTAACCAAGGTGACGTCAAACAGCACAGTGACGTCATGCACTCACACACCATGCAAATACATATATACACTGTGACGTATCTCAGCATGGTCTATCACATCAGGCCTGTGCATTATGTGGCAGGGATATGAGGCTTACCCACTATAGCTCTAATACTCCATAAAAACAATCATATACATAGAATGTAATGTAACACTGTGATGTCAGACGTGCACTGTATCACTGAGGTCAGAAAAGACCATGATGTAAGACTTTCGTCACTCTATCTATCCACACACACATATATACATATACTCTATCTATCGATCTATCTATCTACACACATATACATATAATCTATCTATCTATCCATCCTGGAAGCCTGGCTGGATCCTACATAGTTTTCCTAAATATCACATCACATATTATCACATATAATAGTTGTGAGCGTACGGGCCGTTGCTCACGCTTGCGTGAGCAATGGCCCGTATACTCACAAAGCAACTGAGGCCCTCGCAAAGCAAGCCGCGGCCCTCGCATAGCGAGGGCCGTAGTACACACAAAACAGCATTAGTTACCTTACAATTCCATTGCCGTCATTTTTTGATTGGCAATTCGCTAGTATATATATATACAGCAATTGTTTCACATATGGTGGGCTAAGAGTGATAGAAGCCCTCCACCGTAATAAGTACAGTAGTACAAATAAGGAATAGTACATTAATGATTCCATTTGAATGTTTAAAAATAAGTTGATGAAAACTTATTTCCTGCTCAAATTTCTCAGAAATACAGTATATGCACTGCAGTCTGGGAAAACTGGGCGGGGCATGCAAATGAGGCCACATAATGCACCATCACTGTCAATCCAAACCATTTTAAACATGGCTCCTTTTACGCATATGCTTACTGTATTTCACAGTTTTAGACATAGCAACAGATGGATTTTTCACAAACCAGGTCACTTAACCACATACAGTACTGTTTCATGTTACTGCCGATCCTCAGTATGGTGTATATACATCCTAGAAGCACATACTAGTAAGTTACGGTATACTTCTACCTGTCGTGTAATATTTTGTCATTCGTGCGCAGTTTAAACGCCTAAACAGCTCCAACTTCCCCCTTTTACAACACTGTTTATTTCTTATCCAGCCAATCACGGCCTAGACATGAATACTGAGTGAATCATTCTCTAGACAAGTTTTACCAATAAAAGAGGGAGGCTAAATGTCTAGTCAAACACTGCAAAAACTGCACTGCTGCGAGTATATTTACTAAGCTTTAGGTAATTGGTTTTCATCAAAAATACCAGATCATTTTGGGATTAAATGTAGTGAAAGAGATTGCGAAGAAAACCTGACCAGATGGAATTACCGTGCGCTTTAGTTATAAGGTTGAGCTCTGCTTCTCCCTGCTGATGCGTTGTGGAATTGCAGCACCACGGACAGTACCAGAGGCGCGCTCAGAATATGGGACATCTCTATGGAATTACCCACACCTACTGCCGAACTAATGTTATCTATTAACTGAAACATATTTTCCAGGGGAAAAACAAAGAATGAACAGAAATCTATTTTTTGTTTTGTTTTATATATCATTGAAGAGTCAGATTTTTTTTTTAGAATATAAAAAAATGTAAAAAGTCTTTAATTTAATATATTTTTTAAGCAGCAATTTTATACAGCAGTTTGATTTGCTTCTCGAGGTAGCTAATCAGACTCCTAGACACTGTTGTATATCTTATTAGG
This sequence comes from Discoglossus pictus, assembly GCA_027410445.1. Lineage (NCBI taxonomy): Eukaryota > Metazoa > Chordata > Amphibia > Anura > Alytidae > Discoglossus > Discoglossus pictus. The sequence goes on from CM050172.1 coordinate 94,166,308, forward strand.
CAAGACCCAGGTCTGTGGCAGTATAATTACAGGGGCAGCGCAGCCCAAAGACTTTGGTCACCCTCGGTGGAATTAAGTGTGCAAATACACACTTTCTGACATATAAGACACTTTCAGACATACTATATATACTATATATATATATTTTTGTATTTATAAATATATATATATATATATATATATATATATATAAATACAAAATTAAAAAAAAAATCACATACACAAACACTTTATATATATATATATATATATATATATATAAAATAGTACATTTATGTTCACATTTGAACGTCTTAAACAAGAAGTCTGAGAAATATAGTTATTACACTGCATCCTGGGAACGTGGGCACACACATGCAAATGTGCCCACAAAGGCTTCACTGTTGATATACATTACCATTTTAAACATGGCTTCCGTTAAGCTTATGCCCACTGTATCACACAACTTTGAGCAAAGTTAAGGTTGGATTATACACAAGCCAGGAATACCACCCATGTACAGCTGTTAAGGTTACCGCCTATCATCAGCGTGGGGCCGGTTCCTAGCTTGTGTAGTGGATATTTTGAGTAGGTAGTTTACCACAACAATCATTTAATATATGGTGGGCAAAAGAGCGATAGAAGCCTCCACCGTACAGTAAATACATAGTGACACACATTTGAATGTCTAAAACAAGTTCCGAGAAATACAGTTATTACAGTGCATTCTGGGAACCTGGGCAGGGACATGCAAATATATACATTTAATTAATATATATATATATATATATATATATATATATATATATATATATATATGTGCTTCTGTATATTTACTTATGGTAATCTTAGAATCGGTATACAGCAACAAGAAAGGAGGAGGAGTAATTGGGGTATAGAGGAAAACATAGACCGGAATGGCCCTATGGCAGCAAAAAAAGCTAAATATGGCCCTACTCCTAGAAGAAAACTTACAGATAATTATAGAGCCACCTAGAGCTGCCTATAATAGGTAATACAATATTTTTTTAGAGACTCTTTATGCATTTTTCTGTTTAGATGTTTAAAAAAAAAAAGTTGATTTTATGTAATTCTTATATTATTATTATATACTTCACTTTTTTTCTAAGAGCTGCTATAGATGACATCTATGACCTATAGCTGTACCCAAGTGGGAGGAGCTTCACACTACCCCAAGCAGACTGGTAGTGTGACTTCCCCCTTCCTTGTGGGCATGGCTTTAGGTCACAGATGTGAATGATGGCAGCACTCACGAGAGTGAACAAGGAGATATTAGAGGCTGCAGAAACTGGGACACTGGTCGATTCTCACATGTAACAATTACATTGACGGGATAAACTTAATTAATTAATAAAACATTTCTAAGAATATTGACCTTCTAAAAACATTGTGTTCATTATTGTAAATATTGGCTTATAATGTTAGAAAACATTTATTTCATTAATAACCATCTGAAATATGGAATCCTAAGGTAGATAAATTAGTGCAGTGAAGAAAAACGTTAAAGATATTTAAATGCAACTATGTTGAAAGGTTTCCTCCATTCTGCCAGTTCTCCTTTACAGTGAGAATCTCATGTTGCAAATTCTCACCATGGTTTATGGAGACAAATATCATGAAATACGACCATTGATTGACCTTGTATAGGATTCTCACTATAAATGGGAACTAGATACGATCTGGCTGGTGATTTTTGTATAATATCCTATATTAGATAAGATTGCTGATTCCAAGACGAGAGAAAAAACAAATCAGTTAATTAAAGTATTGTATTTTTTTCAATGCAAAAATATATTTGTTTCTCTGTAATGAGATTGGTCTTATCATACACAGAATTAATTATAAATGTGTTTTCTTTTTCTTTTTAATGAGTTCTCATTAACGTCAACAAACATTCGATTCGGTTCTGTGTTTATAGCAAATAAAACTGATGTACAGAGGGATACAGCTTTAAATATATAATCCCCCGAACAATGGCTTTGATAGGAATTGTAATTTTCACAATTAATAAAACTGGGTTTTACTTCAATTATTTTATATTTATTCAAGCACTTAATGGAGTTTATTGTGGAATGATTCTGGATTAAAACAATAAAAACAGATTGTGCATTTTTAATAAATCAAAGCTTTAATACTCACAGAGGAAAATCAAATGCAGCGATTGCTACGGCTGGAAAATAATTAAATTCCTGAAGAAAATTGTTTTTTTTGTTTTTTTTTTCAAAATAATATCATAATAAGGGAGATTATTGAAAGTTAAATAGATGATGTTTTAAAGCTAATGTGTGATATCTAACAGGAGGAGTGGTATTGCACATAAATAAAATAGTCTTCCAGAACAAGTGGTAGGGACAGTGAATGGAGGGCCCCAGTAAATTAAGGGCCCTAGTGAATGGAGGGCCCCAGAAAATGGAGGGCCCCAGTTAATGGAGGGCCCCAGTTAATGGAGGCCCACAGTGAATGAATGGCCCTAGTGAATGAAGGGTGCCAGTGAATGGAGGCCCCCAGTGAATGAAGGGCCCCAGTGAATGTAGGGCCCTAGTGAATGGAGGGCCCCAGTAAATTAAGGGCCCTAGTGAATGGAGGGCTCCAGTAAATGGAGGGCCCAAGTTAATGGAGGGCCCCAGTTAATGGAGGCCCAGAGTGAATGAATGGCCCTAGTGAATGAATGTTGCCAGTGAATGGAGGCCCCCAGTGAATGAAGGGCCCTAGTGAATGGAGGGCCCCAGTAAATTAAGGGCCCTAGTGAATGGAGGGCCCCAGTAAATGGAGGACCCCAGTTAATGGAGGGCCCCAGTTAATGGAGACCCACAGTGAATGAATGGCCCTAGTGAATGAAGGGTGCCAGTGAATGAAGGGCCCCAGTGAATGAAGGGCCCTACTGAACAGGAGGGCCCCAGTGAAAGGAGGCACACAGTGAATGAAGGGCCCTAGTGAATGTAGGGCCTTAGTGAATAAAGGGCCCTAGTGAATAAAGGGCCCTAGTGAATAGAGGGCCCCAGTGAATAGAGGGCCCCGGTGAATGGAGGGACTCCTCGCAAAATAATTTGGGGCTCCCCTTGCTTCTTCATAATATAGGGCAGTTGCATTTAAGGGTCAATAAATAAGACAAAAATATATTTAGGAGGTCAAATCACCCCCCTCGGTAATCAGGTCACCTTTCTATATAAAATACCTTCTACAATACTTCCTCCTGAGATTCCCATGTTTCCAGTTCTAAGCCGATCATGGAGAGAAAACCATGCTAGGGATTGTCAGAGATTAAATGCTCACAGTAAAGGAGAACTGGCAGCACTTAGACATGACTTCTTTATGTGACAGCTTTATGGTACATTTATAAAGATTTTTATGGGGGGGGAAACAGAAACTCTGAGATTAAAATTGAGCATTAGATCATATGAGCCATCAATCAATCACGTCTAGCTCATGGTCTGAACCTATCTGTGATACCTCCAGACAGATGGAGCTAGGTACAGATGTATCACGTATATAAAGCAGCGGGACTGTCTGTGCCTCCTAAGTGGCATCCAGCAGCCCTCGTCTTAGGATGCAGAGAGCACATCATCCCCCCCTACATGGCACAGTCACACTATATATGTTTTTCCCATCACTATAATAACTAATTCTGAGCCAGGGATCAGATAAACAATAACAAACTCTGTAACAGACAGCTGTGAGCCCTCTCCAGGGTCCCAGAGCCCGCAGCGTCCTCGCTATTCACTCACTTACACATCGTGTTGCCCGGGCAACCCTGGCTGGAGCAGTCTGGTCATCTTCTCTGGGACATTACGAGAAACTTCAGATTCTCGTCAGGTTGGTGTCATTTAGTCTAAAGACAATTTAACTGTCACGGATTGGCTCAGGAATGAAGCCGTTGTCTTGAGACAAAATAATCAAATACAATAGGCGCATGTTCAAGGACCTGTCCTGAATCTTTTATGGAAAGTAAGACAAATAAAAAAGCCTTTAATGTATTTCATATAACATGTAGTGTTCAGTATCTTCATTATTATGTGGAAGACCTCCTCCAGCCAGCACTGAATACATTCTGCCTACACTTAATATATAACGCCTCCTCCCCTTACGAGCTGTCCAAATATTTCCTCCTCCTGCTGTGAGTCCTGTTTTACAATGGAAATCCTATATTCACTTTTCAGCCAATCAAAGAGTATCAAAGAGAAAACAAAACATCCTGGGATGCAAGCAGTAATTGGTTGAGAGGTTAAAGGTCTATTTACCTAACTTTAAGTGTTCTTCACTACCTACTGAATAACCCCTTCTGGATCGCTACTTTGTCGTGGTGAAGGGGCTTGTGTACCATAATGAAGCTGTGAGCTATACCATGTAGGGTCACCCAAGATGGGCAGAGAGGTCAGACAAATCGTGGAACTGGCAACCCGCTCCAGTTTCTTTGCCAAGATAACCTTATGGCTAAGCACAACCAGAGACATAATGATTGTGCCTTTCATGCTGTGGACCATAGGGTCACGAAGAGTCAGACACGACTGAATGACTAAACAACAACCGGTGTTCTTCATGGTGTGACAGAGCACAGGATTGTATAATAAAATTATTATTTTTTTAATAACACTGATAACAGCTAAAAAAATCTAAAGTTTTAAATCTTTTTACAAACACAGTCTATCCTATCTACTGACTGTTGCATGAGTAAATGACAAATACCTGAGAGCGTGGTGAGGACAGTAGTTTTTCCCTGAACTCATTAATAAACTCAAAAGTTAACCCAAAAACAACCTATTTCGGTGTTTCCAGCATCCCATGATCTGCACAGATTGATTTGTTAAGGTTAACTTTTTTTTTTTTGTCTTCTTTTTTTTTTTGCTCACTACATGAAGCTGATACTGCATGGCAGTGGGCATGTCTGTGACCTGTGTAAACACAGATTTTACTTTATTGAATTTTCAGTGAAAAATGCACATATTAAAAAAATTCATAAAGTATTTCAACATGCTTTTAGGAGATCTTTACTGTGATGTGGTTCAAATTGTGCTGAATTATGTGGCTTTTTAACATGGAATTCTGTATAGAGATAATTAGTATATATTTATTCATTTATTAATTGAATTAATTATGGGCTGTGTTAAGGAGAGTTTAAAACATTGTAAATACATTATATAAGTTTCCCGGATTATTGCATTTTTGCATTCTTTAGGCAAAAAGCATCATTTATATATTCAGCACATCTCATAAAACATTTTTTTTTTTAATAATATCTAAAAATCCTTCTTTTGATTATGTTGACATCCCCAGCAGTGTCTACACAGGCACCTGATCCCCCCAATCAGCATGTAGTATTAGGGCACCAATTTAAACCCATTACTCTCAAGCTGTTTCTTCCTCAGCCAATAGGAGATCACTGATGTCAGACCCCAAGTCAGTGCTGTGATATTACCCTCCCTGGTGCTTCCTGTCTGTGCTGTGTGCTATGCTGCTGCCATTGCACCTTCTAATATGCAGTACACTACATATCCCAGGCTGCTTTGCAGCACAAACAGGAACCCCAGAGTTGTATTCAAATGTTTCAGCTAACGTCTGCATCCTCCTAATTGGGCAAAACAAATTATGAATGTGATGCTAATTTAGTCTGGGTTTGGAGGATGTGTTAGGCCTAGTTTTCAACGGTCAGAAATACAGGACATTTTGCTAACTTCAAGGTAAGTGTTTATTTTTGGTATTTTTTCATGCAAATTTATTTTTCATACACTATTAATTCTCCTTTATCAGATGCATCCATAATCCATTTTTTAGTAGACTGGTTACCTTATTTTACAGATACTTTTCCTGCCCCATTGGGTGACATAAAGCTCACTTCAGTTGCACCAGACATTGCTAATATGACAAAGTCCAGATCTACAATATCTCCTAAAGATAAATTGCTAACCTTACAAGAAATGTTCTCAATACTCCAAAATAATGGCTGTTACCTGCTGCGGTGTCCTCAGCCCGCACCAAAAACTCATTATTGGCTTTGTCAGGTCTGCAGTGATACATTAGGACGACGTCCTCAGTCTCTTCCACGTGTGAAATACAATACTATAAAATGTTACAGATTGAATGAGTCGAAAATGATAAGAGGAGAGGGAACAGATCATGGTGCGGCAATCACCGAGTCCCGATGTGCCAAGTGGAAACTGTTATAGTCCAATAAAACTCACAATCAAGCACAACAGTTCATGATACCCGACTCACTATTGGATGACCCAAAGTAGGACACGTGCTGATACACTGCGAGGATTATTACTCTTTTTGGGCAATCCAAAATGCCAAAATTTGGGACATAAAGTAGTATGGTTATATGGTATTTAAATTGGACGATAGAATGGTAAAATAAGTTATGGTCCTTTGGAAGCATAGGCAATACCCAACATAAACCAATACTATAAGCACACATATTTTTATTATTATTTTTTTGCTAACCTCTAGGAGCCTGCCTTGTTGGTCTCTCCATCCGCTGGTCCTTGCAGAGTATGTCACTGTGTGATGGTGGACACCAAGCTATGAACCTCCATATTGTAGTTTCCAGCGCATGAAGAAAGAAGAGTGACGCTCATTCCCACAGGACAGTGTGGACAAGGAGGGAAACAAAGAACTTACTGTCTGCACTCAAAACTGCAATATGGAGTTTCATATCTTGTTAAAAGATGTTTGCTTGTGGGGAGGAAAACTATGGCAAGTCTGGACAAGCTATTAAAAATCAAATATATTAAATTATCAATACAAGTCTGCTTAGTTAGAACTATATTCCCAGTAGTAATATACGGACGTGAGAGCTAGACCATAAAAACAGCTGAGCTCCGTAGAATTTACGCCTTTGTATTGTGGTGTTGGAAAAAACTACTTAGAGTTCCCTTGGACGGCAAGAAGATCCAACAAATCAACACTACATGAAATGAAGCCAAACTGTTCGCTGGAAGGTTTGATTATGAGGCTAAAGCCCAATTATTTTGGCCATATTATGAAAAGACAGGATTCCCTAGAGAAGACACTAAAGCTGAAGGCACCCGAAGAAGGCGGCGGCTGAGGTAGAGATAGATAGATGAGGTCATTGAAGCAATGAGCATAAGCTATGCCTTTTTACCACTACATTATTGCTTTAAGTTACATTTTTATAGAATGGAACCATTGAGTCAAAACTTCTGATGTGTAATTAGATTTAATGAAATACGGACAGCATTACCAGGAAGGTTTCTAAGATGGTTCTATGGCAAGGATGGCCAACCACTTCTTTAAAGAAACCAGTCCCAAGTCTGTAACACTGAACACTACTTTAGTATGTTATCTAAAACACCTATTACTAGTATTAGTAATAGTCCATGACAGCACGTGCTGGTATATTGCAAAGTTGTTTATCACAGAGTGTTGGATCATTGGGGTTACCCAATTGGTTTACTGTGAGACACATGAGTGAGTACTAAATATAGTGTCTCTTGTCCTCTTATACATTTGTTACAACAGATATCACCTATATTTGTTATAATGTGAAGGATATAAAAAACTGTTAATATTAGCCACAAGCATAAGTACATTTTTAGAGAAATCTTAGTTTTAAAAGACTTTCCTTGAACCTGTGTGTGTTTGTGTTGTTCAGTCATGTCCGACTCTCCGTCACCTCATGGACCATAACACACCATGCTGATCCACATGGTTTTCGTGGCAGAGATACTTGAGTGGGTTGCCAGTCCCTTCACAAGTGGGCCACAGCATGCAGCTCCTGGTATTCCTAGGTGGTCTCCCATCCAAGTACTGACCAGGCCCAACCCTGCATGGCTTCAGGGAGGTGTGACCTCTTGGTCCCCTGACTGGAATCAAACTCAGGTCACAGTGAATCCTAATCACTGAACCCCAAGGGGTGCCATTTTCATCTTGAACCTTGGGAGTTCTATATTGGACAGACCACTAGGCTCAGCACCTAGGGAGAGGACTTTCATATTGCCTAGACACCTTTCCATATTGTTGAGACCCTTTTCTGTCCTGGCACCAAGGAAGAGGTTGATTCTACTATAAGCCACCCATAAAAAAAAGAAAAACATTATGGTGGTCTTTCAATACAAATTGATAGAGATCTTATCTACATCCAATGTCCTTTTCAGGTGACGAATCCTGTTAGATAAATCCCCTATATAAATAAAATTGAATAGACAAGTTTTCCAAAGTTTCCCTGGTGGTCCAGTGGTTAGGGTTTGGTGCTCTCACCATTGTGACCTGGGTTTTATTCCAGTCCAAGGTCACACCACCCTGAAGCCATGCAGGGTTGGGCCTGGTCAGTACTTGGATGGGAGACCACCTAGGAATACCAGGAGCTGTAAGCTGTGGCCCACTGGAGAAGGAACTGGCAACCCACTCCAGTATCTCTGCCATGAATACCAAGTGGATCAATATGGGGTCACCTAGAGTCGGACACGACTGAACGACACACAATCTTTACCCAGGTATCTCAAAGCACCAGCAATATCTCAATATTTGAGAGAATTAGTGCTTTGTTATTTAAGGTTTGCGTCTGATCACTATTTTGGGGAAGAATATATGAGGACAATAATCCTGAGCAATGTCTTGATACAAGATAGTAAGTCCCACTGTGGAGCTCCCAGTGTTAATGTCCATGATCGGAGCCCCTCATGTCACACCTCGCCTGCAACATTAACCATAACTGACGCTCGTGTCACATCTCACAGAGGCTTTTAGATCAGTCTGTCACTGAATTATACATTTGTGACAAACAAGCAGAGAAAATAAAGATTAAAATTCACTAATTGCACCGTCTACAGAAAGATAAAAACACTCAGATCTGTACATTTATACAGCATATTATCAGCGTGCAGCATCAGGGGAGCCATATTAACCCACTATTTGCGTGCTGGTGCTTGCTCAGCCACTCTCCTTGCAGCTTCCTGTCTATATCAGCAGCAATACATAGCACATATCAGTGATACACTACATATGCCAGGCTGCTTTGCAGCACAAACAGGAATCCCAGAGTTTAAATCAAATGTTTCAGCTAACCTGATTGGCCAAAACAAATCATTTTAAATGTGATGTTAATTTAGCCTTGGTTTGGAGGGTGTTAACCCTAATTTGCAACTGTCAGAAATTACAAGCCATTTTGCTGACTTCAATGTGTTTTTTGGGGGATTTTTTCATGCAAAAAAAATGTTTGCATACACTACTAATGCTCCTTTATCAGATGCATTCATAATCCAGCAAACTTAGATATACCTTAAACCTTATGGATAAGCACAACCAGACACAGGATGTGTCTGGTATGGGAGGACCATAGGGTCATGGAGAGTCAGACACAACTAAACAACAAAATATAAGACCCACTTTTTGTTGGAATTGTTTTTATTCATTAATTCATAATTATTAATGAATAAACTAATTAATTAATTCATAATTATTAATTGACTCATTAAAAATATAAAATACAATAGTATAAACAATTAGACTAAATGATGATCCCAATTAACTAGAAAGTTGTTATTTTTCCTTTTCTTTAGTAATAATGTATCCCATGTATTTCATATTTGTTCCATCTATTCAATCAGATGAGCGTAATAATCACACCACCATCTTAGTTTGATGCCTTTTAAAGGGACTCTGTCACCCAACAGGAAGTTGATTTCATTTTAAAGAGCACAATAAACTGGATACACATTGTACTAGCAGTTTATCTCTATAGCAAATAATTTCTGAAATATTTAGAATTGATTTGACAGCTCCTGCATGCTCATGTGTGGCTCAGTATGCTAATGTGCAGCCCAGAGTGCACAATAACAGTGGGAGAGGGTTCTGACTGCCAGATAACATTGAGGGTCTTTATTTTGACCACTACAGAGACAGACAACTAGACTGTAATCCTAATTAGCACATCAAAGCAGCTAATTAATATGCATGAGTTGCTTATTTGCATAAAAATACAGTAACAACAGCATGGAATATACCAGGATTGATTCACTTTAGAAAAAAATGGATAACATAACATACGACCAGTTTTTCATGCTCTTTAAGAATAACCTAAAAGTAAGTATATATATATATATATATATATATATTGGGTTTTATGAGAAAATAGAATATAAGGTAATAAGTGGGGCAGTTTTAGGGAGCTTTTTAACAGCAATATGTTGAGTCATAGAGGAAGTTATATGTCATAATTTTGTTGTTTAGTCATTCAGTTGTGCCCGACTTTCCGTGACCCTATGGGCCACAGCACGCCAGGCACATTTTGCTACTGTTGTGCTTATCCATAAGGTTATCTTGGCAGTTACTTGAGTGGGTTTCCAGTTCCTTCTCCATTTGGACAGCAAATTGTCTGACCTCTCTGCTATGACTTGCCCATCTTGTGTGACCCTACATGGTATAGCTCACAACTTCATTTAAGTACACAAGCCCCTTCACCACTGAACCAAAACTATTGGGGGCATTATAGGCAAGAAATAGATCTAGATGGGATATATAGAGCAAAAGGAGTTATCACATATATAGTTGTGGTTAATGCGAGTTTGTGTGTAACGCTCGCAATTACACGGCAAACGCTGAGCATGCGCATTGCGCTACTTGTGCCACGCATGTGCATTGTGCTACTGGTGCTGCGCATGGGCAATGTGCGGCGAAAGACACCCATGCGCAATGCACTACGGGAGGGTGAGGAGAGAGACAGGGGAGAGAGACACAGGAGAGGGGGAGAGACACAGGGGAGGGAGAGGAACAAAGAGACAGGGGACGAAGAGACACAGGGGAGAGAGAGGGGGAAGAAACACAGGGGACGAAGAGACACAGGGAGGAAGAGACACAGGGGAGGGACAGGGGGGAAGAGACACAGGGGATGAAGAGACACAGGGGAGGGAGAGGGGAGAAGAGACACAGGGGATGAAGAGACACAGGGGAGGGAGAGGGGAGAAGAGACACAGGGGAGGAAGAGACACAGGGGAGGGAGATGGGGAAAGAGTCACAGGGGAGGGAGAGGGAGGGAGAGACACAGGGGAGGGAGAGGGGGGAGAGACACAGGGGAGGGAGAGGGGGAAAAGACACAAGGGGGGAAGAGACACAGGGGAGGGAGAGGGGGAAAGAGACACAGGAGAGGGAGAGGGGGGAAAGACACAGGGGAGGGAGAGGGGGGAGACACAGAGGAGGGAGAGGAGTGTGAAGGAGACACAAGGGAAGGAGAGGGGGAGGAGACACATGGGAGGGAGAGGGGGGAAGAGACACAGGTAAGGGAGAAGGGGGAAGAGACACAAGGGAGGGAGAGTGTGAAACATGCACAGGGGAGGGGTAGGGGTAAAGTGACACAGGGGACTGAGAGGGGGGAAAGAGACGGGGGGGGCGCAGATATACAAAATATTATCCCGTCATTTGTGACGGGCAATGACAAGTATGGAATAATAGTGGTAAAGAAGAGTTAGGTATTAATATGCTAATATGGAGCAATAGGAAGTATTATAGGAAGAGTTTATAGGAGAAATAGGACAAGATATAAGAAGTACTCTGCATTATATGGAAGGGTCATGTGACCAATACTAGTTATAGTGAGGAATATAACAGCTCTAATGATAATATATCCAGCTGCTGATAGTTTTCGGGGTTAAAGTTTAGCATTTTAGATGCATAAATGTGGGGTTTTTGCCTTTTCTCGGTGTAAAAAGAGTTTTACTTTCTTCAAGATGTCTTTGATTGAACAAGTCCCGGTGTTAGACAGAAAGCCGACTCAGTGTCTGCGATTCATTATCAGGCAGCGGATTCCCAGAGCCACCAACATGCAGCGCCGCTAAGAGTTACCATGGACTTTGTAGAGCCCCTTGGGCATGTTCTCTAAGCAGCGCTACATCATTACACACCTTGCTGCTCATTCGTGTGAACTCAAGCAGCTGGCTTCATAATGGCAAAATCTCCCTGAGCTCTCCCTCCCAAGGAAATGAGGGGAGGAATGGAGGAAAGCATCAAGCCTTAGAGGTCTTATCATAGTCTTAGAGGTTAATCGCAATATCTTAGCTGAGCAAAATATCTATGAGGTCTGAGAAAAACCTCTAAGCCTACAAATAAAGTCTTAGAGGTTTCCACGCAAAGTCTTAGAGGTCTCCTTTCAAAGTCTTAACGGTTTCCTCTGTATCACAGGACATAATATGAATTGTACAGAAACTGGTACGTAAAATAAATATAATAATGAATTAATTTCCCATAGTGCAATAGTAAAATGCCCCCCTCCCCTAGATATCTTCAAATGACTGACACGCTTATCATGCAAATGGATATAACAGTCATCTCCAGACTTTTCACAACTGTACCAAACATAAAATGAAAACATCACGTGTAACATGAGAAATCCATATATGTAATATGAGAAGTCCACCCCTCCATAACATACAGCATGTGAAACCCATCATTATCACATGTAACATCAGATCTCACATGAGAAAAATAGCATGCCACATGGAAATCTGCCATTTGCCACGCTTCTAACATGCTACACGCCAACATCAACACGCCAACATCAACATGATAAACACTATCTACAAGCCCATGAGAAACCTTGAGCTCCATTACATGCAACATGAGATGCCATGCCAAATAACTTGAGTTTCCCTAAGCATGATTAATTATAACAGGAGAAATTCTGTCCCGTGTCAAATGTAACATGTGATACAGTTCACTACATCATGTTTAATTACACACCCTCTGTTTCCACTAACAATAGTAGAATTACACGCACCGCATGCAAATCATACATAACATGAGAAAAACAACTCTGTAACATGTGTAAAATGTAAAACCCTGACATGTAACTTGGGAAACACATGTAAAAAGTGAATTCCTACACTATATTATATGTACCATGCATTAAGGTTAATGGAAACCATACTCTTAATCATCTGTAAAATGGTACAAAGTACTTAAATCACACAGAACTGGAAGGACCACATACAACATCACATGTAAAAAACGAAATGTCATAGTATTAGGCCATGTTCTTCATCATATACATAATAAAACAGGACAATTAGGCACAACCATATCCCATCACGTATGTCATGACTCACATGTAAGTTGAAAATCCATTACTATCAGTACATGTCATATAAGAAATCTGAACATATCAAGAATAAATGATTATATGTAATATTTAAACTGAAAAATATAGACTTTACCCAAGTAAGACACCTAACTGCTATCACATGTAACAGGTAAAACATATATGATACATAGATAGACTATAAACCCATGGCTTCCATTGGATCTAACATGATACAATTAGTAAGTATACATATATGTGAAACACTACCCTTCTTCACATGCGCCTTGTTCTACCCATCTCAGAGGAAACATGGGAAACAATATAAACATGCGTGTAACTTGAATACTTATCTACCACATATAATGTGAAATGATATGCCAAACCATATGTTAATTATCATATATCCTATACAACATGGGCAACTTTATCAAAAAGTATACCACCATCACATATTACATGGGAAACTCTAACCTATGTCACGTGTAGCATGAGAAACTTTAACCACCATGTAGTATGACAAATCTTACACATAATATACATGGGAAAAACTATTTTTGTCACATGCAACATAACAGCTCTATTTCATATATACTGTAAAAAAACACTATCATCATCACATGTGTCATGAGAAATCCTGTTCTCCATCATATGAAACATAAGAAAACGTAAAGTCTATAACATGACGGTGCTCTATCACATGTAAGTACAACAGGTTGTATATGACACAATAAATTCTAACGTGTAGTATATGCAACATGTGAAACTCAACTATTCTCTACATGTAACAAGAAATATTCATTGTTACATGAGAAAGCCTACCACACTGCATGTAACACGAAGCTCCATCACATGTAACATGAGAAATATAACACCGAATACATGTAACATTATATATTTTACCCTTCATTAACTGTAGCATAAGAATACATACATCACATATGTGATACAGTATCACATCACATGCATCTCTACAATCCATCACATGTAATAACTTTATTGCATGTAATGTTAGAATCACATATAAAATGATTAACTCAGTTTATCATCATGTAACACGGGATATGTTGCATTACATGTTACCGAGTGAACTTTACCTTTCATCACACAGATCATGCATAACATTAACACACAACACATGTAACATGTGAAACACCATTTAAGATAGAATAAATGTAAAATAATATATCATAGCCCCCTCAGATGAAACAAACATTGATATGAGAAACACTCCAACATATGTCATATAAGAGTACAAGCATTGTATGATGATAACATGAGGAACCCTAGCATACATCACATGTGCCATGTGACAGCAACTATATATCACAGTCAACATGTGGATCCCTTCACTATAAGATGAGGACCTCAGCCACATACTACATACTACATGAGAAACATAGCCTGTATATCCTACCACACATCACATTAATCATATGAATAATAACCTTCCATAATATGTAATATAAGAAGCCCTACCATGAGAAACTGTATGTGTAAATCTACCCTCCATCATGTTACATGATAAACACACATTAGGACATGAGAGACACTTCCAAACTACAACCTGTAACATGAACAACAGTACTCTCCATCACATGTAGTATGATCATCTCTATCACATGTATAATAACATACCAGACAACTTGAGAAACTACACCCTGTGTTGTATTTAACTAGCAGCACTCTCACCTACATGCATGTAACATGAGAAACACACCCTCTATTACATGTAATATGAGAACCAACATGTAACTTTATAGTCTCTAAACTGTGCCACATACAATAAGGTGTAACATGACCCAGAATTATCTCCATCACATGTAACATGATAAACTCATCCATACATCACATGTAACATGATAAACTCATCCCTACATAACATGTAACATGATAAACTCATCCATACATCACATGTAACATAAAAGCCTCAACCCTACATAACATGTAACATGATAAACTCATGCCTACATAACATGTAACATGATAAACTCATGCCTACATAACATGTAACATGATAAGCGCATCCCTACATCACATGCATCATATGTAACATGGTAAATGTATACCTGCTTCACATGTAACTTGATAAACTCATTCCTACATAACATGTAACATAACAAAGTCATCCCTGCATTACATGTAACATGATAGCCTTACATCACATGTAACATAGAACACATTAGCAAATCCTCTGAAGTATCAATAACTCCCAGGAGATTCCTTCCCTCATTGTCTTCATCCCCTGCCCCCCACTTACACCCCCAGCCCCCCATTCTTACCTCGGCTTAGTGCCCCAAGCACCTGGAGGAGCAGCAGCTGCCAGGGTATCCCCGAGATGCGACTGTACCCCGAAACACAGAGGCTCCCTGCCAGCATCTTCCTGCACTGAGAGAGACGCCGAGGACAAGGAGCATCCTCATCACTTCATCCTGAGGGGGAGGATCCAAAGGGGGGGGAGGAAGGTGTGTGTGGGGGGCAAGTAACAGGGGCTCAGAAGGGGTGTGTGGGGGGCAAGTAAGAGAGGCTAAGAGGGGGTGCTGTGGGCAAGTAACAGGTTCTAAGAGGGGGTGCTGTGGGCAAGTAACAGGTTCTAAGAGGGGGTGCTGGGGGGAGACAAGGAATGAATTTAAGTGTTAGGGGGAGTAAGAGGGAAGATGAGAGTGTGTGTGAGGGGGGGGGGTAGTCCTATATGATGTGTGATGGGTTCAGTGCAAGGTGTTGGGGGGGTGTAACTGTGTGAGGAGTGAAGAGTGTTTGGGGATGTGAGGGTTAAGTAAGTATGGTGAATGACTAGTGCGCAAGGAGGGGGGTGAGGGTAAGGTTAGGTCCTGAGAGGGGGTAATTGTGAGGGGAAGTGTAGTGAAGGGATGGAGAGGGGGGTACTAAGTGTGTGTGTGTGGGGAGGGGGGTGTAAATAAGTGTGGGGAGGGATGTGGTGTTTAGTGACTATCTATATGACTGGGGGTGTGAGGGTATAAGGGGGGGAGTCCTGTCAGAGGGTGTTAGTGTGAAGGGGAGTCCTATGAGAGGCTACTAGTGTCAGGATCTGGATCAGTTATGGGGGAGGGGGGGGGGGCAGAAGGCGTAGAGTATCCGTGTTAGTCTGGTATGTTAGTGGGGTATCTTAGTGTTAGTGGGGTATCTTGATGTGAGAGGGGTATGTTAGTGGGTTATCACAGCGCTGGTGGGTATCTTAGTGTTAGTGGGGTATCTTCGTGTGAGATGGTTATGTTAGTGGGTTATCACAATGTTAGTGGGGTATGTTAGTGAGTGGGTATCTCTGTGTGTATATCAGTTAGTGGGGTGACTGTGTTTGAGTGGGGGTGTCTGTGGGTATCTCAGTTAGTGGGGTGTCTCTGTGTGAGTGTCTCTGTGGGTGTCTCAGTTAGTGGGGGTGTCTGTGGGTATCTCAGTTAGTGGGGTGTCTCTGTGTGAGTGTCTCTGTGGGTGTCTCATTTAGTGGAGTGTCTCTGTGGGTATCTCAGTTAGTGGGGTGTCTCTGTGTGAGTGTCTCTGTGGGTGTCTCTGTGGGTGTCTCAGTTAGTGGAGTGTCTCTGTGTGAGTGTCTCTGTGTGAGTGTCTCTGTGGGTGTCTCATTTAGTGGAGTGTCTCTGTGTGAGTGTCTCTGTGGGTATCTCAGTTAGTGGAGTGTCTCTGTGGGTGTCTCATTTAGTGGAGTGTCTCTGTGGGTGTCTCATTTAGTGGAGTGTCTCTGTGGGTGTCTCATTTAGTGGAGTGTCTCTGTGGGTATCTCGGTTAGTGGGGTGTCTGTGGGTGTCTCTGTGGGTGTCTCAGTTAGTGGGGTATCTCTGTGAGTGTCTCTGTGGGTGTCTCTGTGGGTATCTCTGTGGGTGTCTCTGTGGGTGTCTCTGTGGGTATCTCAGTGCATCCTGCGGTGCTGCAGCTCCAGGCTCCGGCTTCTCTCTCCTCTCCCCGCCGGGTCTCTCACTCACAGCCCGGCTCAGAGCAGCTGCCGAGCCCGGAGTCTGGAGACGTCAGGTGAGAGAGGAGACCGGCCCGCCCCGGAAAGGAGAGAGGAGGGAGGGAGAGAGAAGGGGGAGAACTAGGGGGAGACAGGGAGTGAGACACAGAGATAGGGGAGAGAGGGGGGAGAACAAGGAGAGAGGGGAGAGACTGTACTGAGAGAGAGAAGAGAGAAAGGGGAGAACTAGGAGAGAGGGGAGAGACTGTACCGGAGAGAGAGGGGAGAACTAAGAGAGAGGGGAGAGACTGTACTGAGAGGGAGGGGAGAGACTGTACTGGAGGGAGAGGAGAGAGGGGAGAACTAGGAGAGAGGAGAGAGACTATACCGGAGAGAGAGGGGAGAACTAGGAGAGATAGGAGAGAGATTGTACTGAGAGAGGGGAGAACTAGGAGAGAGGGGAGAGACTGTACTGAGGGAGACGAGAGAGAGGGGAGAGACTGTACTGAGAGAGAGGGGAGAGACTGTTCTGGAGGGAGAGGAGAGAGGGGAGAACTAGGAGAGAGGAGAGAGACTATACCGGAGAGAGAGGGGAGAACTAAGAGAGAGGGCAGAGACTGTATTGAGAGAGAGGGGAGAGAGAGGGGAGAACTAAGAGAGAGGGGAGAGACTGTACTGAGGGAGACGAGAGAGAGGGGAGAGACTGTACTGAGAGAGAGGGGAGAGACTGTACTGAGGGATTCGAGAGAGAGGAGAGAGACTGTACTGAGAGGGAGGGGAGAGACTGTACTGAGGGATACGAGAGAGAGGAGAGAGACTGTACTGAGAGGGAGGGGAGAGACTGTACTGAGAGGGAGGGGAGAGACTGTACTGGAGGGAGAGGAGAGAGGGGAGAACTAGGAGAGAGGGGAGAGACTATACCGGAGAGAGAGGGGAGAACTAAGAGAGAGGGCAGAGACTGTATTGAGAGAGAGGGGAGAGAGAGGGGAGAGGGGAGAGACTGTACTGAGAGAGGGGAGAACTAGGAGATGGGAGAGACTGTACTGGAGGGAGACGAGAGAGAGAGGGGAGAGACTGTACTGGAGGGAGACGAGAGAGAGAGGGGAGATACTGTAATGAGAGAGAGGAGAGAGAGAGGGGAGAACTAGGAGAGAGGGGAGAGACTGTACTGAGAGAGAGGGGAGAGAGAGGGGAGAACTAGGAGAGAGGGGAGAGACTGTACTGAGGGAGACGAGAGAGAGAGGGGAGAGACTGTACTGAGAGGGAGGGGAGAGACTGTACTGGAGGGAGAAGAGAGAGGGGAGAACTAGGAGAGAGGGGAGAGACTATAACAGAGAGAGAGGAGAGAACTAAGAGAGAGGGCAGAGACTGTACAGGAGGGAGAGCCGAGAGAGAAGGGAGTACTAGGAGAGAGGGGAGAGACTGTACAGGAGGGAGAGGAGATAGATAAGTGAGAGACTGTACTGGGGGAGAGGAGAGAGAGAGGGGAGAACTAGTTGAGAGGGGAGAGACTTTACTGAGGGAGAGGAGAGAGAGAGGGGAGAACTTGGAGAGAGGGGAGAGACTGTACTGGGGGAGAGGAGAGAGAAAGGGGAGAACTTGGAGAGAGGGGAGAGACTGTACTGGAGAGAGAGGACCAGAGAGAGAGGGGAGAACTAGGAGAGAGGAGAGAGACTGTACTGGAGAGAGAGGGGAGAGACTAGACTGGAGGGAGAGGAGAGAGAGAGGAGAACTAAGAGAGAGGGGAGCTACTATACTGAGGGAGAGGAGAGATAGAGGGGAGAACTAGGAGAGAGGAGAGAGACTGTACTGGAGAGAGAGGGGAGAGACTAGACTGGAGGGAGAGGAGAGAGAGAGGAGAACTAAGAGAGAGGGGAGCTACTATACTGAGGGAGAGGTGAGAGAGAGGGGAGAGACTGTACTGGAGGTAGAGGAGAGGGGGGAGAACTAGGAGAGATAGGAGAGACTTACTGGAGCGAGAGGGGAGAACTAGGAGAGAGGGAAGAGGCTGTACTGGAGGGAGAGGAGAGAGAGGAGAGACTGTATAGGAGGGGGAGTGAGAGGGGAGAACTAGGAGAGAGGGGAGAGGCTGTACTGGAGAGTGAGGGGAGAGAGAGGGGAGAACTAGGAGAGAGGGGAGAGGCTGTACTGGAGAGAGAGGGGAGAGAGAGGGGAGAACTAGGAGAGAGGGGAGAGACTGTACTGGAGAGTGAGGGGAGAGAGAGGGGAGAACTAGGAGAGAGGGGAGAGACTGTACTGGAGGGAGAGGAGAGAGAGGGGAGAGACTGTAATGAGAGAGAGGAGAGATAGAGGGGAGAACTAGGAGAGAGGGGAGAGACTGTACTGGAGGGAGAGGAGAGAGAGGAGAGACTGTATAGGAGGGGGAGTGAGAGGGGAGAACTAGGAGAGAGGGGAGAGGCTGTACTGGAGAGAGAGGGGAGAGAGAGGGGAGAACTAGGAGAGAGGGGAGAGAAGGGGGAGACTGTATAGGAGGGGGAGTGAGAGGGGAGAACTAGGAGAGAGGGGAGAGGCTGTACTGGAGAGTGAGGGGAGAACTAGGAGAGAGGGGAGAGACTGTACTGGAGGTAGAGGAGAGGGAGGGGAGAACTAGGAGAGATAGGAGAGACTTACTGGAGCGAGAGGGGAGAACTAGGAGAGAGGGAAGAGACTGTACTGGAGGTAGAGGAGAGGGAGGGGAGAACTAGGAGAGATAGGAGAGACTTACTGGAGCGAGAGGGGAGAACTAGGAGAGAGGGAAGAGACTGTACTGGAGGGAGAGGAGAGAGAGGAGAGACAGTATAGGAGGGGGAGTGAGAGGGGAGAACTAGGAGAGAGGGGAGAGAGAGGGGAGAACTAGGAGAGATAGGAGAGACTGTACTGGATAGAGAGGGGAGAACTAGGAGAGCGGGAAGAGACTGCACTGGAGAAAGAGAGGGGAGAACTAGGAGAGCGGGAAGAGACTGTACTGGAGAAAGAGAGGGGAGAACTAGGAGAGCGGGAAGAGACTGTACTGGAGAAAGAGAGGGGAGAACTAGGAGAGAGGAAGTAGACTGTACGACAGGGAGAGGAACAGAGTGAGAGACAGAGGCAAAGGGATAGAGAGAGAGAAGGATGGGGCTGGGGGGGGGGGGGTGCAGAGAGAGCAACTGTGATAGAGCCAGGAAGGGAGAGCGTGGGAGAGGAGAGAGGGAAGTAAGAGACTGTAACATGGAGCGAGAAAGAGACTGTGAGAGAGAATCTACGAGGAGAGTGTAACTGTGAGACAGACAGGAGGGACAGAGAGAGAGGACCCAGCAAAGGAGCATGGGATAGAGAGGGAAACAGGGAACGTGAGAGAGGATACATAAATAGGGGGGTATCATGGAGAGGACATGGGGGGTCCTGAGACTTATTGTGTTATCTCTCAGGAGATCTGGAGACAATAGTGAGTTGGGGGATCAGGAGAGACGGGAGGGGGATGAGAAAGGTAAGGGTTAAATAAGTTTGTAGTTGCCAGGAATGTGGGGGTGACTGGGGGCGAAATATTAATGTTTATATATTATTATTATCGTTATTATTAGTCATCATTATTACTTTTATTATTATTATTATTATTATTATTATTTTTATTATTATTATTATTATTATTATTATTATTATCCGTTATTTGTAATGTTTCAAAAGAAATAGAAAGCACCAGGAGAAATAAACTGAGAAGCTGGAGAGGGGGTGGGGGTCCAATTACTGACTGGGGAGAAGCAGGAAAATAGAAGGTATTGGAGAAAATAGAGTGAGGGGATAAATTAGGACACAAAAGACAGTGGGGAGAATTGGAGACGGGGTCAGGAGATAAATAGAGGGGGATTAGTAGGAAGAGAGAGGGGGGTCACAAGAAGAAAAGAATCAGGAGAAATTGCAGACCTGGGAATCAGAAGACAGATAAATGGGGGGCACCAAAATAAAGAGGGGTTCATAGATCTAAAGAGGGGGGGTCAGGAAAAATCTGATTAAATAAAGATGGCGTGCGCAGAAATGATCAAAGTGATATTAGAAAATCAAAAGACATTGAGTTATAGGAGATGAGAAGAAATACAGAGTGAGAAGAGAAGATGAGAACAGAAACGTCTTAAGAGGTTCTTTATATGAACATTAAAGTCTTAGATTTGTTCTCTTGCATTTAAGCTTTGCTGCCCTTCTTTCCACAAGGCGATGAAAGGGTGAAACATAATCTTGTAGCTCCCATATAAACTTTTTCAGCATTATTAGGGTCTCCTGGGGTGTCTTGGGTTCTTTGTGCATGTCTTGAAGAATATGTCTAACACTTGCTGCTGTTTTTAAGCAAATAAACACTTTTTGTAAGTTTTAAAACAGGAACCTTTAAAACAATAGCAAATGTGGGTCCCCCAATATCCCTTTAATACAGTGCCTTGTATAAGTATTCACCCCCCTTGGCATTTTTGCCTCACAACCTGGAATTAACATGGATTGTTTGAGGATTTGCATCATTTAATTTACAGAACATGCCACAACTTTGAAGATGTTTTTTTTATTTTTTTATTGTGAAGCAAACAACAAATAGGACAAAATAACAGAAAAAGTCAATGTGCATAACTATTCACCCCCCTAAATTCAATACTTTGTAGAGCCACCTTTTGCGGCAATCACAGCTCCAAGTCGCTTTGGATAAGTCTCTATGAGCTTGCCACATCTTACCACTGGGATTTTTGCCCATTCCTCCTTGCAAAACTGCTCCAGCTCCTTCAAGTTGGATGGTTTGCGCTTGTGAACAGCAATCTTTAAGTCTGACCACAGATTTCCTATTGGATTGAGGTCTGGGCTGTGACTCGGCCATTCCAACACATTTACATGTTTCCCCTTAAACCCCCCAAGTGTTGCTTTAGCAGTGTGTTTGGGGTCATTGTCCTGCTGGAAGGTGAACCTCCGTCCTAGCCTCAAATCACGCACAGAGTGGTACAGGTTTTGCTCAGGAATATCCCTGTATTTAGCACCATCCATCTTTTCCTCTCTGACCAGTTTCCCAGTCCTGGCTGCTGAAAAACATCCCCACAGCATGATGCTGCCACCACCATGTTTCACTGTGGGGACGGTGCTCTTTGGGTGATGTGATGTGTTGGGTTTGCGCCAGACATAGCGTTTTCTTTGATGGCCGAAAAGTTAAATTTTAGTCTCTCAGACCACAGCACCTTCCTCCATACATTTTGGGAGTCTCCCACAAGCCTTTTCACAAACTCAAAAAGTGCCATTTTGTTTTTTGCTGAAAGTAATGGCATTCTTCTGGCCACTCTGCCATAAAGCCCAACTCTATGGAGCGTACGGCTTATTGTCGTCCTATGTACAGATACTCCAGTCTCTGCTGTGGATCTCTGCACCTCCTCCAGGGTTACCTTAGGTCTCTGTGCTGCCTCTCTGATTAATGCCCTCCTTGCCCGGCCCGTGAGTTTTGGTGGGCGGCCGTCTCTTGGCAGGTTTGCTGATGTGCCATGTTCTTTCCATTTGGTTATGATAGATTTGATGGTGCTCCTGGGGATCATCAAAGATTTGGATATTTTTTTATAACCTAACCCTGACTTGTACTTCTCAACAACATTGTCCCTTACTTGTTTGGAGAGTTCCTTGGTCTTCATGGCAGTGTTTAGTTAGTGGTGCCTCTTGCTTAGGTGTTGCAGCCTCTGGGGCCTTTCAAAAAAGGTGTGTATATGTAATGACAGATTATGTGACAGTTAGATTGCACACATGTGGACATCATTTCACTAATTATGTGACTTCTGGGGGTAATTGGTTGCACCAGAGCTTTTTATGGGCTTCATAACAAAAGGGGTGAATACATACGCACATGCCAATTTTCTGTTTAATATGTCTAAAAAATAGTTTTATGTATATATTTTTCTCATTTCACTTCACCAACTTAGACTATTGTGTTCTGATCCATCACATAAAACTCATATTAACCAAACATTGAACTTAAGGCTGTAATGTAACAAAATAGGTAAAAAGACAAGGTGGGGAATTCTTTTGCCAGGCCCTATATATATATATATATTGGAATATAGTTTTAATCGGAAGGGATGTAATAAAGTGCACAATAGAAATCACTGTCAGAAAGAAAAATACAAGAACAAGAAGTTGTGTTTTTGAAGATTTAGGGGTACTGTGCCACTCTACATAAAGGGGTACTAGATATGTGTTACAGGTTTAGGGGTACTGTGCTACTCTACATAAAGTGGTACTAGATATGTGCTACAGATTTAGGGGTACTGTGCTGCTCTACATAAAGGGGTACTAGATATGTGCTACAGATTTAGGGGTACTGTGCTACTTTACATAAAGGGATACTAGATATGTGATACAGATTTAGGGGTACTGTGCTACTTTACATAAAGGGGTACTAGATATGTGCTACAGATTTAGGGGTACTGTGCTGCTCTACATAAAGGGGTACTAGATATGTGCTACAGATTTAGGGGTACTGTGCTACTTTACATAAAGGGGTACTAGATATGTGATACAGATTTAGGGGTACTGTGCTGCTCTACATAAAGGGGTACTAGATATGTGCTACAGGTTTAGGGGTACTGTGCTACTTTACATAAAGGGGTACTAGATATGTGCTACAGGTTTAGGGGTACTGTGCTACTTTACATAAAGGGGTACTAGATATGTGCTACAGGTTTGGGGGTACTGTGCTACTTTACATAAAGGGGTACTAGATATGTGCTACAGGTTTGGGGGTACTGTGCTACTTTACATAAAGGGGTACTAGATATGTGCTACAGGTTTGGGGGTTCTGTGCTACTTTACATAAAGGGGTACTAGATATGTGCTACAGATTTAGGGGTACTGTGCTACTTTACATAAAGGGATACTAGATATGTGATACAGATTTAGGGGTACTGTGCTACTTTACATAAAGGGGTACTAGATATGTGCTACAGATTTAGGGGTACTGTGCTACTTTACATAAAGGGGTACTAGATATGTGCTACAGGTTTAGGGGTACTGTGCTACTTTACATAAAGGGGTACTAGATATGTGCTACAGGTTTGGGGGTTCTGTGCTACTTTACATAAAGGGGTACTAGATATGTGCTACAGATTTAGGGGTACTGTGCTACTTTACATAAAGGGATACTAGATATGTGATACAGATTTAGGGGTACTGTGCTACTTTACATAAAGGGGTACTAGATATGTGCTACAGATTTAGGGGTACTGTGCTACTTTACATAAAGGGATACTAGATATGTGCTAAAGATTTAGGGGTACTGTGCTACTTTACATAAAGGGGTACTAGATATGTGATACAGATTTAGGGGTACTGTGCTACTTTACATAAAGGGGTACTAGATATGTGCTACAGATTTAGGGGTACTGTGCTACTTTACATAAAGGGATACTAGATATGTGCTACAGATTTAGGGGTACTGTGCTACTTTACATAAAGGGATACTAGATATGTGCTAAAGATTTAGGGGTACTGTGCTACTTTACATAAAGGGGTACTAGATATGTGCTACAGGTTTAGGGGTACTGTGCTGCTCTACATAAAGGGGTGCTAGATATGTGCTACAGATTTAGGGGTACTGTGCTGCTCTACATAAAGAGGTGCTAGATATGTGCTACAGATTTAGGGGTACTGTGCTACTTTACATAAAGGGGTACTAGATATGTGATACAGATTTAGGGGTACTGTGCTACTTTACATAAAGGGGTACTAGATATGTGCTACTGATTTAGGGGTACTGTGCTACTTTACATAAATGGGTACTAGATATGTGCTACAGGTTTAGGGGTACTGTGCTGCTCTACATAAAGGGGTAATAGATATGTGCTACAGATTTAGGGGTACTGTGCTACTTTACATAAAGGGGTACTAGGTATGTACTACAGATTTAGGGGTACTGTGCTACTTTACATAAAGGGGTACTAGATATGTGATACAGATTTAGGGGTACTGTGCTACTTTACATAAAGGGGTACTAGATATGTGCTACTGATTTAGGGGTACTGTGCTACTTTACATAAAGGGGTGCTAGATATGTGCTACAGATTTAGGGGTACTGTGCTACTTTACATAAAGGGGTACTCGAGATGTGCTACATATTTAGGGGTACTGTGCTGCTCTACATAAAGGGGTACTAGATATGTACTACATATTTAGGGGTACTGTGCTGCTCTACATAAAGGGGTACTAGATATGTGCTACAGGTTTGGGGGTACTGTGCTACTTTACATAAAGGGCTACTAGATATGTGCTACAGATTTAGGGGTACTGTGCTACTTTACATAAAGGGGTACTAGATATGTGCTACAGATTTAGGGGTACTGTGCTACTTTACATAAAGGGGTACTAGATATGTGCTACATATTTAGGGGTACTGGGCTACTATACATAAAGGGGTACTAGATATGTGCTACAGGTTTGGGGGTTCTGTGCTACTTTACATAAAGGGGTACTAGATATGTGCTATAGAATTAGGGGTACTTTGCTACTTTAAATAAAGGGGTACTAGGTATGTGCTACATATTTAGGGGTACTGTGACACTCTACATAAAGGGGTATTAGATATGTGCTACAGATTTAGGGGTACTGTGCTACTTTACATAAAGGGGTACTAGGTATGTACTACATATTTAGGGGTACTATGCTACTCTACATAAAGGGGTACTAGATATGTACTACAGGTTTAGGGGTACTGTGCTACTTTACCTAAAAGGGTACTAGATATGTGATACAGATTTAGGGGTACTGTGTTATTTTACATATAGGGGTACTAGATATGTGCTATAGATTTAGGGGTACTGTGCTACTTTACATATAGGGGTACTAGATATGTGCTACATATTCAGGGGTCCTTTATTACTTTACATATAGGGGTACTAGATATGTGCTACATATTTATGGGTACTATATTACTTTACATATAGGGGTACTAGATATGTGCTACATATTTAGGGGTACTGTGCTACTCTATATAAAGGGGTACTAGGTATATGCTACAGATTTTGGGGTGCTATGCTACTTTACACTTTACACTGCTAATTTATCCTGTACTAGAGGATGTGAGTAACAAATATCCAAGTGTACCCTGGGAGTTGTCTAAGGGTCCCTCCCACCTTTCTTAAACTCTTCCAGCTCGTCTCTAGTTTGCACACCTCAGTTTGCTTTTGAGTCTGTATTTGGAGGGTGCTCCTCGGCAATTCCTTTTGGCTTTCACCAAACCCTTCATTGCACATTTTTGGCCCATATCTACTAATCAGCATCCTTGCCCATGTCCAAGGTAACTCTTTTTTGGCTTTCACCAAGCACTACTTTGCAAATTCCGTCCCATATCTACTAAGCAGCGCCATTGCCCATGTCCAAGGCCACGCCCTTTTTCATCACAACGTTTTTCGACCAGCCCTTCATTGTAGATTTTCACCCATATCTGCTAAGCAGCGTCCTTGCCCCTGTCCAAGTACATGCCTCTTTCCATCACCATGTGACTTTCAACAAGCCGTACATTGTAGATTTTGGCCCATATATACGGATCAGCGCCCTTGCCCATGTCCAATGTTACTCCTTTTTCCTTACAATGACTATCTGGCCTCTAAGCAGGCTCGATCTATGTAGCTATAGGCAGATACATCAGCCACCCTCGGCACAGTAGAGTGACACGATCCCATCCTCCATAGTGCGCTGTAATGGCCGTCACTAGAATAGCGCTCCGAAACGTTTCTTATGTGTGGGCCTTGTATTCTTAAACAGGGTTTACACTATAATAGATTGTGATTTCCTTTTCTTGTCCATATATACAATCTCAGATGTGTCTTTGAGGAAGAGATGAGCTGAATAAAGAAAGGTGTTCATTGAATATTCATAGTTCCTAAAGCAAATTCCCAACGAGAATTGGACTCTCCATCACACGTGAGCGCAGTCTGTTACTATCCAGTTGTTTTACCATTTATTGCACTAGACCTCCACTTATTTATGTGTCCATTTTTTAGGAGACACTTTCCATCTTCTTGCTCAGCTACATCTTCTTATCTGAAGAACAATTGATGGTCGGGTTACAGAAATCACTCACCTTGGACAAACTGAGGCGCATAGATATGTACACGGACCAAATGTTTTATTATGTAGGCTGCCGTGTGTGATCTCCATATTTATTACTATTCTGTTGTGCTTTTTATGAAGTGTAAATATTACACAGCTATCTAAGTACTTTCAGGATCAACAGATTTACAGCCTTATTAAATTGCGATTCGGCCAATTGAATCGGGCTCTATATAAGCACAGAGCATATTATTTTTACAGAAGTTTTTAGTTCGTGATCTTCTGACCAAAAGCAAGGTATTCACTAACTAAAAACTTCTGTAAAAGAAATATGCTATGTGCTTATATAGAGCCCGATTCAATTGGCCGAATCACAATTTAATAAGGCTAAGTTTTAAAATATACTTCTGTTCACTTAAATATGTCAGCCACCTTCCTTCCACTCCCTTAACCCTATTTTTACTTTATTCCAGGTTGCACCAGGTGAGTAATTAATATCTATGTACAATTCATGCATACAGCAGTATAATTATTTATATATATATATATATATATATATATATATATACATCCATCTATCTACATATACAAATACTATCTGTACACAGCAGCCAGTCCCTCTCAGCAGCCATCTTCACTTAGCACCCAGTACCTCTTAACATCCAACCCACACAACACCCACCCCTTATATATATATTGTTGTTGTTTTCTCGAACTCTCTTGCTCTCTCTATTATCCAGCGGACATTGGCAATTGTTGTGCCTCTTCCTCTGCGGAACCCGGGTTGCACATCTTGTAGTTCCTGGTCCATACATTGTTGTATCCGAGCTTGTAGGATCTTAAGCATTACCTTGCCAGCTTGTGAAATGAGTGCAACTGTTTGATAATTGGACCACTCTTTGGCACTGCCTTTTTTAGGGATTGGAATGTAGACTGACGATTTTCAGTCTATTGGTTGTTGTTGAGTTTTCCAACTTTGTTGGCATAAGGCAAGTAACTCTTTCATAGCATCATCTGCAGCCTTTTTAGATCTCTTTACATCGCTCATTGTACAATGTCTCTTTGTCTCTTCTTGCTATCCTCTGGAATTCTGCATTCAGTTGGACAAATCCTCTTATCTCCACCACCCTTCGCTTTCCTTCTTTCCTGGGTTACTTTCAAAGCCTCATCAGATATATTTTTGCCTTCTCAGTTTTCTTTATTTTGGGATAATTCGTTGTTGCTGCTTCCTGAATAATTTCACAAACTTTGATCCAAAGTTCTTCAGAAATTCTACCTTCCATGTCTAGTCCCTTAAATCTGTTCTTTACCTCCACTTCATCACTGCATAGTCACTGGGGATATTATTTATTTCATATATGCTTGGTCTGACCATTTTACCTTTTTTCTTCAGTTTATTGCTGAACTTTTCGATAAGAAGCCCATGATGTGTTTTGCCGACTGAGCTCCTCCATCTTTGGCTGCCAAGTATATAGTCAATCTGATTTCTATGTTGTCCATCTGGTGATGTCCATATGTAGAGTCATCTCGGAGGCTATTGGAAGAGGGTGTTTGCTACGACCAGAGAATTATCTGCTTCATTTTGTACTCCAAGACCAAATTTGCCAGTTATTCCAGGTGTCCTTTGGTTCCCTACTTTAGCATTCCTATTTCCTATGATGACAGTAACATCTTTTCCTGGTGTTATATCTATGACATGTTGGATATCTTTGTAGGACTGGACAACTTCAGCCTCTTCAGCGTCTGTGTTTGGAGCATAGACATGGACCATGGTCATGTTAAATGGGAGCAGCAATGGAAAGGAGGTCTTAGAGGAGAGCAGCTATGGGAAAGGGTCTTGGGGAGGGGTGTGGTTATGGGAAGAGGTGTCAGGGAGGGGCACCGAGTGTCTTGGTACTGGAATGCCAGCACAAAAATGTTTTGCAACCCCCCTTTGGGGATCCTAAGAAGTTTTTTTTTTTTTTTGCACCAGGGCTCTCCCTTCTCCAGCTCTGCCACTGGGTGTAAGGATCAGAAAAGCTGAAAGTCAGGTTAAAGATATGGAAGAAAAACTACATCTACACTAAGATAATGCATGTTTTAAATATAAACAAGCTACCTATAGTTTTAAATTATACCATATGTGGTACCTCTCCTATGCCCCTATTTAATGTGTGCCAGGCAGGTGCCATATTGTAAAATAGGAACCTAAATCCTTCAGAGATATTCAGACTCAAGGATGAAGCAGAAGAAGCTCTTGCTGAGCAGAGGGGTAAATTATCCATGTAATTATTCAATCTGTCACATAATAATCCAATTAGATTATAGTCAGGTATATGAGATGAAACTAATGCTATCATATTTATGAGAGATATGCCTCTCGAGCATGATATTTATAGGCAGAGGCGAATGGGTCAGGGTATGATTTGTGTCTTTAATGATTATTTGGCTAATTACAGTATCTTAAAGAAGCATGGTTTTTCTATCATGCATTCATTAAACATTACAAGTAGTTTTGTTTGTATAAATGAGTGCTGGAAAGGTTAAAAACATACGTGTAACCCTGTTCAAACCGTCAAAATGTTCTGCAGCATCACCATCCAGTCAATGAAAGTAACTGGTTCCTCCATAAAGCTCCATAGCTCCCATAGTGATGTGTCATGAGACAACCTAACCAGATTTAGTAACATTGTTGCAAAGCTGCATTTCAATAGTTTTAGAAATTGTTTCTTAAAGGCATATCTAAATTTCCTGGATTATGAATGCATCTGATAGAGGAGAATCAGTAGTGTATGCAAACATTTTTTGCATGAAAAACATACCAAAATAAACATTTACAAACTCACTCTGATGATTGCTAATATTTTTCAGTTTGCAAGCTGCTGCTCTAAAAAAACCTGCTAAGATTAGCATGAAATTCATAATTCTTTTCTGCCAGTCAGGAGAAAGCAGATACATTTGTATCATACTCTGGGGTTCCTGTGTAGCAAAGCAGCCTGGGATATGTAGTATCTTTCTAGCTATATCTTTGTGCTCTGATTCAGCTGTGAGCTCAGACCCCACCCAACCATGTAATTCCACCCTGCAGCAAGAGCTTTCTCAAAATCTGTACCTGGCTGCTCTCCTCAGTGTACTTGGTTATGTAAGCTCCCGTGGGTGTGCAAAACTGGATTTTACCTTCCTGCCTATAACTTTGTAAGTACACTGAGCTTATATATATAACGCATATTTTTTCTGATAATCACTGCCTGTTTCTTACCAAACATTTGAAACCCAGGAAACGTATATATACATTTAACCTTTGCAGAACTAATTTTATTATGGAAAATGTATATAATGTTTAAAGCTGATCTTTAAAATGTATTTTAACTCAATTTGGAGTTATGTAGCCCTTTTAGAAATATTGAAACCAAAACCCCATTGAGATAATGCAAGAATCACGTCTTATCTTTTCTCCTTATCCCAAGGTGTTAGTAAATGCTTCTCTGTCTTTTTCTATTTTAAAACAGACTTGACATCTTAGAAATTAATGGTTGAAATTAAGTAGCATTAAAGCTGTCTGTGACAGGGCATAATAAAAGTTCTATTAGTCCAATTAGCTAAAGTTATACATTATTACTATATTTTAATTTCCTTCTGCTCACCTGTTTGTGACTGACATGTTAACCTTTGTCATCTCTCCCATCCTTCAAAGGATGTTAGGTGGGTGGGCAACCAGCTGTGAATCTCCATAATGCATTTTCTAATGCATGGCTTCTGGACTAGGACTAGGAAATAGTCACATGACCATTTAGGCACGACACTGTGAGGCCCGCAGGACTTAGGCTGCAATGAGTGCCAAAGCCGCACATTGCACTGCAAGCCCCACTAAGCAAGGCGAGCAGTTGACGCACGCGGGACTTAGGCTGCAATGAGCAGGCGCTCATCGCGAGGCCAGTAGGACTTTGCGTGGTTCACAAAATTACGGCCTGTAGGACTTAAGAACCGAAGCACGAAGATGGACTGTGGGTCTCGGAAAATTACGACTTTAACAAACAAATCACGGAACTCGAAAGACCCGCTAAAAACAAAAAATATGCCTTAAATTAACTTACACTCTCACACATAGTAATAACAAAAATAGCTTAAGCAAGAAAAAAATGGCAGCCCAAAAAACGTAAACACGACGAAAATGAGGCCAAAGGACGTTAAATGAGGATGAAGGAGGTAAAAACAAGCTCAAAGAAGTAAGACTTTTAATGCAAGCCAGTAACACATAATCTAAGCCATTAACCTTTAACTCAAGGCACTACCTCTTAACCCAAGTTGGGACAGCCATCAAGAGGCCCCGAAACTACACGGGGGGGGGGGGAGTCTTGCAATGAGCGCCGAAGGCGCTCATTGCAAGCCACGCAGTGAGTGCCGAAGGTGCTCAGCGCGGGGCTTGTGATAAACACCGAAGGGACTCAGGGGGGCCATATCCTCACATTGCGTGCCAAACGGTATTGCCAGTCTTACAATTTTACTCCCTTCATTTTTGACAGGCAATTCCCTAGTATATATACATATATATAGTATCTCACAAAAGTCAGTACACCCCTCACATTTTTGTAAATATTTTATTATATCTTTTCATGCAACAACACTGAAGAAATGACCCCCTGCTACAATGTAAAGTAGTAAGTGAAGCTTTGAAGCTCTGGTGAGCTCCATGCCCATGAGGGTTAAGGCAGTGCTGGAAAATAATGGCGGCCACACAAAATATTGACATTTTGGGCCCAATTTGGACATTTCTACTTAGGGGTGTACTCACTTTTGTGTCATTTCTTCAGTGTTGTCACATGAAAAGATATTATAAAATATTGACAAAAATGTGAGATACTGTATATAACCACATTAAACCACTATAATGTCCCTTCAGCCAAAATGTATATATATATATATATATATATATATATATATCACATATTATAATTGTATAACTACGATTCGTCGTCACGCTGCGTTGCGTAGTGCGTACGAATTAGCGATGAGCGCTGCAGGCACGAGCCGTTAAACCGCTCTGTTGCGTAGTGTGTACGACTTAGCGATAAGCGCAGGCGCTCATTGCAGGTGAGCCTCGCGCAGCGAGGCGAGCCGTTAAATCGGAGCACTTTGGTAATGAGCGTCGCAGGCGCTCATTGCAGGCGATCCTCGCGTAGCGAGGCGAGCCGTTAAACCGTAGCACTTAGAAAAAAAATACGAGATGAAAAAAATTCCGAGATAAGCGGCAGAACCAAAACACAAAAAAAAACACTAAATACACACTAAAAAATAAAAAAAAGGTCACTTACAGCATGGGGAACCAGGCAGGACGTCTGGGAGTGAGTTGGAACTCCAATTTACAGCGATTTTGCCGAGTTACGAAGATCGAAAATCGGCTAAGCGAGAAAAAAATGGCAGCCGAAAAAAAATGAAAACGAGGCTATACTACTACGAACTGCGTAAAACACAGCCACAGACGTATGTGTTTGAAAAACAACGAGATAAAGGATGCGGATTAACCGCGCAATGAGTAAAAAGACAGTAGTGAGTAAATTTTACGAAACGCAATTACAGATTTACGTATTAACACAGATTTAACACATTTGTCTCGCGCAACATCGGATTTCCCGCCTAAACCAACGCATTTGATGAAATATAAGTTGCAAGTTACAAAAAAAAAAAATTGTATTTATTTTAAGAAAAAAAAAAGGGACAAATGTAGCGTCATGTTGTGTGGCAAACACATTTCACTACATTTAATTTGTATTGACCGTCATTTGACCGTTTTACCATATTTACTGTTAAACCGTAGTACTTTAGCGGGCTTAGCGATGAGCGCCGTTAAACCGTAGTGCTTTGGCAATGAGCGCCGCAGAAAAAATGCCGGACGAACAAAACGAAAACGAGGCTACAGCACTATAACCACGGAAAACACGTACCGATAATCCGCTAAGACGCATACCACACATTATCCGCCATTTTACGCCAATGCGGAACTACACCACTACGCTAACGGATTTGTCTCGCGCACGCACACTATTACACTGCACACATTCAGCATGCTTACACAGCACCTCCACACCACTAATGCTGCAGCAACATCAACACAGATTGCCAGCTCTTCAACACAATGCATAAAAATACGTACATTAATTTATTAATTTGAATTCTATATTTGAGTAGTACACAGAAAACAACATTAGCTACCTTACAATCCATATGTATATTAATAACTAAACAACTTTCCAAACAAACACATCTCATTGCCTTCATTTTTTGACGGGCAATACGCTATTATATATATATATTACTAGCGAATTGCCCGTCAAAAAATGACGGCAATGAAATTGTAAGTGAGCTAATGCTGTTTGGTGTATACTAATAAAATAACTAATAGATTAATAAATGAATATACTTTACCTATTTTGAAGCATTGTGTTGAAGAGCTGGCAATCTGTGTTGATGTTGCTGCAGCATTAGTGGTGTGGAGCTGCTGTGTAAGCGTGATGAATGTGTGCAGTGTAACACTGTGCGTGCGCGAGACCAAACCGTTAGCGTAGTCGTGTACTTCCGCATTGTTCTAAAATGGCGAGTAATGTGTGGTATAGGTCTGTATCGGAATATCCGTAGGTGTTTTGTGGTGTTTTGCGTGTTTAGTGTGTTGTAGCCTCGTTTTCGTTTTGTTCGGCGGCCCGCAAGCGTGAGCAATGGCTCGAGCGGGCTCACATGCTCACAACTATATATGTGATACACACACACACACACACACATTATATACACACACATTATATATATATATATATATATATATATATATATATATATATATACACACACACACACACACACATTATATACACATACACACACGCACAATATACACACACACACATTATATATACACACAATATGTTGTGTGTGTGTATATATATATATATATATATATATATATAATGTGTGTGTATATATAATGTGTGTATACACACACAATATACACACACATTTTATATATAAACACACACAATAAGATGGAGATGAGGCACATATACAATGACTGACTGTAATGTGCCGTGCAATATACGGTATGTTATACATGCACATATAGGTGTATGCACTGACTGTATATCTGTACACACACTATATACACATATATATACACACACACACACACTATATACATATATATATACACATACACACACACTATATACATATATATATACACATACACACACACACTATATATTCGCTATATATATATATATTAAAAAAACACACAGTATATATATATATATATATATATATATATATATACACACATATACTGTGTGTTTTTATATATATATATATATATATATATATATACACATATACTGTGTGTTTATATATATATATATATATATATATATACACATATACTGTGTGTTTTTATATATATATATATATATATATATATACACATATACTGTGTGTTTTTATATATATATATATATATATATATATATACATATACATATGCTGTGTGTTTCTTTATATATATATATATATATATATATATATATATATATATACATCCACTGTGTGTTATATATATATATATATATATTAAAAAAAACACAGTAACTCCTGTGGTTCCAGGCCCTATCATGTGCCCTGTCACCCCACATGAAGCCCTATTAGGCTCTACTCACCTGTGCAGCCCGGGGGAGTCCCGTGTATGTCCGTGGCTCGCTGTGCTCCTGGGGGGTCCGCCCGAGGGTAGGGGGAAGTTATAGTGAGGTGGTGAGCGCCTCCATGCCTGCCTGCGGCCCTCGCTTTGCTGTGCGGGGGGTGAACCCGAAACGGGGAGTGGGCGGCCCTGCGCGGGGCATTGTGGGGAGGAGGTGGCAGGAGGTGGCTGCTCCATTCCAGCAACTGAGGGCCGCAGCTCGCCCTCGCTTTGCTGTGCGGGGGGTGAACCCGAACCGGGGACTGGGCGGCCCTGCGCGGGGCATTGTGGGGAGGAGGTGGCTGCTCCATTCCAGCAGCTGAGGGCCGCGGCTCGCTGCGCGAGCAGTGGCCCTCGCAAGCGTGAGCAACGGGCCGTACGCTGCGGGCAAGGGCCTCAGTTGCTGGGATGGAGCGCCTTCGGCGCTCCATCCCAGCAACTGAGGCCCGCAGCCCTCGCTACGCGAGCCCGCAAGCATGAGCAACGGCCCGTACGCTCACAACTATATATGTGATAATGTAAGTGTACACATTATTACTATGTTTATCACTGATTTAGTGAGACATCCGGCACTGGTTTTGCTTCTAGGTGCCAATAACTGTTCTGCTAACTTGACTAGATTTTCTATCTTTCAGGAATGGAGAAAAATATAGAAGAAGGGAGGAGAGGATGAGTATACACAGCTATACACTACTAGGTAGGATGTAGTATTAATTATTGTACAACTCAGAGAAAAAAAATGCATATCTCAGCAATTAATGTGTTAAGAAAAAACTATTAATATAAAGCTTGTTTTTAATGTTAATTAAAAATAACCAATTATTTTAAACATGGCGGAGCCACTTTAATGTCTTCTGCTCGTGGCGTCACTCTATATGTGATTGAGGATAGCACTTACCTGTCTCCTGACCTGTGATTTATATGAGTGCAGGAATCGTCCTAGTGAGGCAGCCTTAAGTCGTATTCAGTTATTAAGTTATATGTTTTAATAAATCTTATTGGATACCTCTGACATTTCCTGTTTCTGTATTGAAAGCTGTTATCCATCAGCAACACACAGAGGTTTGGGGCTTTCTGGTGTATATTTCGGGGGGTACTTCTTACTATGTATTGTATCGCACATTAAAGTGTCACTGTGTGCTATAATACAGCATGGCCCTTTAAAAGAATATACCTATTACTCCACTATATATTATACATATATACATTAAATGTTCTGAAGAAATGAAGTAAACCGACACTGATTTGACTTCTAATTCGAATTAATTATATTGTTCTACCTGACTGCGTGATTTGATGAATATAGTTGTATCTGTGTCCATGATTCTCTGTGTATAGCTCTGTCTTTGTGTGAACCTTATTGTGTGACTTTAAGTATATGTATGTTGTTCAATCTGTGTGTAAGTGATTGTGTGACTTTATGTATATAGTTGAATCTATATCTGTGTGTCTCTGTGTATATATTTATGTACTTGATTGTATGACTTTATATATACAGTGGATATAAAAAGTCTACACACCCCTGTTAAAATGTCAGGTTTCTGTGCTGTAAAAAAATTAGACAAAGATAAATCATTTCAAAACTTTTTCCACCTTTAATGTGACCTATAAACTGTACAACTCAATTGAAAAGCAAACTGAAATCTTTTAGGTGGAGGGAAGAAAAAGAAAAAAGAAAAATAATGTGGTTGCATAAGTCTGCACACCCTCTTATAACTGGGGATGTAGCTGTGTTCAGAAATAAGCAATCACATTCCAGATCGTGTTAAATAGGAGTCAGCATACACCTGCCATCATTTAAAGTGCCTCTGATTAATCCCAAATAAAGTTCAGCTGCTCTAGTTGGTCTTTTTCCTGAAATTTTCTTAGTCGCATTCCACAGCAAAAGCCATGGTCCACAGAGAGCTTCCAAAGCATCAGAGGGATCTCATTGTTAAAAGGTATCAGTCAGGAGACGGGTACAAAATAATTTCCAAGGCATTAGATATACCATGGAACAAAGTGAAGACAGTCATCAAGTGGAGAAAATATGGCACAACAGTGACATTACCAAGAACTGGAGCTCCCTCCAAAATTGATGAAAAGACAAGAAGAAAACTGGACTGGGAGGCTACCAAGAGGCCTACAGCAACATTAAAGGAGCCGCAGGAATATCTGGCAAGTACTGGCTGTGTGGTACATGTGACAACAATCTCCTGTATTCTTCATAGGTCTGGGCTATGGGGTAGAGTGGCAAGATGAAAGCCTTTTCTTAAGATGAAAAACATCCAAGCCAGGCAACATTTTGCAAAAACACATCTGAAGTCTCCCAAAAGCATGTGGGAAAAGGTGTTATGGTCTGATGAAACCAAGGTTGAACTTTTTGACCATAATCCCAAAAGATATGTTTGGCGCAAAAACAACACTGCACATCACCAAAAGAACACCATACCCACAGTGAAGCATGGTGGTGGCATCATCATGCTCTGGGGCTGTTTTTCTTCAGCTGGAACTGGGGCCTTAGTTAAGATAGAGGGAATTATGAACAGTTCCAAATACCAGTCAATATTGGAACAAAACCTTCAGGCTTCTGCTAGAAAGCTGAACATGAAGAGGAACTCCATCTTTCAGCATGACAACGACCCAAAGCATACATCCAAATCAACAAAGTAATGGCTTCACCAGAAGAAGATTAAAGTTTTGGAATGGCCCAGCCAGAGCCCAGACCTGAATCCGATCGAAAATCTGTGGGGTGATCTGAAGAGGGCTGTGCACAGGAGATGCCCTCCCCTGTGTCTCTCCCCCTTTCCTCCCCTGTGTCTCTCCTCCTTCCCTCCCCTGTGTCTCTCCCCCTTCCCTCCCGTGTGTCTCTCCCCACCTTACCTCTCCTGTGTCTCTTTCTCCCTCTCCCCATGTCTCTTTCTACCTCTCCCCTCCCCTGTGTCTCTTCCCCTCCCTTCCCTCCCCTGTGTCTCTCCCACGTCCCATCCCTCCCCTGAGTCTCTTTCTCCCTCTCCCCATGTCTCTTTCTCCCTCTCCCCTCCCCTGTGTCTCTTCCCCTCCCTTCCCTCCCCTGTGTCTCATCCCCCTCCCCTGTGTCTCTCCCCTTTATGTCCACATTTGAATGTCTAAAATAAGTCAAAAAATGTGCTTCCTGTTCAGAATTCCAAGAAATACAGTTATTACACTGCATTCTGGGGGGTCTGTGCAGGGGCATGCAAATGTGCCCACATAGACTCCGCTCTTGTAATCTTTTACTATTTAAACATGGCTTCCTTTAAGCATATGCCTGCTGTATCACACAGCTTTAAGGAAAGCTCAGGATGGATTATACACAAGCCAGGAATCCTACCCACATAGAGCTGTTTCGAGGTTAACGCCTGTCATTATTGTGGTACCGGTTCCTAGCTTGTGTCATAGATTTTGTGGGGAGGTAGTTTACCACAACAATCAATTAACTCTCGCTGGGCAAAAGAGTGATAGAAGTATATATATATATATATGTAGCTCTGTGTTTCTTCCTGTATATATATTTATCTGAAAAACAAGATATTTTCAGTAGACTATATTCCTTTAAACTCAATGTGAAAAAAAAACAGTTGTGGGTCCAAATTATCTCCAAAATTATTATTTTGCCATTTTAAATGTTAAATATAAACAGAGACCAAAGTAAATAAAGTGTAATTCTGCCAAAAATATTTTATATGGAGAAATAGTCCCGGAAAATGCAAAGCGCGGACCACATATCACGGATAAAACAGTATACAGTGTTCAGATACACCAAGTAAAACTAAAATAAATGTCAGTGCCAGGAGATAAATTCCATGGATTTACACACAGCCTCCGCACAACTGCTCACCCGCGCTATTAGTCTGGGACTAATGAAAGCAGCTCTTCACCCTCAAGTACGTCTCACGCAGTCTGCGCTGCACTCCCAGGCTCTTATTTGCTCTTATTTGTTGTAGAGACATTTCGGTAAGGGCAGAATGCATCTTAAAGTCACTATTTATTTATTGAAATGAAAAGAAAAACATATGGGTTTAAAAAGAGTAGTGTTGACTTTACTATGATGATGCTCATTCAGCACGAAACGCGTCAGTGTCCAATGGATACACCAGTCTTTATGTATCTCCTTTTACTTTGTGATTGTTTGTAGAGTTTATTTTATAATTTTAACATACAAATCATTTTTGTGTGTATTTTTTTTTTGCATTGGGATCTGGCAGGTAAGATAAAAATGGAAAAATTGCATATATATATATATATATATATATATATATATATATATATATATATATAGTAAATAAATAGCACATTTGTGTCCACAATTGAATGTCTGAAATAAGTTAAAAAAAATGGAAAAAACTATATATATACCAGTTGTTTGCCTGTCATAAATGATGGTATAATATTTCATGTCACTCCCCCCCTCCCCCATCCATTGTGTCTCTTTCACCCCTTCTCCCTCTCCTGTCTCTCCCCTCCCACTCCCTCCCTCTCCTGTGTCTTTTTCCACTTTTCCCTCCGTCTTACAGGCACAAGCTGCACTTTGGCTGTCACAGGTACAGGCTGCATATGGGCTCTTACAGGTACAGGATGCACATTGGCTCTTAAAATTACATGATGCATATGGGCTCTTACAGGCACAGGCTGCAGATTGGCTCTTATATGGGTTCTTACAGGTACAGGATGCACGTGGGCTCTTACAGATACAGGCTGCTGATTGGCTCTTATAAGCACAGGCTGCAGATTGGCCCTTACAGTTACATGACACATATGGGTTAATGTTTCCCCTGTGAGATGCGACAAGAACCGGAATTGTAGGAATCCAAGGTACCACTGTAGATAGATAGACACATGGATGGATACATAGATACATGTGTGTATGTGTGTGCGTGTCGTTCAGTCGTGTCTGACTCTCTGTGACCTCATGCTAATCCACTTGGTATTCATGGTAGATATTCTGGAGTGGGTTGCCAGTTCCTTCACCAGTGGGCCACAACATACAGCTGCTGGTATTCCTAGGTGGTCTCCCAACCAAGTACTGACCAGGCCCAATCCTGCATGGCTTCAGGGTGGTATGATTTATTGGTTCCTTGACTGGAATCTAATCCAAGTTGCAGTGGTGAAAGCACCGAATCCTAACCACTGGACCACCAGGGTACCCGCATGATGGATGGATGGATGGATAGATAGATAGATGGATGGATGGATGGATAGATAGATAGATAGATAGATAGATAGATGGATGGATGGATGGATGGATGGATGGATGGATAGATAGATAGATAGATAGATAGATAGATAGATAGATAGATAGATAGATAGATAGATAGATGGATGGATGGATGGATGGATGGATGGATAGATAGATAGATAGATAGATAGATAGATAGATAGATAGATAGATAGATAGATAGATAGATAGATAGATAGATAGATAGATAGATGGGTGGATAGATAGATGGGTGGATGGGTAGATAGATAGATAGATAGATAGATAGATAGATAGATAGATAGATAGATAGATAGATAGATAGATAGATAGATAGATAGATAGATAGATAGATAGATAGATAGATGGGTGGATGGGTGCATAGATGGGTGGGTGGATAGATAGATAGATAGATAGATAGATAGATAGATAGATAGATAGATGCGGCACCAGTATGCTATGCTGTGAAGCTCACTGTGCTAATATGCGGCTCTATATGCATGATAAGGGTGGGAGAGCAGTCTAACTGCCAGATATCATTAGGGGTCTTTATTTTTACCACTACAGAGACAAGCAAGCAGACTGTAATCCTAATTAGCTCGCCAAAGCAACTAATTATTATGAGTGAGCTCATCAATACAGCAGTAACAACATGCGTTTAGTTGTTTAGTCGAGTCCGACCCTCTGTGACCTTATAGACCGCAGCACAGCAGGCACATCTAGTTAAAAACTAGGGAAACTTCCATATACCTTTAATTTTACTCCACTGTGCATGTAATTTCAATGTAGTATTCATGCAGCTATTTATTTTAACAAAGATTGTTACCAATTACATTATATACATGTTAAAAATAAACCTCATTATCGTTACATTTTATTTCTTTGCAACATAACCACACTTTATCAACAGAAAATATTCAACATTCTTAAAATAGTTACAATGTATCAAGTTCCTAAATCTAGTTAGTTAATATATACAGTTAGTTCCTCTTGCTGATAAATTGAAGGTCAGACAAGGTCAGATTAGATGGGCCATCAATTTGTGTGTTCCAGGTCTATCACCGACTGACTCACCAATCAAAACCTGACACTCTCATCATATTACTCTGCTAACACCCCATGCTCGGAGTCTGGACCATTATTCACTAAATGCCGCCGCGCTACCCGCCATCCTAAGAACGCCGACAGATAACGTGATGACTGCAAATAAATAATTGGAGTTAATAACGATTATTTGATCGTTTGTTTCCTGGAGGTGTATAAATTAATGTATCGAACATTTCACTGGATTCGTAACTATCATTTCTTGACGGTGATGATCTTCTAGATTGTGAACCTAAACAGAAGCAGGAAAAGCTGTGTTTTATTTGTTAGGAATTGATTAAATCATTAACTGAAAGCAAACAACTGGGTGTGATGGATGCGTGTGCATGTCTTGTAAGACGGTGTGCCAAGAAAGTTCTAGGTACCTTATAAAACAATATTATACTCCAACATGAAGATCTGTCCATGTGTGCCGGAAGGAGTGGAGTAACCAGTGGGGCAGGGGTTGCAATGCACCAGGGCCCTCCTCTGGGGGGGGAGGGGGGCAGTGCAAATTTCTTTTGCATTTGATTTTTTTCTGTAAGAGTCCCCATGGGGCCCCCAACCCATCCCAATTTGCCAAGGTCCCCTCTGCTTGGCCGAACAACCCCCTGGTCGGAAGTTGGTCCATGCCTGTTTAAAAAAGAGCATTACTTCTGAAGATCCAAAAGGTGTCAGTGTGGAGCAGTTCAGCACGCTGGGAGGGTGTATTAGGGAAGAAGTGAGAGAGCAAGGTGCTAGATGACAGCAAAGTACAGGCAGGATGCGTTCAATGAGAGGGGAGCAAAGGAGATAATTGGCAAAGGGATGGGTGCTGAGAGGGGTTGGGTGCTGTGTGGGAATGGATATTGAGAGGGGATTGCTATGTAGGGATGGATGCTAAAAGTGGTGTAGAGATAGTAAGTATATAGTGGGGCGGGCGTTTCCTGGAGCTGTGCTACAGGCAGGAGGTAAGGGAAGGAGAGCAGCTATGGAAAAGGGTCTTGGGGGAGCAGCTATGGAAAAGGGTCTTGGGGGAGCAGCTATGAAAAAGGGTCTTCGGTGGAGCAGCTATGGAAAAGGGTCTTGGGGGGAGCAGCTATGGAAAAAGGGTCTTGGGGGAGCAGCTATGGAAAAAGGTCTTGGGAGGAGCATATATGAAAAAGGGTCTTGGGGGAGCAGCTCTGAAAAAGGGTCTTGGGGGAGCAGCTATGAAAAAGGGTCTTGGGGGATCAGCTATGGAAAAGGTCTTGGGGAAACAGCAATGAAAAAGGGTCTTGGGGCGAACAGCTATGGAAAAGGGTCTTGGGGGAGCAGCTATGAAAAGGGGTCTTGGGGGAGCAGCTATGGAAAAGGGTCTTGGGGGGAGCAGCTATAGAAAAGGGGTCTTGGGGGAGCAGCTATGGAAAAGGGTCTTGGGGAGCAGCTATGGAAAAGGGTCTTGGGGGAGCAGCTATGAAAAAGGGACTTGGGGGAGCAGCTATGGGAAAGGGTCTTGGGGGAGCAGCTATGGAAAAGGAACTTGGGGGAGCAGCTATGGAAAAGGGTCTTGGGGAGCAGCTATGGAAAAGGGTCTTGGGGGGAGCAGCTATGGAAAAGGGTCTTGGGGAGCAGCTATGAAAAAAAGGGTCTTGGGGGAGCATCTATGGAAAAGGGTCTTGGGGGAGCAGCTATGAAAAAAAGGGTCTTGGGGGAGCAGCTATGGGAAAGGGTCTTGGGGGAAGCAGCTATGGAAAAGGGTCTTGGGGGAGCAGCTATGAAAAAAGGTCTTGGGGGAGCAGCTATGGAAAAGGGTCTTGGAGGGAGCAGTTATGGAAAAGGGTCTTGGAGGGAGCAGTTATGGAAAAGGGTCTTGGGGGGAGCAGCTATGGAAAAGAGTCTTGGGGGAGCAGCTATGAAAAGAGTCTTGGGGGAGCAGCTATGAAAAGGGTCTTGGGGGAGCAGCTATGAAAAAGGGTCTTTGGAGGAGCAGCTATAGAAAAGGGGCTTGGGGGAGCAGCTATGGAAAAGGGTCTTGGGGGAGCAGCTATGAAA
This sequence comes from Discoglossus pictus, assembly GCA_027410445.1. Classification (NCBI taxonomy): domain Eukaryota; kingdom Metazoa; phylum Chordata; class Amphibia; order Anura; family Alytidae; genus Discoglossus; species Discoglossus pictus. Next base: position 94,209,269 of record CM050172.1, read on the forward strand.
AAGGGACTTGGGGGAGCAGCTATGGAAAAGGAACTTGGGGGAGCAGCTATGGAAAAGGGTCTTGGGGAGCAGCTATGAAAAAGGGTCTTGGGGGGAGCAGCTATGGAAAAGGGTATTGGGGGAGCAGCTATGGAAAAGGGTCTTGGGGGAGCAGCTATGGAAAAGGGTTTTGGGGGAGCAGCTATGGAAAAGGGTCTTGGGGAGCAGCTATGAAAAAGGGTCTTGGGGAGCAGCTATGAAAAAGGGTCTTGGGGGAGCAGCTATGAAAAAGGGTCTCGGGGGGAGCAGCTATGGAAAAGGGTCTTGGGGCGAGCAGCTATGGGAAAGGGTATTGGGGAGAAGTGCAGTTATGGGCGGGCGTCTTAGAGAATGGCACTGGGTCACTTGGTACCGGAAAGGGCCCAGCACTAAATAATTGTTACAAGCCTCCATCGGGGGGCAGCGGAGGGGGGGGGGATTCCGCACTGGGGCCCTCCATTCTCTAGCTTTAGGCAATAGCCATTTGGTTATATCCATTCTGAGTAGTAACATCAAAAATTTTGCTAATATACCCAACAAGGAAATGGAAAATAACCTGTAAAATTATTATTTTTCCAATCCAAATTGCCAGGCGCGAGACAACACTCACAAGAATGAATATATCAATATGGCAATTCATTTAAAAGAAATATCCTTTAATTGCTGGCATTGGCAATATATCTTCTCTATCCTATAGACTTTTGTTTGCATGAGACTTTCTTTTCTTTCTTTTTTTTAGCTATCTGTACTTAAAATGGTTTTAATAATACCCTGCCTGAGGCGCTGGGTCTGTCTCCACCTTCTTTCTGTCACATGACTCAAAATATAGAAGTTATCCGGCAGCTGATAATTATCAGCAATTACTCAGATGTCTTGAATGGTACAGGATCCCGCTCTCCCCACTCATGATTGATGTCTTCATTAAATAAGATAAGGAGCAGCCATTAAAGGCCCTGATTGTAAGAGTATAGTTTTCTCTGCATGCAGTTAATGTTCTATTTCTCGTTTTTTACCCAGTGCAATCAAACTATCTCAGATTTAATCTATAAATTGAAGAGCACGACGCAACTGAAATCTGTATTATCTTCTAAATAGGGACATATCTTCTAAATAGTGAATATTGGTGATGTCACATATATGTCTCATAGGATAAAATGGAACTTGAGAGCAGAGACAGAGCTAGTGAATGGAGGGCCCCGGTGTAAGATAATTGTTCTGTACATGGTAGGTTCCAGTAGGAGTCAATAAGAAAACCAAAAATATGTGTAGATGGTAATTATCTGTCAATCTCCCCATATGAATTAAATGTTCATGTTGCTGCTGATAACAGGTGGCTTCTAGTCTGTTTTGGACCTCTTGGCTTTGCACCTACTGCACCAGCATTAGCTTCACCGCTGGTGGAGATGTTCTCCAAGCTTCTCACCTTAAGATCTCACCACTCTTTGCCAATATACATCTCAAATTAATTAATAGGGTAAAAAAAATTAAAAATTCCCAGAGAAGTAAACTTGAATTAAATGACTCTCCTCCTCGATCACTACTTTGCCATGAAGAAGAAAGGGCTTGAGTACCTCAATGAAGCTGTAGGGTCACTCAAGATGGGCAGATCATAGCAGAGAGGTCAGACAAATGGCAGTCCACTGTCCCATTCCACTATCTTTGCCAAGAAAACCATATGGATAAGCAAAACCAGGGACATAATAGGGTCGTGGAGAGTCGGACACAACTGAATGACTGTACAACTACAATTACATGAGTGGTCTGAACTTTACATTGCCCAAATTAACCATGAAAATCATTACTTTATTCATATTTCCATATTTAACTTTGATTTTCTCAAATAGCAAGGACAAAAAAATCTCGATTTTACCTCGAATTACATGAAGACGAGGAACTTCTAAAATTGTAAATTTAATGCAGTCCAAACTATTACCTCCTACACAGGTAATTACCCAGCACTTCAATATATCAGAATAAAATGTCACATGTCACATGCATAGTGCAACATGTCTACTGGCTGCCAACACACGTTCCCACAAGGCTGTCTCGTTAGTCATAATGAACATATATTTGCATATCTCAAGGTATCATTGAAACAATATAATAACACACGGAAGATCTGCTAAACAAACAAACACTTCGCCAGCATTAAGACGTGCACACGTAATCTGACTTTACGTTAAAGGTCAAAATTCTTTTATGTATTTAAAACATCAAAAAAAGTGATTTTTCTTGCACTGAAAAGGATTCAACTTGAGAAAACTGACATTTAAGGAATACAGCACCTTATTTACAATATGTTCTTTTGAAAACAAAAGACAGAAAACAATGACAGTTCTCGGGACTGCAAATAGGATTTTTTGAGCTGATAATGTACTAATGGGCTGGTTTCAAATATGTTGGAAATATCAATTCCTTTTTTACTGGAAACCCATAGAATTCGAGAAAAAAAACTCGGACATAATTGCTTCCGTTGTATGATTGTGAGTGCATTTCTATATTTTTTTCACTTTGCATTTTCTTTTGGCTTTTTTTTTTAGCCATTACATATAAGAACATTTTTAGTTTTTCAGTTATTTTAGTTATTTTTAGTTTGTATCTAGGAAGAACCACAGATAGGATTTTTATGTTTTTTTTTGTCAATATGATAGCTTTAGATACTACATTTGGAAAAAGCAACAATAATCTGGTAAATCATTTTCTTATTTCATCCAATAAATTGGAAAAACTAAAAAAAATAATTCTCATTATTATTTTTAATTATTTACATATTTTCTGTAATATAATATGCAAATAAATAAATATGTAGTTCTTTTAACAGTAATCAGGAATACATGCTCCATCCACTCAGGTTCAGGTTAGATTTTTTTGAGTTGAAGGGTCACTTCAGTGACGGAGCTAGTGAATGGAGAGCCCGGAACAAATACATTTGAGGGTCCCTTTTATTGACCCCCATATAGATAAATAAAAAGTCAAAAATACATGTAGATGGTCAGATCTTATCACCTTTGTATAAAAATAATTATTCACTGTTCTACCCTAATTACTTACTACTAATTACTACTAATTAATTACTTCTACTTAACTCCAAGTCACTGCCAGCAGCAGAGTGCCCCAGCTCTGTCCCTGGGCATGGCCGGATTACCCATTAGGCCATTAGGCAATCGCCCAGGCGTAGGTGTCACTTCTTAAAAAAATGGTTCCAGGCCTAAAAAAAAATGAAATATTGCAGTTCATAGACTGGCTACTAGGGGGTAACCACCTAAAACAAGACATTTACAAGAGGAAAGGGAACTTACACGTACAGAAAAGGCAAAAATGGGTCTGTTCAGGGGCTCCTCCACTTCACTGCCTAAGGGCTCTAAACAGGTAGATACGGCCCTGCCCCTGGGTCATGAAGTTGGTCTTCCATTTTTTTTGTGTGTAATGTGTTAATATTGTTTTACCTTGATCACAAACCATGTACAGCGCTACGGAATATGTTGGCGCATTACAAATAAACAATAAAAATAATAATAATAATAAGATCTGTTGGCGGAGTATGTTTGGCCTGTGGAATAACATAGTATTTAGGAGATTCTCTAAGACATCCTGTGATATTTTATTGGGCAGACCTAATTTTCCATGGGACCCCAGACCCAATTAACACACTTCTTTGTACACATTATAATATAAATGTAGGTGAGCTGATTGAGTTATGACACCATTTGTGACATTGCCCACTTGATAGACTCCCCAATCCATCAAAACCATAAATAATCATCAAGGGAGGGAACTCACACAACTAGACAATTACAACATATATATATACTTTATATATACAGAACATCAGATAGTATACAGTCTATTTGGTGGGTTTCAATGGACATTTCACAGCCATTTCCTTCCTGAGGGAATACTTTGGAATTGTGGCCACAGTCCAAGTGTGACATGGAAATGTTTGAAAGAGGAACTCATACCCAAGCGTCAGTATCAACACTAAGCCAAGTGGAGACTGTCATGACCCAGGGAATGGGGATCAACTCAGCTCCAGAATCCTCCTGCCTTGGCTACAGGAATCCTACCTTGGACCATGGAGTGGATGGGCTTCTCAGTGACCGGCTTCTATTCCAGGACCATCAGGATGCAGAACATGAATCATGGGGTTAAAAATTACAAAAAGTCAGAAAAACATGTTTATTTTCTCTGGAAGAGAATATGTATAGGCAAACAGAACAATGCAACTTCGCTTTAACCCACAAACATGATTAAATGACCTGCCCAGTTATCTCAATCAGCCCTATGCAGTAACTCGCTGCCCAGTCTGGGGGTTGTGGGAGTTAACCCCATCACAAATTACAAATACATTCAATGTTCCCTTCTAAACTAAACTAGTTAACTCACTTATGATATTTGGATTTCCTCTCCATAGCTAGATATTCCCATCAGGCAGGTTGTTAGCAAGATATACAGTCCCTTGTTCAAATGTTCTGTCTCTGGAGAAGGAATTTGCATAGATTGAAAATGTGATTGAGGGAGGAATGGCCAGTGACTACCACCTTATGGAGGAAGGGGTAATGGGGAAGTAGTTAGGGCCCCCAGATGGGCCAACATCAGTGAAGCCTACCTCCCAATGTATAGTCAACAGGGAAATATAGAGGACATAGCTCTATTAGGGAGAGATGTTCAGTGGCCATCAGCAGGTCATCACAGAGACTGTTCGACTGGATACTAATACAAGATCGTTTTTTTTATGTTCCTGGCTTCCTTACCTGTTAATTATTTTTTTATTTAAATAATTTTTATTGAAACACAAGGAAAGTAAACGAAATGTAAATATACATTCCACATTTGTTACAGTACATTGGTAAACTTAGTAAACTTCTCCATGTATCTTAAACCTTTCTTTCTTTTCCTTTTTTTCATTCCTTTTTTTCTTTTCATATTGATTTTGATTAACCATAAAGGCTTAATATTACATACAAAATTTTAAAAAATATGGGGGAAAAGGAGGGGGTACAAAGGGGGGGGAGGTATGACATTTTGTGGTACTCTCCATAATGCAGATGGGGTGCCGAGTTTTATCTTTCTCTTTTTTACGTTTCAGCCTAATTTTAAAGTCCATATGTCCCAGCAAGCCCATTTCTTATATTTTTTATCTAGTTCAGCTGAAATCATACTCATTGTGTATATACAGGGGCGGATCTACCACTGTTTCAGCCGGTGTGTTGCACCGGGGCCCTTTTCCGTGAGGGGCCCAGTGCGGCCTAATTTTTTTGTAGTGCACTGGAGTGCAGTGGACCCTCTCAACCTCCTTATGTGCATCAATTATCCCCCCCCCCAAGACCCCCTAGGCAGCACCATTCCTCCACGGCCCCCACCCCGTATCCTTCCCTACCATTGCTACATATAGCAGGGGAAGGAAATTGCTTAGGATGTTACGTGCCCTTGCCATATGAAGCGCCTGAAGGGGAAGATACCCAACCTCTGACTAATGGGATCTGAACCAGGGACCGCAGTGCATAAGTATGAGGAGGGGAGGGGGTTGAATGGTGCACCCAGTGGGGTCTGAATTGTGCTGTTGAGGGGGGCCTGGAGGGTTGGGGGGTGAATGGTGCCGCAGTTTTGGAATGGGAAGTCCTAGTAATGCTTCTTCTGTTTTTTGGGTATATCAAATCCCCACAGTATGCTTCTTCCCATAAATGCGCGTTCCCATAATGCATGTCTCCGTGTACCTGTTTCGTTGCAGCCTCTACAACATTTACCATCTAGAGATGGATTTGGGATCTGTAGTCTCTCTTGAGTGAGATACCATCTTAAAATAGTTTTATCTTGACTTACATAGTGAAGAAGGAAAGTTGAATTTCAGCCAATGTATATTTTTACTCCAACGTGCGAAAAAGAAATGGTTCTGATACTACACTAGAAAAATCTTCCTTCTTTTAGCTTTGTTTAACCATCATGGCCCACTCCAGTATCTCTACCATGAATACCAAGTGGATCAGCATGACCATGGACATAACAATGTCCTAGTGTGTTACGGTCCATGCGGTCACGGAGAGTCGAAAACGACTGAACAATGCAAAAAAAAAAAACATAATGGACCATAAGAAATTCCAGCAGCCCTAAATAGGTCCTCCCTCGGGTGGAATTACTAATTATTAATTAATTCACTACAGAGCTATGGCTGCATCTATTAATGCACCTTCCTAGTTTAGGACAATGAGGTGGAAGAGGCGTTGTGTCAATTTCAGTCGTATCCTATTCGTATAACTAATACTCTGGACTTCTTTTTGCTCTCTTCTCCCCCACCCCTCCCTTTACTGATAAGACACACTCTCATGATCCAGCTCCCAGGATGTGATGTAACAAACACAAAATGGATTCCTGTATTTATAAACAGAGACTCCAGATATTTAGATTTTCTCCTAAATGTTTTTATGTCCATAGCTTAGCCAGCTGCTGCTGTTGTTTTGTTGAACTGCTATATATATATATATATATATATATATATATATATATATATATATATATATATATAGTAAATAAATAGTACATCTGTGTTCACATTTGAACATCTAAAGCAATAACTGTTTTTCTTGGAACTCTGAGCTGGACGCAGGTTTTTTAACTTGTTTTAGACATTCAAATGTGAACACAGATGTACTATTTATTTACTGTACTACTGTACGGTGGAGGCTTCTATCGCTCTTTTGCCCACCATATATTAAATGATTGTTGTGGTGAAATACCTACTCATAAGGTCCACAACACAAGCTGGGATCCCGCTCCATGCTGATGATAGCCAGTAAGCTTGAAACAGCTGTATGTGGATAGGATTCTCAGCTTGTGTATAATCCAACCTTGGCTTTACATTAAAGCGGTGCAATACAGCATGCATAAGCTTAAAGGAAGCCATGTTTGAAAATGGCTATGGATTGAAGAGCGAGGCATTTGTGGGCACATTTGCATGTCCCATCTCAGCTTCCCAGAATGCAGTGTTTTTCTCGGAATTCTGATCTGGAAGCAGTTTTTTTAACTTGTTTTAGACATTCAAATGTGAACACATTTATTTACTGTACTACTGTACAGTGGAGGCTTCTCGCTCTTTTGCCCACTATATATATTTTTATTTTATTTTTTTATTTTTTTTATTTATAGCATTTCATGCAGTAAATGTTTTTCGTGTGCTAAATAATGTTTTATTGGACGTGGCAGAGCAGCCAGTAGCTTGTGAGACAATCAAGTTAATCTATACAGTATGGAAACATGTCAACACAAGGGAATTAAAGCAAACATATGTTTTATTAAACATACTATATTTGTGCGATACAATGTAATCTGTCAGTGTAACTTTAACTTAATACAGGCCAGATTCCCTAAGGTTCTCTGCAGTGGGGTTGCACTGGCCACTTTATATTCACTTCCCCACTGAAAACAACCATCACAGCTCCTGAGAATTTTCTTGAATTGATCCATATGTCTTATTTTGTATTGCATCTCATTGGTATATAGAATTAATACTTAAAAAGACTTCTCCTGACCATATTCGCCATATATAAAAAAAAGTAGAATTTTATTTTTTTCTAAAATTTTGCAATATTAACTAATTGCAAATGATCCCATTGAAGGCGTCCTTATTTTAGCACCTTTGATGGATTTCTTATTGCGCGTTTCTGTTGATGAATATTCAGGCTCCTTATTAATCATTGTGCAGGAATACATTGAGTCAGGCAGTGCTGCATAATGTTGGCTTAAGTCTTCACGCTGCCGCAGATGCCGGGAGAGCGCTGCCAAAAAACATTCACATTTTCTTTCTATTAC
>CM050172.1:94224589-94537089 GCA_027410445.1 Discoglossus pictus
CCCCCGCCCCCCGAGAGATGTGGTGGGTGTAAAAAATGTTTTGCTCTGGCCCCCATTATCAACTCATTTAGTATATATATGTGTAAATAAATAAATATAAATATATAATATGTGCAGTTGAGGGGGTCTGAGGGGTTCCAGAGGGGCCATGGTCGGGTGAAACAGGGCGGGGAGGCTCCAGGGCGGCCCCTCACTACACCATATAAAAAAAACACAAATTTGCTATAAAAAAAAAATATATATACATATTTAGACAGCACCGGGCCCCCCTCTAGAGCAGGGCCCCGGTGCTTTGCACCAGCTGCACCAGCGATAGATCCAAATTCATTAAGGTGTGAGGAATGTGTGCTTGGGTAGTTGAAGCTGCATCAGGGTGGGATAAAGATCCTCCAATGGGATCAAAAGATGGACCAAGTATATACTGGATGTGAATGGAAGATAAGATTATTTATATATAAATCTGATTAAAAAATATGGAAACCTGGACAAGCAGTAAATATTGTAATAGTCGTTATGTGGCATTATTAATTGCACGTATTACTTATCACGCTCTTCATTAGATGAGATATACGGATGTTTATCCCCAGTCTGGTTCTTACATTAAGAATCTATATGGACAGCATTATCTTCAAGTGCATGTATCTAATTACAATAAGAATATATCTAGCCTTGGGCAGTCGGAGACTATTCACTTAAGAACATAAGAAAGAGCTCTCTGTACCAGAGAACAAAGGGATAAATATGGCCAGATAATATGGCCAGTGTACCCATCAGATGGTTATTTAGGGATACAAGGCCATAGCTGGGCACTGGATACAGAACTCAAACGCAGAATCTCTTGTTCCGTCTGGCCTTGTACAATGTTTTGTTAGATTTTGTGGTATTTGACTAATTCATATGTTTTAGCAGCTTTATATTTGGTAGTAATATTCTTTCCCATCTGAGTAAATCCAAGCACTATATTAGTGTCACTGGAATGATCCTGCTTTCAGAAATAGTAATTAATAGAGATCAGCTTTTTATTTTAATGTGATGAAAAAAGATGATCTTTTGTAGGAAACCTACAACTGAAAATAGTTGTTTTTTTTTCAACCCATTTTTGGTAGTGTAGGGACCACCCACCCTGGCCCAACCTGCCATGCCTCCCCTGGGCCCCCTCTGCCTCTTTCGCTGCACACACCGGCCTTGAACTGCGGGGATGGATGCTAAGAGGGGCGGAAGATAGGGATATGGAACCCAGGGAGATAGGGAAAGGCGTACATGGGGAAGATAGGGATAGGGGAACATAGGGAAGATAGGGATAGGGGAACATGGGGAGATAGGGAAAGGCGTACATGGGGAAGATAGGGATAGGGGAACATGGGTGAGATAGGGATAAGGGAACATAGGGAGATAGGGAAAGGCGTACATAGGGAAGATAGGGATAGGGGAACATAGCGAAGATAGGGATAGGGGAACATGGGGAGATAGGGAAAGGCGTACATGGGGAAGATAGGGATAGGGGAACATGGGTGAGATAGGGATAAGGGAACATAGGGAGATAGGGAAAGGCGTACATAGGGAAGATAGGGATAGGGGAACATAGCGAAGATAGGGATAGGGGAACATGGGGAGATAGGGAAAGGCGTACATGGGGAAGATAGGGATAGGGGAACATGGGTGAGATAGGGATAAGGGAACATAGGGAGATAGGGAAAGGCGTACATGGGGAAGATAAGGATAGGGGAACATGGGGAAGATAGGGATATGGAACCCAGGGAGATAGGGAAAGGCGTACATGGGGAAGATAGGGATAGGGGAACATAGGGAAGATAGGGATAGGGGAACATGGGGAGATAGGGAAAGGCGTACATGGGGAAGATAGGGATAGGGGAACATGGGTGAGATAGGGATAAGGGAACATAGGGAGATAGGGAAAGGCGTACATGGGGAAGATAAGGATAGGGGAACATGGGGAAGATAGGGATAGGGGAACATAGCGAAGATAGGGATAGGGGAACATGGGGAGATAGGGAAAGGCGTACATGGGGAAGATAGGGATAGGGGAACATGGGTGAGATAGGGATAAGGGAACATAGGGAGATAGGGAAAGGCGTACATGGGGAAGATAAGGATAGGGGAACATGGGGAAGATAGGGATAGGGGAACATGGGGAAGATAGGGATAGGGGAACAGGGGTGAGATAGGGATAGGGGAACATGGGAAAGATAGGAATAGGGGAACATGGGGAAGATAGGGATATGGGAACACAGGGAGATAGGGAAAGGCGTAAATGGGGAAGATAGGGATAGGGGAACATGGGGAAGATAGGGATAGGGGAACATGGGGAAGATAGGGATAGGGGACCATGGGGAAGATAGGGATAGGGGAACATGAGGGAGATAGGGATAGGGGAACATGGGGAAGATAGGGATAGGGGAACATGAGGGAGATAGGGATAGGGGAACATGGGGAAGATAGGGATAGGGGAACATGGGGAAGATAGGGATAGGGGAACACAGGGAGATAGGGAAAGGCGTACATGGGGAAGATAGGGATAGGGGAACATGGGGAAGATAGGGATAGGGGACCATGGGCAAGATAGGGATAGGGGAACATGAGGGAGATAGGGATAGGGGAACATGGGGAAGATAGGGATAGGGGAACATGAGGGAGATAGGGATAGGGGAACATGGGGAAGATAGGGATAGGGGAACATGGGGAAGATAGGGATAGGGGAACCCAGGGAAGATAGGGATAGGGGACCATGGGGAAGATAGGGATAGGGGAACATGAGGGAGATAGGGATAGGGGAACATGGGGAAGATAGGGATAGGGAAACATGAGGGAGATAGGGATAGGGGAACATGGGGAAGATAGGGAGAGAGGAACATGGGGAAGATAGGGATAGGGGAACACAGGGAGATAGGGAAAGGCGTACATGGGGAAGATAGGGATAGGGGAACATGGGGAAGATAGGCATAAGGGAACATAGGGAAGATAGGGATAGGGGAACATGGGTGATATAGGGATAGGGGAACATCGGAAGATAGGGAAATGGGAACATGGGGAAGATAGGGATAGGGTAACATGGGGAAGATAGGGATAAGGGAACATAGGGAAGATAGGGATAGGGGAATATGGGTGAGATAGGGATAAGGGAAGATAGGGAAGATAGGGATAAGGGAACATAGGGAAGATAGGGATAAGGGAACATAGGGAAGATAGGGATAAGGGAACATGGGGAAGATAGAGATATGGGAACATGGGGAAGATAGGGATCAGGGAAGATAGGGAAGATAGGGATAAGGGAACATAGGGAAGATAGGGATAAGGGAACATAGGGAAGATAGGGATAAGGGAACATAGGGAAGATAGTGATAAGGGAACATAGGGAAGATAGGGATAGGGGAATATGGGTGAGATAGGGATAAGGGAACATAGGGAAGATAGGGATAGGAGAATATGGGTGAGATAGGGATAAGGGAACATAGGGAAGATAGGGATAGGGGAACATGGGGAAGATGGGGATAGGGGAACATGGGTGAGATAGGGAAAAGGGAACATAGGGAACATAGGGATAAGGGAACATGGGGAAGATAGGGATAAGGGAACATAGGGAAGATAGGGATAGGGGAACATGGGGAAGATATGGATAAGGGAACATAGGGAAGATAGGGATAAGGGAACATGGGGAAGATAGCGATATGGGAACATGGGGAAGATAGGGATAAGGGAAGATAGGGAAGATAGGGATAAGGGAACATAGGGAAGATAGGGATAAGGGAACATAGGGAAGATAGAGATTAGGGAACATGGGGAAGATAGGGATAAGGGAACATAGGGAAGATAGGGAGAGGGGAACATGGGGAAGATAGGGATAAGGGAACATAGGGAAGATAGGGATAGGGGAACACAGGGAGATAAGGAAAGGCGTACATTTGGAAGATAGGGATAGGGGAACATGGGGAAGATAGGGATAGGGGAACATGGGAAAGATAGGGATAGGGGAACATGGGGAAGATAGGGATAGGGGAACATGGGTGAGATAGGGAAAAGGGAACATAGGAAAGATAGGGATAAGGGAACATGGGGAAGATAGGGATAAGGGAACATAGGGAAGATAGGGATAGGGGAACATGGGGGAGATATGGATAAGGGAACATAGGGAAGATAGGGATAAGGGAACATGGGGAAGATAGGGATATGGGAACATGGGGAAGATAGGGATAAGGGAAGATAGGGAAGATAGGGATAAGGGAACATAGGGAAGATAGGGATAAGGGAACATAGGGAAGATAGGGATTAGGGAACATGGGGAAGATAGGGATAAGGGAAGATAGGGAAGATAGGGATAAGGGAACATAGGGAAGATAGGGATAAGGGAACATAGGGAAGATAGGGATTAGGGAACATGGGGAAGATAGGGATAAGGGAACATAGGGAAGATAGGGATAGGGGAACATGGGGAAGATAGGGATAGGGGACCATGGGGAAGATAGGGATAGGGGAACATGAGGGAGATAGGGATAGGGGAACATGGGGAAGATAGGGATAGGGGAACATGAGGGAGATAGGGATAGGGGAACATGGGGAAGATAGGGATAGGGGAACATGGGGAAGATAGGGATAGGGGAACACAGGGAGATAGGGAAAGGCGTACATGGGGAAGATAGGGATAGGGGAACATGGGGAAGATAGGGATAGGGGAACATGGGGAAGATAGGGATAGGGGACCATGGGGAAGATAGGGATAGGGGAACATGAGGGAGATAGGGATAGGGGAACATGGGGAAGATAGGGATAGGGAAACATGAGGGAGATAGGGATAGGGGAACATGGGGAAGATAGGGAGAGAGGAACATGGGGAAGATAGGGATAGGGGAACACAGGGAGATAGGGAAAGGCGTACATGGGGAAGATAGGGATAGGGGAACATGGGGAAGATAGGCATAAGGGAACATAAGGAAGATAGGGATAGGGGAACATGGGTGAAATAGGGATAAGGGAACATAGGGAAGATAGGGATAGGGGAACATGGGTGAGATAGGGATAGGGGAACATCGGAAGATAGGGAAATGGGAACATGGGGAACATAGGGATAGGGTAACATGGGGAAGATAGGGATAAGGGAACATAGGGAAGATAGGGATAGGGGAATATGGGTGAGATAAGGTTAAGGGAACATAGGGAAGATAGGGATAGGGGAATATGGGGAAGATATGGATAAGGGAACATAGGGAAGATAGGGATAAGGGAACATGGGGAAGATAGGGATATGGGAACATGGGGAAGATAGGGATCAGGGAAGATAGGGAAGATAGGGATAAGGGAACATAGGGAAGATAGGGATAAGGGAACATAGGGAAGATAGGGATAAGGGAACATAGGGAAGATAGGGATAAGGGAACATAGGGAAGATAGGGATAGGGGAATATGGGTGAGATAGGGATAAGGGAACATAGGGAAGATAGGGATAGGGGAATATGGGTGAGATAGGGATAAGGGAACATAGGGAAGATAGGGATAGGGGAACATGGGGAAGATAGGGATAGGGGAACATGGGTGAGATAGGGAAAAGGGAACATAGGGAAGATAGGGATAAGGGAACATGGGGAAGATAGGGATAAGGGAACATAGGGAAGATAGGGATAGGGGAACATGGGGAAGATATGGATAAGGGAACATAGGGAAGATAGGGATAAGGGAACATGGGGAAGATAGAGATATGGGAACATGGGGAAGATAGGGATCAGGGAAGATAGGGAAGATAGGGATAAGGGAACATAGGGAAGATAGGGATAAGGGAACACAGGGAGATAAGGAAAGGCGTACATTTGGAAGATAGGGATAGGGGAACATGGGGAAGATAGGGATAGGGGAACATGGGAAAGATAGGGATAGGGGAACATGGGGAAGATAGGGATAGGGGAACATGGGTGAGATAGGGAAAAGGGAACATAGGAAAGATAGGGATAAGGGAACATGGGGAAGATAGGGATAAGGGAACATAGGGAAGATAGGGATAGGGGAACATGGGGGAGATATGGATAAGGGAACATAGGGAAGATAGGGATAAGGGAACATGGGGAAGATAGGGATATGGGAACATGGGGAAGATAGGGATAAGGGAAGATAGGGAAGATAGGGATAAGGGAACATAGGGAAGATAGGGATAAGGGAACATAGGGAAGATAGGGATTAGGGAACATGGGGAAGATAGGGATAAGGGAAGATAGGGAAGATAGGGATAAGGGAACATAGGGAAGATAGGGATAAGGGAACATAGGGAAGATAGGGATTAGGGAACATGGGGAAGATAGGGATAAGGGAACATAGGGAAGATAGGGATAGGGGAACATGGGGAAGATAGGGATAGGGGACCATGGGGAAGATAGGGATAGGGGAACATGAGGGAGATAGGGATAGGGGAACATGGGGAAGATAGGGATAGGGGAACATGAGGGAGATAGGGATAGGGGAACATGGGGAAGATAGGGATAGGGGAACATGGGGAAGATAGGGATAGGGGAACACAGGGAGATAGGGAAAGGCGTACATGGGGAAGATAGGGATAGGGGAACATGGGGAAGATAGGGATAGGGGAACATGGGGAAGATAGGGATAGGGGACCATGGGGAAGATAGGGATAGGGGAACATGAGGGAGATAGGGATAGGGGAACATGGGGAAGATAGGGATAGGGAAACATGAGGGAGATAGGGATAGGGGAACATGGGGAAGATAGGGAGAGAGGAACATGGGGAAGATAGGGATAGGGGAACACAGGGAGATAGGGAAAGGCGTACATGGGGAAGATAGGGATAGGGGAACATGGGGAAGATAGGCATAAGGGAACATAGGGAAGATAGGGATAGGGGAACATGGGTGAAATAGGGATAAGGGAACATAGGGAAGATAGGGATAGGGGAACATGGGTGAGATAGGGATAGGGGAACATCGGAAGATAGGGAAATGGGAACATGGGGAACATAGGGATAGGGTAACATGGGGAAGATAGGGATAAGGGAACATAGGGAAGATAGGGATAGGGGAATATGGGTGAGATAAGGTTAAGGGAACATAGGGAAGATAGGGATAGGGGAATATGGGGAAGATATGGATAAGGGAACATAGGGAAGATAGGGATAAGGGAACATGGGGAAGATAGGGATATGGGAACATGGGGAAGATAGGGATCAGGGAAGATAGGGAAGATAGGGATAAGGGAACATAGGGAAGATAGGGATAAGGGAACATAGGGAAGATAGGGATAAGGGAACATAGGGAAGATAGGGATAAGGGAACATAGGGAAGATAGGGATAGGGGAATATGGGTGAGATAGGGATAAGGGAACATAGGGAAGATAGGGATAGGGGAATATGGGTGAGATAGGGATAAGGGAACATAGGGAAGATAGGGATAGGGGAACATGGGGAAGATAGGGATAGGGGAACATGGGTGAGATAGGGAAAAGGGAACATAGGGAAGATAGGGATAAGGGAACATGGGGAAGATAGGGATAAGGGAACATAGGGAAGATAGGGATAGGGGAACATGGGGAAGATATGGATAAGGGAACATAGGGAAGATAGGGATAAGGGAACATGGGGAAGATAGGGATATGGGAACATGGGGAAGATAGGGATAAGGGAAGATAGGGAAGATAGGGATAAGGGAACATAGGGAAGATAGGGATAAGGGAACATAGGGAAGATAGGGATTAGGGAACATGGGGAAGATAGGCATAAGGCAACATAGGGAAGATAGGGAGAGGGGAACATGGGGAAGATAGGGATAAGGGAACATAGGGAAGATAGGGATAGGGGAACACAGGGAGATAAGGAAAGGCGTACATTTGGAAGATAGGGATAGGGGAACATGGGGAAGATAGGGATAGGGGAACATGGGAAAGATAGGGATAGGGAAACATGGGGAAGATAGGGATAAGGGAACATGGGTGAGATAGGGAAAAGGGAACATAGGGAAGATAGGGATAAGGGAACATGGGGAAGATAGGGATAAGGGAACATAGGGAAGATAGGGATAGGGGAACATGGGGAAGATATGGATAAGGGAACATAGGGAAGATAGGGATAAGGGAACATGGGGAAGATAGGGATATGGGAACATGGGGAAGATAGGGATAAGGGAAGATAGGGAAGATAGGGATTAGGGAACATGGGGAAGATAGGGATAAGGGAACATAGGGAAGATAGGGAGAGGGGAACATGGGGAAGATAGGGATAAGGGAACATAGGGAAGATAGGGATAGGGGAACACAGGGAGATAGGGAAAGGCGTACATTTGGAAGATAGGGATAGGGGTACATGGGGAAGATAGGGATAGGGGAACATGGGAAAGATAGGGATAAGGGAACATAGGGAAGATAGGGATAATGGAACATGGGGAAGATAGGGATAATAGAACATAGGGATGATAAGGATAAGGGAACATAGGAAAGATAGGGATAAGGCAACATGGGGAAGATAGGGATAGGGGAACATAGGGAAGATAGGGATAGGGGACCATGGGGAAGATAGGCATAAGGCAATATAGGGAAGATAGGGAGAGAGGAACATGGGGAAGATAGGGATAAGGGAACATAGGGAAGATAGGGATAGGGGAACACAGGGAGATAAGGAAAGGCGTACATTTGGAAGATAGGGATAGGGGAACATGGGGAAGATAGGGATAGGGGAACATGGGAAAGATAGGGATAGGGGAACATGGGGAAGATAGGGATAATGGAACATGGGTGAGATAGGGAAAAGGGAACATAGGGAAGATAGGGATAAGGGAACATGGGGAAGATAGGGATAAGGGAACATAGGGAAGATAGGGATAGGGGAACATGGGGAAGATATGGATAAGGGAACATAGGGAAGATAGGGATAAGGGAACATGGGGAAGATAGGGATATGGGAACATGGGGAAGATAGGGATAAGGGAAGATAGTGAAGATAGGGATAATGGAACATAGGGAAGATAGGGATAAGGGAACATGGGGAAGATAGGGATTAGGGAACATGGGGAAGATAGGGATAAGGGAACATAGGGAAGATAGGGAGAGGGGAACATGGGGAAGATAGGGATAAGGGAACATAGGGAAGATAGGGATAGGGGAACACAGGGAGATAGGGAAAGGCGTACATTTGGAAGATAGGGATAGGGGAACATGGGGAAGATAGGGATAGGGGAACATGGGGAAGATAGGGATTAGGGAACATGGGAAAGATAGGGATAAGGGAACATAGGGAAGATAGGGAGAGGGGAACATGGGGAAGATAGGGATAAGGGAACATAGGGAAGATAGGGATAGGGGAACACAGGGAGATAGGGAAAGGCGTACATTTGGAAGATAGGGATAGGGGAACATTTGGAAGATAGGGATAGGGGAACATAGGGAAGATAGGGATAAGGGAACATAGGGAAGATAGGGATAATGGAACATGGGGAAGATAGGGATAATGGAACATAGGGATGATAAGGATAAGGGAACATAGGAAAGATAGGGATAAGGCAACATGGGGAAGATAGGGATAGGGGAACATAGGGAAGATAGGGATAGGGGAGCACTTATTATAGTGAGGCGGTGGGTTATAGCGAGGCAGGGCGTTATAGCGAGGCGATGTGTTATAGCGAGGCCTTACAGTATAGTGAGGCAGGGCGTTATAGCGAGGCAGGGCGTTATAGCGAGGCGATGTGTTATAGGGCGGCGCTGCGTTATAGCGAGGCGATGTGTTATAGGGCGGCGCTGCGTTAGGGATAAGGGAACATGGGGAAGATAGGGATATGGGAACATGGGGAAGATAGGGATAAGGGAAGATAGGGAAGATAGGGATAAGGGAACATAGGGAAGATAGGGATAAGGGAACATAGGGAAGATAGGGATTAGGGAACATGGGGAAGATAGGCATAAGGCAACATAGGGAAGATAGGGAAAGGGGAACATGGGGAAGATAGGGATAAGGGAACATAGGGAAGATAGGGATAGGGGAACACAGGGAGATAAGGAAAGGCGTACATTTGGAAGATAGGGATAGGGGAACATGGGGAAGATAGGGATAAGGGAACATGGGGAAGATAGGGATAAGGGAAGATAGGGAAGATAGGGATTAGGGAACATGGGGAAGATAGGGATAAGGGAACATAGGGAAGATAGGGAGAGGGGAACATGGGGAAGATAGGGATAAGGGAACATAGGGAAGATAGGGATAGGGGAACACAGGGAGATAGGGATAAGGGAACATAGGGAAGATAGGGATAGGGGAACATGGGGAAGATAGGGATAGGGGAACATGGGAAAGATAGGGATAAGGGAACATAGGGAAGATAGGGATAATGGAACATGGGGAAGATAGGGATAATAGAACATAGGGATGATAAGGATAAGGGAACATAGGAAAGATAGGGATAAGGCAACATGGGGAAGATAGGGATAGGGGAACATAGGGAAGATAGGGATAGGGGAACATGGGGAAGATAGGCATAAGGCAATATAGGGAAGATAGGGAGAGAGGAACATGGGGAAGATAGGGATAAGGGAACATAGGGAAGATAGGGATAGGGGAACACAGGGAGATAAGGAAAGGCGTACATTTGGAAGATAGGGATAGGGGAACATGGGGAAGATAGGGATAGGGGAACATGGGAAAGATAGGGATAGGGGAACATGGGGAAGATAGGGATAAGGGAACATGGGTGAGATAGGGAAAAGGGAACATAGGGAAGATAGGGATAGGGGAACATGGGGAAGATATGGATAAGGGAACATAGGGAAGATAGGGATAAGGGAACATGGGGAAGATAGGGATATGGGAACATAGGGAAGATAGGGATAAGGGAAGATAAGGAAGATAGGGATAATGGAACATAGGGAAGATAGGGATAAGGGAACATAGGGAAGATAGGGATTAGGGAACATGGGGAAGATAGGGATAAGGGAACATAGGGAAGATAGGGAGAGGGGAACATGGGGAAGATAGGGATAAGGGAACATAGGGAAGATAGGGAAAGGCGTACATTTGGAAGATAGGGATAGGGGAACATGGGGAAGATAGGGATAGGGGAACATGGGAAAGATAGGGATAAGGGAACATAGGGAAGATAGGGATAATGGAACATGGGGAAGATAGGGATAATGGAACATAGGGATGATAAGGATAAGGGAACATAGGAAAGATAGGGATAAGGCAACATGGGGAAGATAGGGATAGGGGAACATAGGGAAGATAGGGATAGGGGAGCACTCATTATAGTGAGGCGGTGGGTTATAGCGAGGCAGGGCGTTATAGCGAGGCGATGTGTTATAGCGAGGCCTTACAGTATAGTGAGGCAGGGCGTTATAGCGAGGCAGGGCGTTATAGCGAGGCGATGTGTTATAGGGCGGCGCTGCGTTATAGCGAGGCGATGTGTTATAGGGCGGCGCTGCGTTATAGCGAGGTGGTGCATTATTGAGGCAGTGTGTTATAGCGCGGCGCTGCGTTATAGCGAGGTGGTGCATTATTGAGGCAGTGCGTTATAGCGAGGCAGTGCATTATAGTGAGGCGGTACGTTATAGCGAGGTGGTGCATTATAGAGGCAGTGTGTTATAGCGAGGCAGGGCGTTATAGCGAGGCGATGTGTTATAGCGAGGCCTTACAGTATAGTGAGGCAGGGCGTTATAGCGAGGCAGGGCGTTATAGCGAGGCGATGTGTTATAGCGCGGCGCTGCGTTATAGCGAGGTGGTGCATTATTGAGGCAGTGTGTTATAGTGAGGCGGTGCGTTATAGCGAGGTGGTGCGTTATGGCGAGGCGATGCGTTACAGCGGGATGGTGCATTATAGTGAGGCGGTGCATTATAGTGAGGCAGTGTGTTATAGCGAGGCCGTGCATTATAGCCAGGCCTTACATTATAGTGAGACGGTGCGTTATAGGGAGGCTGTGCGTTATAGCGAGGCCTTACATTTTAGCGAGGTGGTGCGTTATAGCGAGGCCTTACATTATAGCGAGGCCTTACATTATAGTGAGACGGTGCGTTATAGGGAGGCTGTGCATTATAGCGAGGCCTTACATTATAGCGAGGCGGTGCGTTATAGGGAGGCTGTGCATTATAGCGAGGCGGTGCGTTATAGTGATTCTGTGCATTATAGCGAGGCGGTGCATTATAGCGAGGCGGTGCATTATAGCGAGGCGGTGCGTTATACAGGGGGGAAAGGGGGGAGAGCCTTGCAAGAGCCACTCAAGGCCCGTAAAGTAGAGGGGGGAGGGCCTGGCATTGTGTGGCAAACAGCATTGCCAGGCTTCACATTTTTTTGCCGTCATTTTTGCAGTGCAAGTCGCTAGTATATATGTATATATGTAGGTAACCTGTGCAATACTTTGTTAAACGTATTTTTAGACCTTAAAATGAGCTTACAAATGTACTATTTATTTTCTGTACTCTGTACGTGGGGAGCTTCTCTTACGTTTTTGCTCACCATAAATGAAATGCTTATATATATGTGTGTATTGTGTATATATATATATATATATATATATATATATATTTATATATATATATATATATAATATAATCTATACACACACATATATATTGTTGTTTAGTCTTACAGTCTTGTCCGAATCTCCGTGACTTTATGGACCACAGCACGTCAGGCACATCTTGTTTCTGGTTTTGCATAGCCATTCTTGGCAAATATATATAATAAATAAATAGTATATTTGTGCTCATATTTAAATGTCTAAAATAAGTTAAAATACTTATTTTCTGCTCAGAATTCCAAGAAATACAGTTATTACATTGCATTCTGGGAACCTGGGCACAGACACCCAAATGTACCCACAAAGGCTTTGCTCTTTAATCCAATACAATTTCAAACATGGCTCATTTTAGGCATATGCCTGCTGTATTGCACATCTTTAAGCAAATTTCAGGTTGGATTATGCACAAGCCAGGAAACTTACCCAAATATATATATCATATTTCAATATACTGTCTGCTACCCCCTGTAAATGTGCTGCCCTAGGCCTGTGCCTAGTGGGCCTGGGGCGAGCCAAACCCCTAGTATAAGTAACGACTGAGACTTCAATCACAATACCAGAGATTCCAGGTATTTCCACTTTATTGGTCTCTCCTTCTGGCTTCGTTGAAAATCATCAACAGAAAGCAATTTGAATTGATTGATTTTCTGCAGAAGCATAAATCACTCTGAGCCTATACAGCATGACACCACCTTGGTATGTGAAATAAGAATCCAAATAACATCTTATAGCCCCGGCTCAGAACTGGACATAACAGGGTGTTGGCCACAAAATGCGAGATATAACCGTGTCCGGTCCGTGCTTTGACATTCAAGACTATCACATCTTGGCATCACATCTTAGTATCACATCTTAACTTGGCAAAGACGGCTTAAGTTTTATAAAGCAGAATTCCCAGAGAAACCAATTTCAGAAGCTTGGATTGAGCTCCTGATAAAGGAATAAGAGATCATGCTGTGCACGCTGTGATTACACCCACGCCGATCACTATAGTGGGATCCAGAGACAAGTTGGTTGGAAATGTAGAAGATGATAGGTCCATAAAAGTCCATAGTAATTATGCTTATAATTAATGGAAAATATATACAAAGTAATTCTTATAATATATAGAAATGTAAACATGGATTTTTTGGTAGAGAAAAACCAAAAAGATCCATCTGGTCTGCCCATTTTATCTACCTAAATTAATGGCTTTATAAAACCTTCTTATATTCCTTAAAAATGCATTAAGAGCTGCCTATACATTGTACTACCCTTCTGGATCGCTACCTTGTCATGGTGAAGGGACATCAGACAAATCGCCTTCCACTGGAGAAGGAACTGGCAGCCCACTCCAGTATATTTGTATGAAAACACTTCCAGACAAATATGCTTGGCATGATGCCGTCCATAGGGTCATGGAGAGTTGGACATGACTAAACAACTGAACAACAAATACATTGTACTAGAAGTTTTTCGCTACAGTAATTCATTTCTGAAATATTTAGAATTTGTGGCTCCTCCATGCTAATGTCCAGCTCAATATGCTAATGTGCGGCTTAGCATGCTAATGTGCGGCTTGGTATGCTAATGAGTGGCACAGTATGCTAATGTGCAGCTCAATATGCTAATATGCTGCTTAGTATGCTAATGTGTGACTCAATATGCTAATGTGCAGCACAATATGCTAATGTGCAACTCAGTATGCTAATGTGCACCTCAATATGCTAATGTGCGACTCAGTGTTCTAATGTGCATCTCAATATGCTAATGTGCGACTCAGTGTGCTAATGTGCAGCTCAATATGCTAATGTGTAACTCAGTATGATAAGGTGCGGCTCAATATGCTAATGTGCGGCTCAGTATGCTAATGTGCAGCTCAGTACGGTAATGTGTGTCTCAGTATGCAAATGTGCAACTCAGAGTACTTGATAAGGGTAGGACAGGGATCTATCTGCCAGATAACTTTGCAGGTCTTTATTTTGGCCACCTCAGAGACAGCCAAGCAGACTATAATTCTAATTAGCAAATCAAAACAGCTAATTAATATGTGCAAGCTGCTCGTTTGCATATAAATACAGCAACAAACGTTAATTCAGAAATCTTTTCATTTGTAGATACAATTCAGTAATTTGGCATCAGGCTCTACCTTTAAATGTTGTTGTTGTTGTCTTATCTTTCAGTCATGTCCGACTCTCTGTGACTATATGGGCGCAGCATGCCAGGCACATCTGTCTGTGTCTCTGGTTGTGCTTATCCATGTGGTTTTCATGGCAAAGATACTGGAGTGGGTCGCCAGTTCCTTCTCCAGTGGACAGCAATTTGTCTGACATCTCTGCTATGATCTGTCCATGTTGGGTGACTCTACATGGTGTAACTCACAGCTTCACTGGGTTACACAAGCCCCTTCACCATGACAAGTTAGCGAACCAGAAAGAGACCTTTACATGTAGGAGTTTTCAAAAAGGGAGCAGACATTGTTTACAGGTGTTTGTAAGCCGCAATCTCAAAGATAAGAATTAGTAGTGTATGAAACTATTTTTCCATGCAAAAAAATCACAAAATAGATATTAATAGTTTGCAAAATTTCTTCCATTTTCATGCAGTGGTTTTGGAGAAGCAACGCCCCTGAAAATCCAAGCTGCATTGGCATAAAATTCATAATTAGTTGTGGCCAATCAGAGGCAGATGCAACAATGTTTCCCTATCCCTGGCTGAGACAAAGCTGCTCGTGAGGTGGCTGTGATACTGAAAGCTGATTGGTTAGGACACACATAGATGCCGTGGGGATGGGTTTCATACAAGAGATTGTGAGGCGTTTGTCTAATATTGGCAATTTGATTATTGGTAGAAGTTGAGCTACCAATGAGAAAATACTTTAGCCAAGAAGGGTCTCTAGAACAGATTGGATGGTGAAGACATATTCATGGGCAGAATGGAGGAGGTAAGTAGGGATATAATGAGAGATGAGAAGATGAGAAGAGAGATATAAAGAAGGGGAAGGGGAATGAATAGCCTTGAAGTAGAGGAGGAAAATGAGTAAATTAATTGCTTACAAATCTATTGAACGCACAACACATCATGGCTTGCAGCAACATAGGGCACATTATAGTATTAGGTGGCTATTTACATGACATAGGTGGATGTAAGCATCAAGAATGAATAAATATGAGGGTCTTCATGTTATTAGAACATGGTACCCTCCTCATCCCCCTCTGGATTGCAATGCTGAAGGGGCTTGTGTACTGCAATGAAGCTATGAGCTATACCATGTAAGGTCACACAAGATGGGCAAGTCAAAGCAGAGACTTCAGACAAAACACTATCCCTTGGAGAAGGAACTGGCAACCCACTCCAGTATCTTTTGCATGAAAACCTTATGCATGAGCCCAATCAGACACAAGATGTACTAGGTGTGCTGTGGACCATTGTGTCATGTAGAGTCAGACATGACTGAACGATTGAACAACAACAACGCCCCCCCCCCCCCATATCTGTGAAGTAAGACCTGGTGCAACTCATTCATTAAGACAAGTAAGAATTAAAGGAACATTGAGATCATCATATGTGCCATACACCTATATTTGCCATCATTTGTACCATATACCTATGTTTGCCTTCATATGTACCATACACCTATATTTGCCTTCATATGTACCATACACCTATATTTGCTATCATATGTACCATACACCTATATTTTCCTTCATATGTACCATACACCTATATTTGCCTTCATATGTACCATACATCTATATTTGCCTTCATATGTACCATACACCTATATTTGCCATCATTTGTACCATACACCTATATTTGCCTTTATATGTACCATACACCTATATTTGCCGTCATATGTACCATACACCTATATTTGCCTTCATATGTACCATACACCTATATTTGCCATCATATGTACCACACACCTATATTTGCCATCATATGTACCATACACCTATATTTGCCATCATATGTACCACACACCTATATTTGCCATCATATGTACCATACACCTATATTTGCCATCATATGTGCCATACACCTATATTTGCCATCATATGTACCACACACCTATATTTGCCATCATATGTACCATACACCTATATTTGCCTTCATATGTACAATACACCTATATTTGCCATCATATGTACCACACACCTATATTTGCCATCATATGTGCCATACACCTATATTTGCCATCATATGTACCACACACCTATATTTGCCATCATATGTACCATACACCTATATTTGCCATCATATGTGCCATACACCTATATTTGCCATCATATGTACCACACACCTATATTTGCCATCATATGTGCCATACACCTATATTTGCCATCATATGTACCACACACCTATATTTGCCATCATATGTACCATACACCTATATTTGCCTTTATATGTACCATACACCTATATTTGCCATCATATGTGCCACACACCTATATTTGCCATCATATGTACCATACACCTATATTTGCCTTCATATGTACCATACACCTATATTTGCCATCATATGTGCCACACACCTATATTTGCCTTCATATGTACCATACACCTATATTTGCCATCATATATACCATACACCTATATTTGCCATCATATGTACCATACACCTATATTTGCCATCATATGTACCACACACCTATATTTGCCATCATATGTACCATACACCTATATTTGCCATCATATGTACCACACACCTATATTTGCCATCATATGTGCCATACACCTATATTTGCCATCATATGTACCACACACCTATATTTGCCATCATATGTACCACACACCTATATTTGCCATCATATGTGCCATACACCTATATTTGCCATCATATGTACCACACACCTATATTTGCCATCATATGTACCATACACCTATATTAGCCATCATATGTGCCATACACCTATATTTGCCATCATATGTACCACACACCTATATTTGCCATCATATGTACCACACACCTATATTTGCCATCATATGTGCCATACACCTATATTTGCCATCATATGTACCACACACCTATATTTGCCATCATATGTACCATACACCTATATTTGCCTTCATATGTACCATACACCTATATTTGCCATCATATGTGCCACACACCTATATTTGCCATCATATGTACCATACACCTATATTTGCCTTCATATGTACCATACACCTATATTTGCCATCATATGTGCCACACACCTATATTTGCCATCATATGTACCATACACCTATATTTGCCTTCATATGTACAATACACCTATATTTGCCATCATATATACCATACACCTATATTTGCCATCATATGTACCATACACCTATATTTGCCATCATATGTACCACACACCTATATTTGCCATCATATGTACCACACACCTATATTTGCCATCATATGTACCACACACCTATATTTGCCATCATATGTACCATACACCTATATTTGCCATCATATGTGCCATACACCTATATTTGCCATCATATGTACCACACACCTATATTTGCCATCATATGTACCACACACCTATATTTGCCATCATATGTACCATACACCTATATTTGCCTTCATATGTACCATACACCTATATTTGCCATCATATATACCATACACCTATATTTGCCATCATATGTACCACACACCTATATTTGCCATCATATGTACCACACACCTATATTTGCCATCATATATACCATACATCTATATTTGCCATCATATGTACCATACACCTATATTTGCCATCATATATACCATACACCTATATTTGCCATCATATGTGCCACACACCTATATTTGCCATCATATGTACCATACACCTATATTTGCCTTCATATGTACCATACACCTATATTTGCCATCATATGTGCCACACACCTATATTTGCCATCATATGTGCCATACACCTATATTTGCCTTCATATGTACCATACACCTATATTTGCCATCATATATACCATACATCTATATTTGCTATCATACGCACCATACACCTATATTTGCCGTCATATGTACCATACACCTATATTTGCCTTCATATGTACCATACACCTATATCTACCTTCATATGTACCATACACCTATATTTGCCATCATATATACCACACACCTATATTTGCCATCATATGTGCCACACACCTATATTTGCCATCATATGTACCATACACCTATATTTGCCTTCATATGTACCATACACCTATATTTGCCATCATATGTGCCACACACCTATATTTGCCATCATATGTACCACACACCTATATTTGCCTTCATATGTACAATACACCTATATTTGCCATCATATATACCATACACCTATATTTGCCATCATATGTACCATACACCTATATTTGCCATCATATGTACCACACACCTATATTTGCCATCATATGTACCACACACCTATATTTGCCATCATATGTACCATACACCTATATTTGCCATCATATGTGCCATACACCTATATTTGCCATCATATGTACCACACACCTATATTTGCCATCATATGTACCACACACCTATATTTGCCATCATATGTACCATACACCTATATTTGCCTTCATATGTACCATACACCTATATTTGCCATCATATATACCATACACCTATATTTGCCATCATATGTACCATACACCTATATTTGCCATCATATGTACCACACACCTATATTTGCCATCATATATACCATACATCTATATTTGCCATCATATGTACCATACACCTATATTTGCCATCATATATACCATATACCTATATTTGCCATCATATGTGCCACACACCTATATTTGCCATCATATGTACCATACACCTATATTTGCCTTCATATGTACCATACACCTATATTTGCCATCATATGTGCCACACACCTATATTTGCCATCATATGTGCCATACACCTATATTTGCCTTCATATGTACCATACACCTATATTTGCCATCATATATACCATACATCTATATTTGCTATCATACGCACCATACACCTATATTTGCCGTCATATGTACCATACACCTATATTTGCCTTCATATGTACCATACACCTATATCTACCTTCATATGTACCATACACCTATATTTGCCATCATATGTACCATACACCTATATCTGCCTTCATATGTACCATACACCTATATTTGCCATCATATATACCACACACCTATATTTGCCTTCATATGTACCACACACCTATATTTGCCATCATATGTACCATACACCTATATCTGCCTTCATATGTACCATACACCTATATTTGCCTTCATATGTACCATACACCTATATTTGCCATCATATGTACCATACACCTATATTTTCCTTCATATGTACCATACACCTATATGTGCCTTCATATGTACCATACACCTATATTTGCCTTCATATGTACCATACACCTATATTTGCCATCATATGTACCATACACCTATATTTGCCATCATATGTACCATACACCTATATTTGCCATCATATGTACCACACACCTATATTTGCCATCATATGTACCATACACCTATATTTGCCATCATATGTACCACACACCTATATTTGCCATCATATGTGCCATACACCTATATTTGCCATCATATGTACCACACACCTATATTTGCCATCATATGTACCACACACCTATATTTGCCATCATATGTGCCATACACCTATATTTGCCATCATATGTACCACACACCTATATTTGCCATCATATGTACCATACACCTATATTAGCCATCATATGTGCCATACACCTATATTTGCCATCATATGTACCACACACCTATATTTGCCATCATATGTACCACACACCTATATTTGCCATCATATGTGCCATACACCTATATTTGCCATCATATGTACCACACACCTATATTTGCCATCATATGTACCATACACCTATATTTGCCTTCATATGTACCATACACCTATATTTGCCATCATATGTGCCACACACCTATATTTGCCATCATATGTACCATACACCTATATTTGCCTTCATATGTACCATACACCTATATTTGCCATCATATGTGCCACACACCTATATTTGCCATCATATGTACCATACACCTATATTTGCCTTCATATGTACAATACACCTATATTTGCCATCATATATACCATACACCTATATTTGCCATCATATGTACCATACACCTATATTTGCCATCATATGTACCACACACCTATATTTGCCATCATATGTACCACACACCTATATTTGCCATCATATGTACCACACACCTATATTTGCCATCATATGTACCATACACCTATATTTGCCATCATATGTGCCATACACCTATATTTGCCATCATATGTACCACACACCTATATTTGCCATCATATGTACCACACACCTATATTTGCCATCATATGTACCATACACCTATATTTGCCTTCATATGTACCATACACCTGTATTTGCCATCATATATACCATACACCTATATTTGCCATCATATGTACCATACACCTATATTTGCCATCATATGTACCACACACCTATATTTGCCATCATATATACCATACATCTATATTTGCCATCATATGTACCATACACCTATATTTGCCATCATATATACCATACACCTATATTTGCCATCATATGTGCCACACACCTATATTTGCCATCATATGTACCATACACCTATATTTGCCTTCATATGTACCATACACCTATATTTGCCATCATATGTGCCACACACCTATATTTGCCATCATATGTGCCATACACCTATATTTGCCTTCATTTGTACCATACACCTATATTTGCCATCATATATACCATACATCTATATTTGCTATCATACGCACCATACACCTATATTTGCCGTCATATGTACCATACACCTATATTTGCCTTCATATGTACCATACACCTATATCTACCTTCATATGTACCATACACCTATATTTGCCATCATATGTACCATACACCTATATCTGCCTTCATATGTACCATACACCTATATTTGCCATCATATATACCACACACCTATATTTGCCATCATATGTGCCACACACCTATATTTGCCATCATATGTACCATACACCTATATTTGCCTTCATATGTACCATACACCTATATTTGCCATCATATGTGCCACACACCTATATTTGCCATCATATGTACCATACACCTATATTTGCCTTCATATGTACAATACACCTATATTTGCCATCATATGTACCATACACCTATATTTGCCTTCATATGTGCCATACACCTATATTTGCCTTCATATGTACCATACACCTATATTTGCCATCATATATACCATACATCTATATTTGCTATCATACGCACCATACACCTATATTTGCCTTCATATGTACCATACACCTATATTTGCCATCATATATACCACACACCTATATTTGCCTTCATATGTACCACACACCTATATTTGCCATCATATGTACCATACACCTATATCTGCCTTCATATGTACCATACACCTATATTTGCCTTCATATGTACCATACACCTATATTTGCCATCATATGTACCACACACCTATATTTGCCTTCATATGTACCACACACCTATATTTGCCATCATATGTACCATACACCTATATTTGCCATCATATGTACCATACACCTATATTTTCCTTCATATGTACCATACACCTATATGTGCCTTCATATGTACCATACACCTATATTTTCCTTCATATGTACCATACACCTATATGTGCCTTCATATATACCACACACCTATATTTGCCATCATATGTACCATACACCTATATTTGCCTTCATATGTACCATACACCTATATTTGCCATCATATGTGCCGCACACCTATATTTGCCTTCATATGTACCATACACCTATATTTGCCATCATATATACCATACACCTATATTTGCCATCATATGTACCATACACCTATATTTGCCATCATATGTACCACACACCTATATTTGCCATCATATGTGCCATACACCTATATTTGCCATCATATGTACCACACACCTATATTTTCCATCATATGTACCACACACCTATATTTGCCATCATATATGCCATACACCTATATTTGCCATCATATGTACCACACACCTATATTTGCCATCATATGTACCATACACCTATATTTGCCATCATATGTGCCATACACCTATATTTGCCATCATATGTACCACACACCTATATTTGCCATCATATGTACCACACACCTATATTTGCCATCATATGTGCCATACACCTATATTTGCCATCATATGTACCACACACCTATATTTGCCATCATATGTACCATACACCTATATTTGCCTTCATATGTACCATACACCTATATTTGCCATCATATGTGCCACACACCTATATTTGCCATCATATGTACCACACACCTATATTTGCCATCATATGTACCATACACCTATATTTGCCATCATATGTACCACACACCTATATTTGCCATCATATGTACCATACACCTATATTTGCCATCATATGTACCATACACCTATATTTGCCATCATATGTACCACACACCTATATTTGCCATCATATGTACCATACACCTATATTTGCCATCATATGTGCCACACACCTATATTTGCCATCATATGTACCATACACCTATATTTGCCTTCATATGTACAATACACCTATATTTGCCATCATATATACCATACACCTATATTTGCCATCATATGTACCATACACCTATATTTGCCATCATATGTACCACACACCTATATTTGCCATCATATGTACCACACACCTATATTTGCCATCATATGTACCACACGCCTATATTTGCCATCATATGTACCATACACCTATATTTGCCATCATATGTGCCATACACCTATATTTGCCATCATATGTACCATACACCTATATTTGCCATCATATGTGCCATACACCTATATTTGCCATCATATGTACCACACACCTATATTTGCCATCATATGTACCACACACCTATATTTGCCATCATATGTACCATACACCAATATTTGCCTTCATATGTACCATACACCTATATTTGCCATCATATATACCATACACCTATATTTGCCATCATATGTACCATACACCTATATTTGCCATCATATGTACCACACACCTATATTTGCCATCATATATACCATACATCTATATTTGCCATCATATGTACCATACACCTATATTTGCCATCATATATACCATACACCTATGTTTGCCATCATATGTGCCACACACCTATATTTGCCATCATATGTACCATACACCTATATTTGCCTTCATATGTACCATACACCTATATTTGCCATCATATGTGCCATACACCTATATTTGCCTTCATATGTACCATACACCTATATTTGCCATCATATGTGCCACACACCTATATTTGCCATCATATGTACCATAAACCTATATTTGCCTTCATATGTACCATACACCTATATTTGCCATCATATATACCATACACCTATATTTGCCATCATATGTACCATACACCTATATTTGCCATCATATGTACCACACACCTATATTTGCCATCATATATACCATACATCTATATTTGCTATCATACGCACCATACACCTATATTTGCCGTCATATGTACCATACACCTATATTTGCCTTCATATGTACCATACACCTATATCTACCTTCATATGTACCATACACCTATATTTGCCATCATATGTACCATACACCTATATCTGCCTTCATATGTACCATACACCTATATTTGCCATCATATATACCACACACCTATATTTGCCTTCATATGTACCACACACCTATATTTGCCATCATATGTACCATACACCTATATCTGCCTTCATATGTACCATACACCTATATTTGCCATCATATATACCACACACCTATATTTGCCTTCATATGTACCATACACCTATATTTGCCATCATATGTACCATACACCTATATTTTCCTTCATATGTACCATACACCTATATGTGCCTTCATATGTACCATACACCTATATTTTCCTTCATATGTACCATACACCTATATGTGCCTTCATATATACCACACACCTATATTTGCCATCATATGTACCATACACCTATATGTGCCTTCATATGTACCATACACCTATATGTGCCTTCATATGTACCATACACCTATATTTACCATCATATGTACCATACACCTATATGTGCCTTCATATGTACCATACACCTATATTTGCCTTCATATGTACCATACACCTATATGTGCCTTCATATATACCATACACCTATATTTGCCATCATATATACCATACACCTATATGTGCCTTCATATGTACCATACACCTATATTTGCCTTCATATGTACCATACACCTATATCTACCTTCATATGTACCATACACCTATATGTGCCTTCATATGTACCATACACCTATATCTACCTTCATATGTACCATACACCTATATGTGCCTTCATATATACCACACACCTATATGTGCCTTCATATATACCACACACCTATATGTGCCTTCATATATACCACACACCTATATGTGCCTTCATATGTACCATACATCTATATTTGCCTTCATATGTACCATACACCTATATTTGCCGTCATATGTACCATACACCTATATTTGCCTTCATATGTACCATACACCTATATTTGCTTTCATATGTACCATACACCTATATTTGCCATCATATGTACCATACACCTATATTTGCCTTCATATGTACCATACACCTATATTTGCCATCATATGTACCATACACCTATATTTGCCTTCATATGTACCATACACCTTTATTTTCCATCATATGTAACATACACCTATATTTGCCTTCATATGTACCATACACCTATATTTGCCTTCATATGTACCATACACCTATATTTGCCATCATATATACCATACACCTATATTTGCCATCATATGTACCATACACCTATATTTGCCTTCATATGTACCATACACCTATATTTGCCATCATATGTGCCATACACCTATATTTGCCTTCATATGTACCATACACCTATATTTGCCATCATATGTGCCACACACCTATATTTGCCATCATATGTACCATACACCTATATTTGCCTTCATATGTACCATACACCTATATTTGCCATCATATATACCATACACCTATATTTGCCATCATATGTACCATACACCTATATTTGCCATCATATGTACCACACACCTATATTTGCCATCATATATACCATACATCTATATTTGCTATCATACGCACCATACACCTATATTTGCCGTCATATGTACCATACACCTATATTTGCCTTCATATGTACCATACACCTATATCTACCTTCATATGTACCATACACCTATATTTGCCATCATATGTACCATACACCTATATCTGCCTTCATATGTACCATACACCTATATTTGCCATCATATATACCACACACCTATATTTGCCTTCATATGTACCACACACCTATATTTGCCATCATATGTACCATACACCTATATCTGCCTTCATATGTACCATACACCTATATTTGCCATCATATATACCACACACCTATATTTGCCTTCATATGTACCATACACCTATATTTGCCATCATATGTACCATACACCTATATTTTCCTTCATATGTACCATACACCTATATGTGCCTTCATATGTACCATACACCTATATTTTCCTTCATATGTACCATACACCTATATGTGCCTTCATATATACCACACACATATATTTGCCATCATATGTACCATACACCTATATGTGCCTTCATATGTACCATACACCTATATGTGCCTTCATATGTACCATACACCTATATTTACCATCATATGTACCATACACCTATATGTGCCTTCATATGTACCATACACCTATATTTGCCTTCATATGTACCATACACCTATATGTGCCTTCATATATACCATACACCTATATTTGCCATCATATATACCATACACCTATATGTGCCTTCATATGTACCATACACCTATATGTGCCTTCATATGTACCATACACCTATATCTACCTTCATATGTACCATACACCTATATGTGCCTTCATATGTACCATACACCTATATCTACCTTCATATGTACCATACACCTATATGTGCCTTCATATATACCACACACCTATATGTGCCTTCATATATACCACACACCTATATGTGCCTTCATATGTACCATACATCTATATTTGCCTTCATATGTACCATACACCTATATTTGCCATCATATGTACCATACACCTATATTTGCCTTCATATGTACCATACACCTATATTTGCTTTCATATGTACCATACACCTATATTTGCCATCATATGTACCATACACCTATATTTGCCTTCATATGTACCATACACCTATATTTGCCATCATATGTACCATACACCTATATTTGCCTTCATATGTACCATACACCTATATTTGCCATCATATGTACCACACACCTATATTTGCCATCATATGTACCATACACCTATATTTGCCATCATATGTACCATACACCTATATTTGCCTTCATATGTACCATACACCTATATTTGCTTTCATATGTACCATACACCTATATTTACCTTCATATGTACCATACACCTTTATTTTCCATCATATGTAACATACACCTATATTTGCCTTCATATGTACCATACACCTATATTTGCCTTCTACATCCTTTTTCAGTTAATATATATTTTCATTTTTATCTTGTGGCCAAAGTAAAAATTACTATTTTTCTAACACTAAAAAAGCTGCTCTGTGATTTGAAACCACAATTGTCATCTCACAGTCCAGGCACTTAAAGGGCCATTTACCTCACTGTAAGTGCTATTCATGGTGCGTGATAGTACAAGATTGGATGCTAAAACTATCTATTTTTTTAATTACACTATTAAAAGCTAAAAATCTAAAGTTATAAGTCTGTTTAAAAACACAGTCTGTCTTGGCTATGGGCAGTTTCATAATGAATAACAATGAGGACACTGTGGTGAGGACACTGATTGATAGCAGTTTTCCCCTGAACTCAGGAATGCACTCAAAAGGTATCCCAGAACTGACCTGTTTAGGTGATTCCAGCATTCCATAATCTGCACAGATCGATTTGTTGAGCGTTAACTCTTTTTTTTTCATTTTGCTCACTACATGGAGCTGAAGCTGCAGGTCTGGTAGTGGGCAGTCAGTGACACGTGTAAACACAGATTTAACTTTATTGAATTCTCAGTGAAAAATGCACGTATTTCAGAAATGCAAAACACATTTCGACATGCTTTTAGGAGATCTTTAACGTGATGTGGTCCAAATAGTGCTGTATTTAGTGTCCCTTAACGACTACGTTTCTATGTGCTTTTACTGTAGGTGAAAAAGAACAATATGGCTCTAAAATTGTACATATACACTTCCATTTACAGTCTGCACATGATTATAATTATACCATCATACTGAACAGTTCATTATATATTTTGACAATATATGGGCAGGTAAGAAGCAAACTATCATAAAGTGATTATTTTAACAGCAATTTTAAAAAGGAAAACACTCTTTCCACATTCTTTTTCACCACAAATATGTGCAGATACTTGTAGAGTTCTTTTAAGAGAATTGATGTAATGTCACAGAGGCACGATGAGCCTAACAAAGACTGCACCCATAACACATGGTGTACGGGCACTGGGAGAACTAGTATAATACAACCCAACACCGAAAATACAGCCGGCATATTAAATGGGCACTGGGACAGCCAATACAGCAACACCAACCTGCATTGAGTATAAAGAAGCATTGATCCAAGATAAATTAGAAATTCTATTTCCACATCTAACAGTGGTTAGCACTCAGGTCATTGCCAAATGAATTTCTTGCTTGCAGTCACATACTGCTTGGCATTATTAAAAGTTTGGGCACATGCCAAGGTTTGTTTGTAAAAAAAGACCTGTTGGAATTCAGCATCCCAATCAGAGCCCACCGTCTGGCTTTGTACTTTAATTCCACACTATGAAGTCCTTAAAATATGGAATAATCATATCACTCATTTGGTATAGCCATATACTTTTCATAGGATTCCATTCACTGTATGGTCTTAAAGCACCACTGTAATTTGGGCAAAACTTCACATGTTTGTGAACTATGAAACAAATAAAATGATTAGCATAAAAATATTTTTTCGGAAAATCTTAACTTTAGCAAGCTCTGATTTCTATTTTGGATATTTACAGCTTGTATTGCTGTGGGAGCTTGAGAGGCAGGGTGCCTTATCTTATGGTTAAGTAGAAGTCTTTCAGTTGAACTGAATGGAGACCTAATGCACATATAGCATCCTAATCAGGTGAGTAATTGTATCATGAGCAAAAGCAAATGGTTCCCTTAAAGGGACATGGAAGGTTTCTGGATTTCACTAGGAATATAATAACTCCACTCCAGTTTTGTCTCCAATTTTAACTCCAGTTTTATCTCCACTTTTGAAAAGCGGAGCTAAAAATCAGCAAAAATGCAGTAGAGGTACACGTTTTATCTCCAATTTTTGACTCTGCATTGCGGCTCCATTTTTAGAACATCTTTTTATCTCCTGTTGTATCTCTGTTATTAAGCATTTTGTCAGCCTATGTTAGATGTCATCGACGTCTTCTATTCTAACAGTGGCAAGGCTAAAGAATTAAGGGCCCTGGTGCAAAAAAATGGCCCACCCCCTGTTGTAACTTCACTCAGTGCCCCTCTCCAAGGCCCCTCCCATAACAGCTCCAACTCAAAGACCCATTCCCAAGATCCTTTCTCATAGCTGCTCCCTCCCCCAAGTACTCTTACCTAAAGCTGCTCCCTTTTCCTTACCTCCTACCTGTGTGAAGCTCCTCAGCCTGCAGCATAGCTCCAAGACACAAGCACTTTACGGCGACATCCTTTACAACATCCTGTATGGGGGGGATATACATACATATCTACATATACTATCTCTACATAGTCCCTCTCAGCAGCCATCTCACATATCACCAGTCCCCCTCAATATCCACCCCCACACAGCACCCACCCCTCTTAGCATCCAGCTCTACATAACACCCAGTCATTGTCAGCAGACATCCCCCCTAAACATCCACCAGACATTGCACCCATCCGTGTCTTATTTGCTCCACCTCACAGAACACATCCACCTGCACTTTCCTGCCCTTGCTCTGTCTCATCTCTTCCCTGATACACAGCCCCAGTGTGCTGAACTGCTCTACATTGCCACCTATTGGAGCTTCTGAAGAAATGCTCTTTTTTAAATAGGCACAGACCAATTTCCTGACAGGGGGTGTGTATGGCCAAGGAGGCCCAGAGGTGTCCTTGCCTACATGGTACAGCTCACATGTTCACTGAGGTACACCAGCCCCTTCACCACAAAGAGGTAGTGATCCTAATCGTGTAAAACAGTATAAAAAGCATTGATCATCTAAACAGCATATGGGAGGAGCATCTAACTCCACCCTCAATAAGGGGCGTGACCAAAAAGCAAGAAGGCCGGACCCAAAAGGCATAATCCATTCACTTGACTGCAGTTAAATTAATTTTATATATGGAGCATTTTATTGTAAAAACAAAATCCTCATTATCAGAAAAAAATAGCCTCAGCAGCTCATCACATATATAGTTGTGAGCGTACGAGTTGTTGCTAACGCTGCGGGCTCGCATAGCGAGCCCGCGGCCCTCGCGAAGCGAGGGCACTGGCCGAGGGTCTCAGTTGCTGGCATGGAGCGCCGAAGGCGCTCCATGCCAGCAACTGCGACCCTCGCAAACTTCACGTCGCAACCCAAACAGCACAACACACACATTACGACACTCGCAAACAACATACGACATACGTTCACACACATTACGGCCTCACAACACTCGGACTCAACTCGCGAACATTACAAAATGTATAACACAATACATACACACAGCACATACATAAAAACCTTACCTACACCAAGAGGGAGCACCCAGGACCTCAAAAATGCTACTTAGACCTCGATTTTACTTGAAATAAAAGAGTTTAGAGACTAAAAAAAAATCTAAGCGAGAGAAAAAATGGCCGCCGAACAAAACGAAAACGAGGCTACAGCACTCTAAACTCGCAAAACACCACAAGAAACTCGCAAAACACCACAAGAAACTCGCAAAACACCACAAGAAACTCGCAAAACGCCACAAACGACCTACGGATATTCATACCACACAGTGCACACATTCAGCACGCTTACACAGCAGCTCCACACCACTAATGCTGCAGCAACATCAACACACATTGCCAGCTCTTCATCACAATGCTTCAAAATAGGTGCAGTATATTCATTTAGTAATGTATTACATATTTCATTATTATACACCAAACAGCATTAGCTACCTTACAATTTCATTGCCGTCCTTTTTTGACGGGCAATTCGCTAGTTAAATTATAAATTAGTGATGAAAACAAAGTTTAGGGTGATTTTACTAATTTTGCATGATATTTAGACCATTTTGAAAGGACTACTATAATGATCCAGGTGTTACAACTTTCAAATGGTATTTGTATATCAGTATAAACAACTTTTTAATTAATTGTGATTAAAAACAACTGATTCTGATTTACTTTTATGGTAATGTGATGTCCAACTATGGAGTAGCTGCAGGAAAATGCCAGTACACTCTTTATTATCGTTTATTTGTAATGCGCCAACATATTCCGTTGTTTTTGTTTAGTGGTTCAGTCATGTACAACTCTCCGTGACCATATGGACCGCAGCACACCAGGCAATTCTTTCAGCCACTGCCCCTCTGAGATCCATCAAGCTCATGTACACTGTACCACTAGCAAGTTTTAAATAGATTGGAGCAACTGCAAAATAAAAATCAGATTATTCTCAATTTACAGTTATTTTTTTTTTATCAAAAAGAAATATAAATAATTAACATCTATGTTGTAGAAATATATAAATATAGAAATGCCTTTATTCTTATATATAATTTTTCATAACATTAACACTGATAAATCAATATTTTTCTATTTTTTTCTCTTTGTAAATTTTTTTATATAAGTGAGTTAAATAACTTAATTATTATAATAGAGTAAATAATCCAAGAATAGTTATTAAAAAAAATAGAGTGGAAAGAAAAGGGATAGTCGGATAATTTAAGATATTATTTTGTGATCTTGGATAAATTATTTCTTTCCCTATTTTTGTCCTTTTTTTTCTTCTTTTTTTTCTTTCTCTTTGCCTTTTTTTTCTCTCCTTTTTTTACTCTTTCTTCAACATTATTTAGATTCTTATTTTATCAATTTATTTATTTCTGTCTATTTTCAGTGTCCAAATGTTCCAACAAACTATCATTTTTTTAAGTTTTCATCTATAATTGCCGACATTGTGTGTATATATTGAATTTAAATATTTTAATATCTTTAAAAAACTGAAAGATTATTTATACTGATATTTACAACTTGCAAAACTGGACCATGGCCTGGATTTAAAAAAATCTTATTTTTGTTAAAGCCGATTATCTGCTACCTATAATTTAGTTTTATTATTATATATACTTTCAATGGCCCTGTATGTTTCTGCATGCTGACCACAATTTTAGCGTTAGGGGGGAGTACATTTATTCATCATTCTGTAATCAATAGTTAATCTGTATAATCCATTTTATGATTTATTGGCCGTGCCGCTCTATAATTTGTTTAATTTCACAGTAGCAAAATATCTTCCTCCTGTACTAAATGTATTAATCCCCTCACCGACTAATTATCGTTATTTGGGAATTAATTTGTCTTTGTGGGCCATGCCAATTAATAATTCTTTGAGAGGCCCATAATCATTTCTTGTTTGAGCCCACGGTTCTGGAAACTCATGCGTGAAAAAATGAACAGGTACATTATTGTGTTTGGTAAATGGAAAGGATCAACAAATATAATTATATAGACGAGTTTATGGCCATAATCGGCTACTTAATTGTAATCATTGACTTGTGATTGCCTGTCTACAAAGCTTTTTTGTTGTTGTTTAGTTGTTCAGTTGTGTACGACTCTCCTTGACTCTATAGACTGCAGCATGCCAATCCAATCTTGTGTCTGGTTATACTTATCCATAAGGTATTCATGGCAAGGATACTGGAGTGTGTTGCCAGTTCGGATTCAAAGGGACTGCAATTTGTCTGACCTCTCTGCTATGACCTGCCCATCTTGGGTGACCCCACACGGTATAGCTCACAGCTTCATTACATTATACAAGTACGTTCACCCTACCCATCAATATCTAATACATATATTATACCTTAAAGTTGAACTTATATGACCTTCTAGTCTTATAGTGTCAATCTTCAGCTTCATTGAAGTACACAAGCACCTTCACCATCACAAGGTAGCTAAGCTAAAAGGGAAAGAATATGGACAAGCACTACCAAAGACATAATGATAGATGTGTCTGGTGTGCTGAGGTCCATAGGGACATTGAGAGGTGGACACAACTGAACAACAACAACATATTTAGTGTGAAGTGGTCCTTTAAGGCACTATGCCATCAACAGTGTATATTTAGCAGTGCTGTTATAGTTTTTATTTTTTGTTACCTTTTAAGATCTTGACTTATTTATATGCCATTGTCATTAACTTCCTTTTAGTACTAGTACACAGCTCTTTGTTTTGTATGTCGTCCTGTTGGGAGTTTTGGTGGTGATGTTGCACCAACAGAGGGTTCAATGGAATTTGTGGGATGGTCACTGTCACCAATGAAGAAGAGTGACCAACATGTCACTAGACAAATGCTGCTCAGCAGACCGTAGGTTCGTTGTGTCCCTGCTAACAGGATATGGACCAGTTCCAGGACACCTTTCACCAAGAGCACCAGCGTTAGGACAGGATACCAGGATCTGTAGCAGGTACCGACTGTATTTTGGCATCCCAGGCAGGGTCAGCAGAGATTCCACCAGGCAAGGCAGCAGAGATACCCGAGGTAGGGTCAGCAGAGATACCACCAGGCAAGTCAGCAGAGATACCCCAGGTAGGGTCAGCAGAGATATCCCCAGGCAGGGTCAGCAAAGATACCCCAGGCAGGGTCAGCAGAGATATCCCCAGGTAGGGTCAGCAGAGATATCCCCAGGTAGGGTCAGCAGAGATACTCCAGGTAGGGTTAGCAGAGATATCCCCAGGTAGGGTCAGCAGAGATACCCCAGGTAGGGTCAGCAGAGATACCATCAGGCAAGGCAGCAGAGATACCCCAGGTAGGGTCAGCAGAGATATCCCCAGGTAGGGTCAGCAGAGATACTCCAGGTAGGATTAGCAGAGATATCCCCAGGTAGGGTCAGCAGAGATACCCCAGGTAGGGTCAGCAGAGATACCACCAGGCAAGGCAGCAGAGATACCCCAGGTAGGGTCAGCAGAGATATCCCCAGGTAGGGTCAGCAGAGATACCCCCAGGTAGGGTCAGCAGAGATACCACCAGGCAAGGCAGCAGAGATATGCCAGGTAGGGTCAGCAGAGGTATCTGCAGGTAGGGTCAGCAGAGATACCCCAAGTAGGGTCAGCAGGGATACCCCCAAAGCAGGGTCAGCAGAGATACCCCAGGTAGGATCAGCAGAGATACCCCCAGGCAGGGTCAGCAGAGATACCATCAGGTAGGGTCAGCAGAGATACGCCAGGTAGGGTCAGCAGAGGTATCCGCAGGTAGGGTCAGCAGAGATAGCCCAGGTAGGGTCAGCAGGGATACCCCCAAGCAGGGTCAGCAGAGATACCCCAGGTAGGGTCAGCAGAGATACCCCCAAGCAGGGTCAGCAGAGATACCATCAGGGAGGGTCAGCAGAGATACCCCAGGTAGGGTCAGCAGAGATACCCCCAAGCAGGGTCAGCAGAGATACCATCAGGGAGGGTCAGCAGAGATACCCCAGGCAGGGTCAGCAGAGATACCCCCAAGCAGGGTCAGCAGAGATACCATCAGGGAGGGTCAGCAGAGATACCCCAGGCAGGGTCAGCACAGATACCTCAGGTAGGATCAAGATTTTCTCCAGAATGGATCACACACAGTTGTTATGAGTATTCAAACAGAAACAGCTTTTTATACATCTTGGGACACAATATTTAACCCTTATCTTCCCCCCACCCACATGTGCCTCCCCCCAGCTAATTACTGGTCAGACGCATCCCTCCTGTATTAGACATACATGTTTTCCTATATGTCCATCTCACTGAGCTGTCTCAGGCCTTGGGGGTGTCTTGTTAGGGTGGCTGGTACAGTTTTTTTACCCCTCTGATGCCAAGGAGAGGGTATCTGGGAGTTTATTTTGCTTTGATCCCACATCAGAGACTTAGGGGGGGCTGTTTGCTTAGTCCTGTTTCTCTACAATATGTTTAGATGTGACCTGAACTGCTTAGATGGGGGGGGGGGGGCATTATCAAGGAGTGTAAGTACCATCTGGGGTCAAGAAACAGTCAAGATGGCATCCGGCTAGCAACATGGCTGACCACCACTATGGG
This sequence comes from Discoglossus pictus, assembly GCA_027410445.1. Taxonomy (NCBI): domain Eukaryota; kingdom Metazoa; phylum Chordata; class Amphibia; order Anura; family Alytidae; genus Discoglossus; species Discoglossus pictus. The sequence continues at coordinate 94,259,440 of CM050172.1, forward strand.
TGGATTGCAGTACATCAAATCAATACCAGCTCATACATTATAACCAGGAAACCATGACAGCAACTATAGGTACACAATGTCCAACTGTCCATCCAATTGTGACAATGGTCTTCCAACAACTGGTCCATATGAAATGTTTTTGAAATTTAAAAATGTCTTGAGAAAAGTTAAACTAACAATAATGTATATGTGTTGGTTTGTTTTACATATAAAACCAAGTATCTAATACAGGAGACATGGCAAAGTGATTAAAGATTGAAGATTGACCATAAGAACTTTCTTAATTAAATGGTTGGTCTTCTTTGAGAAGCGTTATGTGTTATTTCTAAAGAAAAAAAAATAACATAAATGGAACAGAATATTATTATATTCAAATAATATATGAAAAGCAGCCAAACTGAGCAGTCATAACTGTCTCGTTGTGAAACAGCATAACAATTATATCAATTATGTCTCCCTCATTAGATCAAGCATGGACATGTCAATGTAATAACCCACAACTATCCAGGACATTGAATACAGCTTATTGTTCAGTCTGTGAGTTTGTTTTAACAAAAATAATGCAAGAATTAGTCTTTATAGAGAATCAAAATATTATATAAACACATTTATCATAATGTATTATAGGTAAAGAAACAATGGTGGGTTTATTTAAGGTGGATGATACTTTGTAAAACCAGTTGTTCATAATATACTGTATTTCTTTGTTAAGGCAGTGGCCAAGGGAATAAGGAATGTTTTTCGGGGGATGCCTAATGTGCATGGCTAAATGACCCATTAGGCCGACTAGGCAGTTGCTTAGGGGCGCTTCACAGAGAGGGGCACCACTTTTTTTTTTTAATGGTTTCTCGCTTAAAAAAAGGGAAATGTTGCAGTTTTTAGACTGGCTACTGGGGGTAATCACCTAGAACAAGAGTCTTACAACAGGAAAAGGAATGTGAGCAGAAAAGGCCAAAATGGGTTTGTGCATAATTTGTATACTCACTTGCAGGGGCTCCTCCACTTCACTGCCTAGAGGCTCCAAAAGGTTAGATCCAGCACTGCTAATGTGTAATTGGTTCCTTGATGGTCCAGTGGTTAGGATTCAGTGCTTTCACATCTGCAACCTGTTTTTGATTCCAGTCAGAGAACCAATAGGTCACACCACTCTGAAGTCAAGCAGGGTTGGGCCTGGTTAGCATTTGAATGGGAGACGACCTAGGAATACCAGGAACTGTATGTTGTGGCCCACCGGAGAAGGAAATGGCAACCTACACCAGTATCTCTGACATGAATACCAAGGGGATCAGCATGGCCATGGACATAAATATGTGCCTGGTGTGTTATAGTCCATGAGGTCATGGAGAGTCAGAAATGACTGAACAACGCTACGTTGTTGTGGTAAAGGGGCTTGTGAACCTCAGTAAAGTTGTGAGCTATACCATGTATGGCCACCCAAGATGGACAGGTTACAGCAGAGAGGTCAGACAAATTGTGGTCCACTGGAGAAGGAACCGGCAACCCACTCCAGTATCTTTACAATGAAAACTTTATGGATGAGCACAACCAGACAAAAGATGTGCCTGGCGTGATGTGGGGAATAGGGTCATAGAGAGTCAGCGATGACTAAACAACAACAAATGTGTAACTATTTGAAACTTATTGAAAATGTAAAAAATTTTGTAACTATACATTTATAACATTATATTTTCATAATAACCTTATTTGCCAAGGTAATGGCCAAGCAAAAAATAATTGAATTAGATGCCTAATATGTAAGAATGTAATTTTTTTAAAGTGTTCTATTAATCAAAATACTGTATATAAAGTCAATCTGTGCTATGGAGTATTATGACCAGCTCTATTCTTATCACCTCTCTACAGCCAACACCGTCTTGCATTCCTACACTTCACCCCATTCTCTTATTGGATTTCCTATTGCTTTATTCTGTTCATCCAAGATCTGTCACTTTCATTAGAATAATAAAGAAATTATAAATCTATATACAGTCAGGTTTATAGCATTTATATTACTTTTCATTTTGTAAAAAAATGTGAGAAATTAATTCACAGTGACACAAGATAAAGATTTCCTTTTTAATTGCAACAAACTGAATATTAGCCAAAAAGATTATAAAAATGAACGACATTTTATGTCCATTCTAATTATTCATCACCTTTAAACACTTGTCTGCTACAGTATTGTTTTAGTGTATATCTGAACACTCCTGCATTAGTATTTGCAATATGTGTTGAATATATTAGTAAGGACTGGAGTCAGATTGGCTTGGAGTCAGATTGGCTTGACTTGGTGATGTTTTTTAGTCGTTCAGTCAACTCTCCATGACCCAATGGACTACAGCAAGCCAGGCACGTGTTGTGTCTGGTTGTGCTTATCCTTAAGGTTTTCTTGGAAAAGATTCTGGAGTCAGTTGCGTCTCCACTGGACTGCCATTTATCTGACCACTCTGCTTGGACCTGCCCATCTTGGATGGCCCTACATGGTATAGCTGAGAGAATCATTGATGTACACAAGCCCCTTCAAAACGACAAAGTAGCAATCAAGAAGGTTGGCTAAAGAGTATCTAAGTTTAGTTATAAGTGGTAATGAAAGTGGTTGGGTCATGGAAAATGGGGAAGTTGGGGCTTAAGTCATAAATTGAAGATGTAATCAGGAGGCAACTAACAGAGAAATCTGTTCACAATTCAAAGTCAAAATATAGATAGCCCTTGAAATTCTAAATCCTTACATGGGAACTGAACACACAGGCCTCCATTCAATTGCAACAGTTACAGAGCTATTCAATTGAGCCAGCCCTCAAATACCTGGCCGAAAGCCTAAACCGTAAACCATGTAACCGTAAGTAGCATTTCAGAGCATGATCATGATCAATTAGGCAAGCCCATAACTACTGATTTAGAAACAGCCAATAGTAAATGAGACCGTCATCATTATGTCAGTAAAACATGGAGGTTACATTTCAATCACTTAGCGTTTAGAGGTCCGATATGCGATCACACTCGCAATCCGGCAATGTACAAAATAATAAAAATGAATGGAGATACTGTTCTAGTCCATGTGGGTGGCGTGATATGTATCAACTCCTTAATTCCCTGGATTGATATAACACGGAAATGCAGCATAAAAAAATGATTGCAGATTTGCGAGCTTGAGGCTGTTGTGCAATTAATTCTAATGTCTTTCATCGCTTTCCCGGCTTTTAAAGTGCAGTATTGATTTTTTTATTTGCAAGTCTTATCTGGTACTCGTAGGATTTTCTTCTACATTTGCCAATTACGGGTGTGAAAACAGTTGCGGGCTTGAGGAATTGTAGCAATTTAATTTGTGATTGTAACATTTACGGATTTGAAAGATCAAAGGCTTAGATGAGCTGTAAGTTACGATTTTGACAACCGCAGGGATTTTCAGCCTTTAACCCACAAATCATTTGCTGCTCGCTAAAAGACGCCAATTAAATAGCAAATTATTTTATGGGCCACATTACGGGCGCCAGTAACTAATATTTGCTCAATGAATGGAGGCCTCTTGTGTTTGCGTCACTCAGACGTGTCCGATTCTCAGTGACCTCATAGACCGCAATACACCATGCTGATCCACTTGGTTTTCAAGGTAGTGATACCGGAGTTGGGTTGCCATTCCTTCTCCAGTGGGCCACATTATACAAGGTGGTGTGACCTCTTGGTTCCCTAATTGGAATCAAACCCAGATCACATTGTTGAAAGCCCCGAATCCTAACCACTGGGCCACCAGCGAACCCCACACATTCTTATAGGCATGCAAATACCCACTAAAAATGATGCCAACTCCTCCAGTATTGGTGCCCCTTCTTCATTTGCCTTGGGATAGAAATAAATACTGCACCATTAACCCTGTACACCATTTTGGGTTGAAACATAGTGAACCCAGTCACCCATTGATGACACAATCCATATGAGGATGCAGAACAGGATGGTCAGGATTCAACAAATACTCACATTCTGCTGGTTCCTATTCTTTTAGTCAGGTTTGCATATAAAATATAGTAACAGTAGCATCCTTACCAGAATTAATGTAATAAGGAATCAGAATGCAATTAGCCATATACCTTAATTTCAGGGACGTGCACTGACGTCTCCCTGAATATACACTATAAAATATATTAAATAAAACACAATAAATGATTCTGTCCCATGAATGTTAATTATAATTGTGTTGTGTAATTACAAGCGTAGATAGAAATGGAATTATAATTAAAATACAATACATTCTTATGCTGGTACATGCAATTTTAATCAGAACTGCTACATTACTAATGCTCTGACTTTATTTTTAGTTTGAAATAATGATTGGTATTTAGTTACCATTGTGGACAGAGTGGGGAAGTAATGAATGTTTAAAAGTCTAAATTGAACTGTAACAAAGGCTGGTAGATTGCCCGATGTCAGACCATCAAGGGATGGCTGCTTATTGGAGGGAGAGGGAAAATTAATAAAGAAAACTGAGTGAGACCCAGGTCAATCATTACTTATTATGTCATTGAAGATCAAGATGCCTGATGAGGACGGAAGCTATCAGTGATAAAGAAGCTACCTGACCGGTGTTGAAAATGGTATTGGTACTGTAGTGGGGAAATGTAAAGTGTAAAAGAGGTGTATGACCCATGGTGAAAATAGAAGGAGAAAGGAGATGTCTGACCAGTGCAAAGGTCAGTAATGGAACACAGGAGGCATCTGAACAGTTGGGAAACTAGTAGTAATATGGGAAATATGTAATGACCGGGGAACTAGCAGTGATACAGGAGAATTGTGACCAGTTGGGATAATAGCAGTCCTACAAGAGTTGTCTGGCCAATGAGGGGACTAGAGGTGATACGGGAGATGTGTGACCAGTTGGGATAATAGCAGTGATACAAGAGTTGTCTTACCAATGGGGGAACTAGAGGTGATACGGGAGATGTGTGACCAGTTGGGACATTAGCAGTGATATAAGAGTTGTCTGACCAATGAGGGAACTAAAAGTGATACAAGAGATGTGTGACCAGTTGGGACATTAGCAGTGATATAAGAGTTGTCTGACCAATGAGGGAACTAGAAGTGATACAGGAGATGTGTGACCTCTTGGGACAATAATAGTGATAGAAGAGTTGTCTGACCAATGGGGGAACTAGCAGTGATACAGGAGATGTGTGACCAGTTAGGATAATGGCAGTGATATAAGAGTTGTCTGACCAATGGGGGAACTAGCAGTGATACAGGAGATGTGTGACCAGTTGGGACATTAGCAGTGATAGAAGAGTTGTCTGACCAATGAGGGAACTAGAAGTGATACAGGAGATGTGTGACCTCTTGGGACAATATTAGTGATAGAAGAGTTGTCTGACCAATGGGGGAACTAGCAGTGATACAGGATTATTGTGACCAGTTGGGACATTAGCAGTGATAGAATCCTTGTCTGACCAATGGGGGAACTAGAAGTGATACAGGAGATGCGTGACCAGTTGGGATAATAGTAGTGATATAAGAGTTGTCTGACCAATGAGGGAACTAGAAGGGATACAGGAGATGTGTGACCAGTTGGGACATTAGCAGTGATAGAAGAGTTGTCTGACCAATGGGGGAACTAGCAGTGATACAGGAGATGTGTGACCTCTTGGGAAAATAATAGTGATAGAAGAGTTGTCGGACCAATAGGGGAACTAGAGGTGATACAGGAGATGTGTGACCATTTGGGACATTAGCAGTGATAGAAGAGTTGTCTGACCAATGGGGGAACTAGCAGTGATAGAGGAGGATGATGTCACCATTTGGGACATTAGCAGTGATAGAAGAGTTGTCTGACCAATGGGGGAACTAGAGGTGATACAGGAGATGTGTGACCAGTTGGGACATTAGCAGTGATAGAAGAGTTGTCTGACCAATGGGGGAACTAGAGGTGATACAGGAGATGTGTGACCTCTTGGGACAATATTAGTGATAGAAGAGTTGTCTGACCAATGGGGGAACTAGCAGTGATACAGGATTATTGTGACCAGTTGGGACATTAGCAGTGATAGAAGAGTTGTCTGACCATTGGGGGAAATAGAGGTGATACAGGAGATGTGTGACCAGTTGGGACATTAGCAGTGATAGAAGAGTTGTCTGACCAATGGTGGAACTAGCAGTGATACAGGAGATGTGTGACCTCTTGGGAAAATAATAGTGATAGAAGAGTTGTCGGACCAATAGGGGAACTAGAGGTGATACAGGAGATGTGTGACCATTTGGGACATTAGCAGTGATAGAAGAGTTGTCTGACCAATGGGGGAACTAGCAGTGATAGAGGAGGATGATGTCACCATTTGGGACATTAGCAGTGATAGAAGAGTTGTCTGACCAATGGGGGAACTAGAGGTGATACAGGAGATGTGTGACCAGTTGGGACATTAGCAGTGATAGAAGAGTTGTCTGACCAATGGGGGAACTAGAGGTGATACAGGAGATGTGTGACCAGTTGGGACATTAGCAGTGATAGAAGAGTTGTCTGACCAATGGGGGAACTAGAGGTGATACAGGAGATGTGTGACCAGTTGGGAGTCTTGGGACAGTATTAGTGATCCAATATGTATCTGTCCAGTCGGGGAACTAGAAATTATATAGAAGATGTGTGACCAGTTTGGAAACTAGCAGTGATACCTAAGTTGCTTGACTGGTGGAGGATCTAGCAGTGATACAAAAGGTGTCTTATCTGTGTGCAAAACGTTAAGAGGTGCAATATGTGTTTGTGAAACTAGGAGTGATACTGGATATGTTCGGCCAGTGGTGGACCTCACAATTTTACAAGAGCTGTCTTAATAGTGGGGCAACTAGCACGAGTCCCAAACAATCCCTTGAAAGAGTGGTTCCTAATTTTTAAAGACATTACTTCTGTGAAAATGAGTTTGCAGTCAAGGATATTGGGATCTATCAATCACGTGGGGATAAGAACAGTGGCGAAGCTATGGCATAGGGTGCCCCCCTCCAGGCACAATGTATTTTTTGCACTTCGTGAACCTAGACCCGCACCACCTACTTGTGTGTATTTGGTGAATTTGGTATTTTTGACCCCCTGAAAAGTCGCTGTTCAAGGCCCTTCTGGGTCATTTTGCGAATTATTGTCTTCTGACCCGGAATGGGTACTTGAAATTAGTTTCTGTAGAATTTATGAAGGTTATTGCATGAATCCCACCTAGTCATGTGTATTTGGGAAAATTTGTATTTTTGACCTCCTGAAAAATCTCAGTTCTGTGTCATTTTGTGAAATATTGTATTTTGGCCCAGAACGGGTACTTGAAATTAGTTTCTGTGGAATTTATGTAGGTTATTGCATGAATCCCACCTAGTCATGTGTATTTGGTGAATTTTATATTTTTAACGCCCTGGAATGTCTCCATTCTGGCTTATTTAATCAAAAATTGTATTCTGGCTTGTTACAGGGTTAATAAACCATATTATCAAATGGGTTTTGGGTCTTAAATATAGTTCTCAGTAATATTTAACACATCCCAATGATTTTAGCATGAATTGCCTTTATAAAGAGTGCATTCCGGCTTGATTTAGCCTGTTCCGGGTGACATTTTGTTTTTTAAAGGGCTAATAAAGTATTATATTGACTTGGTTTTGGTTCTGAAATATTGTTCTCAATAATATCTAACACATCCCAGTGATATTGATTTCTTTTATAAATGGCCTATTGCGACCCATTCGGTTGCGGCTTTTACACCGTCCCCTATATTTGCATAAATAACTCCTTTAGAAAACATAGGAAAATGGTATATTTTACTCTACCTTTTTATTCCCATTTTTATGCCCATTTTGTTCAGGTTGTGTGGGTTAAACTTCCAACTACATGAGTCGATCTACATTAATAAGTGAATGAATGTGTATTTTGGATAGTAACCATTCTGGTACAGGTGGACATCAAGCTGACCCCAGATATTGCATTGATCCATAACTCACACTGAGGTTAATTACTGTACTTAACACACAATTTCATGAAGAAGCTTTTACAGAATACATTTTACATACAAATTATGTATTTTATTACACTGAAAAAATATGAGCTTGCATTACATTGTAATTGAATTTTATACGGGCAACAATGCACATTTTTGTTTAAAAATGGTTCTTATAGAAAATGAAAACAAAGAATATTATAATAGTGTTTTTTGTGATAAACAGCAAGGAGGGAGAATCCTGCGCGTAGGGCAAGGATTGGAAGCGTGGGGTAATTTGTGCGTGCCGGTCTACCTGGCATCCAATTGCCCATTAACTCCACAGGTGGACGTTCACTCAATAAACACCAAATAATTGTGTTTTTTGCACAATGCCAATAATAACTGTTTCTGGATAAAACAAACACAAATCAAACTCCCACATCTGTAAGCTCATCATCTGGAAAAATGAAAAGCTATGTAAAAAAAAAAAAAAGGGATTACTTACAGAAATAGAGGAAATAACCTATAACTGTGTTTTCTACTTAACATTGAATTTTTGTACAAAGGAATTGTAGTCAGTTAATTGCAAAGCTGGCGAGACTCTGGTTCGGTAAACAATGACTATATCCTCCTTTTTCTGCAATTAAACTCTCCCACATATTGTATAAACTTATGTTGGAGAATAAAAAAACAGAAATCGTTTAAAAAATGCAAATTTTCTCTAACAAAGATTTAAAAAATGTTATTTTCAGTTGTATTTGTGTTGAAATAATAAATGTAAAATTGATGTAGAAATCTTGTACAAATGTTAAGTAAATGATAGCAGTTTGATCATTCTTCCTCCGCTCTTCCTACTGTCCGGGATTTCCTTTATATTTGCCCCTACTATGGGCGAGTCAAGGTTAAGGGACTATTGTATAATGAATAGAACATTTATATGTTTAAAAAGTCAAGTCTGACTAAGAGAATAATTAGGAAAAATGTCATAAATGTAGTATTTAGAAAAAAAAACAATAATTGTTAATTCTCTAGTTGGACCTGGAGGCATCCATAATACTTTGGTGAATGTTGCATTTGTAAAAGGGGCATTAACATTTTTTGCAGGGCACATCTCGCATATACTGTAGCAAACTGAATGATTTAACAAATACCCTTTCCCCTTTTTTTCCTTCTTTAAATGTTTAGCACATAAAAATATTCAAGTCAGACAAGATGGAAGCTTTCTATATACAAACACAATCTTCAAAAATTAAGTTTCTTTAAACGTGACTTTATCTACATGGCTTACTTAGCTGCTTATGTTATTATTATTCCCCTCTGAAATCCTACATGTACCACGCGGGTCTCATGCTAGTTTGCAATTAACTCAACAGCAGTAAGAGAGCTGTCTGAGTACTTACCATCCGAATTGTGTAGCATCCCCTATTTATATAGTCACCCTGAATTGGCTTGGAGATGCACATGCATATGTATGTAAACATTTAATTAATAGCATAATTATACAGAATAATGTCATGAAACAAATTTTAAAAAGTTTACAAAAATAAAATATATATATATACATATAGACATATATATATATATATATATATATATATATATATATATAAATATAAATATATATAAATATATACATATATATATATATATATAAATAAATAAATATATATATATGAATATATATATATATATATATATATATATATATAAATAAATATAAATATATACATATATAGTATTAAAACTTCTTAAAACTAGGTTTGTGACATTATTCTGCATAATTATGCTATTAATAAAATGTTTACATACATATGCATGTGCATCCCTATTTACCAATCCGATATAGATTGGTACTTTAAATGGGGGATGCCATACAATTAGGAACATAAGTACTCAGACAGCTCTCTTACTGCTGTTGAGTTAATTACAAACTAGCATGAGACCCGCGTGGTACATGTAGGATTTCAGAGGGGGATGTTTCACAATTAGCATAAAATCAAATGAGTACATTTGTTATGTGTCTCATAATATCTTCTGGTCCGAATATAGACAGCAAGAATGGTTTATAAGGTAGATATACAAAAGCAATACCTTCCCTCTTACTACATTATTCTTCCCTTTTCCATTGACCCTCACTCAATTGAATATTATTAAACTATTCTTAAACCCACAATATATCACATATAATAGTTGTCAAACTACGAGACGTCGTCACGCTTTGCGAGCTCGCAAAGCGAGCTCGCAAGAACTGCATCCCCCGCGAAGCGAGGGATGCAGTTTTGTCCGCAAATGCGGACCCTCGCATAGCGAGGGGCCGCATTTGCGGAAGGTGAAGCCTCCCATGTCATATGTGTTTGTCCACAAATGCGGTCCCTGCGGAAGGTGAAGCCTCCAATGTCGTATGTGTTTGCCCGCAAATGCGGACCCTCGCAAAGCGAGGGTCTGCATTTGCGGAGGTGCAGGCTCAAAGGCGCCTCACACACGGTTAAAAACACACACACGCACGACTTAGAAAAAAAAAACACCTCGGAACGAACCTTAACGTAACAAAGACCCACACGCAGTAAAAATACAACCATAACAGCCGAACCGCGTGCACCTAAAAACAGTCAAAACACACCAAATATTCACAAAAACTACATAAAAAGCTTACCCATAGCAAGGGGGGGGGGGGCAACCAGGACCTCTGAAAGTGAAGTTACACCTCCATTTAAGTCCAAATTCCCGAGTTCTGACACACGAAATCCCCTAAGCGAGAGAAAAAATGGCCGCCGAAAAAAATGAAAACGAGGCTCACAGCCCAGCCACGTACAACTTTTACCCAAGAAGGGATCCGAGATAAGCTCGGAAACCCGCATTAACCCCAAGAGATCCAAGATAAGCTTGGAGACCAGAATTAACCCCACATTAACCATCGCAGTGGGGGTCCCGATTGCACGCGATCGGGGACCCCCGCTGCAATGAAAATTCAAAATTCCCACGTTACAGGTCCTTAAAGGTCAATACAGACCCCCATAAACCCCTAATTAACCCTCTCACTCATGGGGGTCAATATAGACCCCCATAAGCCCTTCATTAACCCTGTCACTCATGGGGGTCAATACAGTCCCCCATAAGCCCTTCATTAACGCTGTCACTCATGGGGGTCAATACAGACCCCCATAAACCCCTAATTAACCCTGTCATTCATGGGGGTCAATATAGACCCCCATAAGCCCTTCATTAACCCTGTCACTTATGGGGGTCCATACAGACCCTCATAAGCCTCTATTTAACCCCATCAGTCCCATAAGGGTATATTAAGACCATTATGGGCCTGTTACAACACAACATTAACCACATAAGTGCCATGACAGTCCTTAAGGACCATCATGACACTAAGTATAAACACTACACTGCACTATACCCCCCCAATAAAACATTAAATATGAACTAAACACCCTCTACACTAACCTATTAACACCTACACTACCTACCTACCCCCTAATAAACCCCACCACTCTAATTACAGAAAATAAAAAAGCCTAAAGTCACACAAAAAAAAGCTACATTACAGAAAATAAAAAAAAACCAAGTCACAAAAAATAAAAAAGGAACATTACAGAAAAAAAACAAAAAACACTACAACCCCCCCTCACTACAGAAAAAAAAATTACACACCTGAAAAGGAAATACATATAATACAAATACATACAATACAATACAAATACATACAATATAATACAATACAATTAAATACAATACAATACACCCCTATCTAATATACAATACATTCTATCTATCTAACATACATGACACAATCTATCTAAATAAATACCATAATCTAATATACATCCTATCTATATAATATACATCCCCAATCTATCTAAATAAATACCACAATATAATATACAATACATTCTATGCTATCTTTTTAAAACGCATACCTCTAGCTAACATTCAATAGATGCTATCTATATATAAAATAATCTAATTCTAAGCTAAAATAAAATAATTAAGACCACTTACCTTTGCATATGTCCATTCAGATCAGCCACCTACGGGAAAAAAAATAAAAAAAATAGTGCAACACGTTTACAGTACATAAAGAAACATTCTAAACATTCTAAGTATTCTACTCACCTTTCCGGCATGTCCCGTTCTTAGGGCCTCATTCTATTACCGGCCGTAAATCGGCGGTAAGGCTGCGATCTCCTCTTACGGCCGGCCACATATCTTGAAACCGGCCGTAAGCTCTGAAATCTAAAAACGCCAAAATAAATTCAAGCCTGCACTGTACAGCTCTGTAAATGCTAGGGATCATATTGGGGGACATGAGGATTATTAGTAACCCCCTCTCAAGCTTGCACATCATCCCAAACCCGAGTTCAAATTAACTGTTTATTTTCCGGCTGCGGCGTGGGCGGGTCTGAGGTGCTCCAAGCCCTATGGACTTTTTACATGGATATTTTACGTATATAAAAAAAAAATTATTTTACGGATTTGAGTATAGGGTAATTATGTGCTATTTTTTCTAACACCTAAAATCCCTTTATAGTCTTCTCAAAGTGCAGGATGGCTTTATTTGAGCTATTTTATGTGCTTAATTGGTGCTAGTGGGACCTTTTTGCTGCAAGTAAGCTGCGGCTCGCTTTTAGCCTTGCAGACAGGGTTCCCGGAGCAATAGAATCGCAACCAGGCTTTTCTTACGGCCGATATCCTTGCGGCCGTTTTAGATCAAAGGCTTTCCTCCGGCGCGATGGGCCGCAAGAGATAGCAAGGCGCCGGCCGCAAGCCTGCCGGAACCCCCGGCCGGAGGGGAATAGAATAGCCGGAAAGCTTGCGGCCGGTCCTTACGGCCCCGCAGCGGCTGCGGCCGATAATAGAATGAGGGCCTTATTCTTTTACCCTTCTCCGGAGCGGCACCGGTTAAAAAAAACATAACATTAATACACATACACATACATAAAAACAAAATAAAATAAACATAATCTACATTGTACTTACCTCCCCGCGATGTCTCCGACCTCTGCCTCCTCTTCTGCCACGCCCTGTAAAAAAAATAAAAAAAAATAAAAGTTATTTTATGTAAACGTATTGTATTAATTTTTTTAATCTTTTTTTACCCTAGGTTGGTGATCTGAAGAAACATCTCAAAGGTAAGTGGTGTTAATTATTTTATTGTAGATAGAATTATGGTTGCTATATAGAGATAGCATGTACTGTATATTAGATAGATAGGGGGATGTATAGTATATAGATAGTATTTATTGTATATTACATAGATAGATAGGGGGATGTATATTAGATAGATAGTATTGTATATTAGATAGTGGGATGTATATTACATAGTGGGATGTATATTACTTAGTGGGATATATATTACATAGTGGGATGTATATTACATAGGGGGATGTATATTAGATAGGGTGTATTGTATTGTATTGTATTGTATTTTATTTAATTTTATTGTATTATATTGTATTTAATTGTATTGTATGTATTATATGTATTTCCTTTTCAGGTGTGTAATTTTTTTTTTACTGTAGTGTGGGGGGGGGGATTGTAATGTATTTTTTTATTTTCTGTAATGTTCCTTTTTTTATTTTTGGTGACTTAGTTTTTTTTTCTGTAATGTAGATTTTTTATTTTTGGTGATTTTAGTTTTGTTTATTTTATGTAATGTAGATTTTTGATGGCTTTAGTTTTTTTGATTTCTGTAATTACAGTGGAGGGCCTTATTAGGGGGTAGGTAGGTAGTGTAGGTGTTAATAGGTTAGTGTAGAGGGTGTTTAGTTGATAGTTAATGTTTTATTGGGGGGGGGTATAGTGCATTGTAGTGTTTATACTTAGTGCCATGATTGTCCTTGAGGACCGTCATGGCACTTATGTGGTTAATGTTGGGTTGTAACAGGCCCATAATGGTCATAATATACCCTTATGGGACTGATGGAGTTAAATAGAGACTTATGAGGGTCTGGATAGACCGCCATAAGTGACCGGGTTAAAATGGTGTAGTGCTTACACTTTGGGTCATGAGGGTCCTGGATGACCCTCATGGCACTTATACTGTTATTACATGCGTTCATTAGTGTGTTAGAGGGATCTATATAGTTGAGGCACACAGTACAATCACATTGTGTGACAAACAGCATTTCAACACTTTCTTTTATTGACCGTCATTTTTTGACGGGCAAGTCGCTAGTAAGAATATAATAATCAAATAAAGATTTACTACGTAGAGAAGTATATGTTGTTTTTCAAAGCTAGTAGCTATAGCCTTTATATTTTGCAACAATTATATGCAATTATTCTGTACTGCGTGGTCCCATTTTGCTTTCTTCCTGGCTGTTACTGTCTCAGATGTTTTTGTCCTTGTAAACTAATGAACCTCCTTTTAGTCCTGCTAAGAGCACTGGCAGACAAAATTGCCATATGTCAACTGTGCAGACAGACATTTCCTGGGTATTCAAAGTCTCCTCCCACCTAAGGAAGTTGATCTGCTGAAGCCAAGATGGACCTTAAAACACCATTCTGATCCACCTGGTATTCATGGCAGTGATTCTAGAGTGGGTTGCCAGTTCCTTCTCCAATAGGCCACAGCATCCAGCTTCTGGTATTCCTCGGTCGTCTCCCATCCAATACTGACCAGGTTCAACCCTGGACAACTTTAAGGTGGTTTGACCACTTGGTTTCCTGACTGGAATCCAACCCCAGACTCAGAGGTGAAAGCACCAAATCCTAACCACTGGACCACCAGGGAACCTTTCCTCAAAATAATAAACTTTATGTATGACAACGATGATCATTTAAATAAGTTGTTAGTTAATTACCTAAGTCTGTTCGTCTGAATGCAATTATAGTAAAACATGTCTATGCTTATACATACAAAATATGGATTCCTAATCTTAACTTTTTTTTCACATATATTTTTTAAAACTTGATGAAAATAAAGGTGTTTCTATGGCCGGATTACCCATTAGGTCAACTAGGCAGGGGCGCTTCCCTGTCAGGGGTGCTCCTTTTTTACCTTTAAAACCCCTAAAAATTGGATTCTGGCATAAAAATATTAATAAGTAATAGATGAGAGTGTGTATGAGTAGCTAAGCTGTAATGGGAAATGCCTGTGATTTGCTCACACAGCAAGAGAGCGATAAGCATGCACAGAAAAGGGAAAAATGGGAGGGTACATATCTTTTCACTTGCAGGGGTTCCTCCACTTCACTGCCCAGGGGCTCCAAAAAGGTAGATCCGGTTCTGGGTGTATCCCTGTTTTATGTATTTTCCTTCAGCTTTATATTTAACCTGATTCAACCATCATAGAATATTCTCTTCTGTTGTACATTGCAGTTACATCTCCTTTGTCTTTCCGTTTAGCACCAATGTGTGAGATTAATCTCTGAATCAATCTATTTTACTGTCACTTTAAACGTGTGATCATGAGTCTGGGTAGTAAAATTGATTCATGGACATTAAGTTTAAGACATGTTATGATAAATGTGATAAATCATATAATATATTTCTACCAACTAATCAAGGAATTCCTACTGTGTTGGTTGAAACATGGACAAGACATAATGTGACGTATGGATGGCTTCAAGGTCGTAGGTAATGTCTAGCGTTGGATGAACCGTTGCACTACATTAACACCTCATAATGAAGCTCAACATTTTGCTATTCCCAAGGTAGTGGGAATGTCTTGAAGTAAATTGTACCATAGGGAGCTTATTACACAGAACTCATCAGTGCAGAAGAAGTTAGCTTGAGGAACCGAAAGTCAAAGAAAGATTAATTTAGACAGAATTGATAATAGAGCTCACTCCAGTGGTTATCTGAGTATCAAATGTATCATCTCAATATATTTTAAAAATAAAACCTTTTTTTGAAGATGAAATGAAACGATGACCAATACTTTTTTGTTTGGTGGTCAGTGTAGACTTTGGTGATCAATACAATCTTCGCACCTTAACAACTAATTTGAAAACATTGAATTATTTTTCTATATGTATATACTATTAATTACTAAACTTTGCAATAAGTCACTTATATTGGTTTTGTGGAAACTCCTATGAAGAAAAGCAGGAAAACTTGGGTGTAGAAGCCCAAAAAATCAAAAATTCAACTTTACTACCAGGAAGCAGGGGCAGATCTACCGCCGGTGCACCGGGACCCAGCTCTGGGGGGCTTGTATTGCTGCAGTGCCCCTCAAAAACTTTTATTTTATTTATTTGTTTAAATACTCCATGTCCGCCCTCTTGTGGCCAAATCTGATAATGCATTATTTAGTTTAATTTTGCTATTTTTTGTCCCCTTTTCATTTTACCTGGAGGGGATTTGTCCCCTCCACCCCTCCATACCAGTTACTATGCCACTGCATGAAAGTTCCAGCGATAGATATACACAAAGCTAAATTTACTGCATTTGTTTACTTCCCTTGCCAGGGTAAAAAGCTTTTGTGTTATATTTATTTTATTTGAATATGTCTTTATCACATTATATTTAGATTTGTTGTCTGAATCTCCATGATACTGGATACTGGAATGGTTGCCAGTTCCTTCTCCAGTGGACCATTATTTATCTGAGCTCTCTACTATGACCTCCCCATGTCACAGCGTCATTGAGGTGAACAAGCCTCTTCAACACGACAAGGTAGCAATCCAGAAGATGATATCTAGACTAGTGGTATCCAACATGTAGACAGGGGTATAGGAACTGGGGAGGGATGGGGGGATTATATATATAAAATAACTTTAGACAGAGGTGCTCATCTGAAAACGAACAAACCTTAATAGGTTACTTCTATGGACATGATAACCCACTCTGAGAGCAACCTCTTTTAGCCACTTGTGTCCTTCACAGGGAGAGATATCCTGTAGTACATCAGTCTGGTCTCACTCAAAAGAGTGACCCAGCCCCAAAATACCAGGCAATTCTACCCTGAACAGGAGAAACAGCAAACCACAGGCGCGTTTCGGCCTATATGGGCCTCATCAGTGAGGTGCAGCTGAACTCCCTAAGGCACAATGAGCAAGTGGTCCACGTCTGGAGTCCCCTATCACCCTTAGGGAGACTAAACCCTAAGGGTAATTTGCATAAACAAAATAACTAAGTCAGAGGTGCTCATCAGAGAACGAACTAACCTTAATAGGTTAGTTCTATGGACATGATAATCCACTCTGAAAGCAACCTCTTTTAGCTCCTCTGACTTTAGTTAATTTGTTTAGACAAATTACTTTTAGGGTTTACTCTCCCTAAGGATAATAGGGGACTCCAGACGTGGACTCCTTGCTCACTGTGCCTTAGGGAGTTCAACTGCACCTCACTGACGAGGAACATAAAGGCCGAAACGCGTCTGGGGTTTGCTGTTTCTCCTGTTCAGGGTAGAATTGCCTGGTATTTCGGGGCTGGGTCACTCTTTTGAGTGAGACCAGACTAATATACTACAGGATATTTCTCCCTGTGACGGGCACAAGTGAGCTAAAAGAGGTTGCTCTCAGAATGGGTTATCATGATCATAGTACTAACCTATTAAGGTTAGTTTGTTCTCTGAGGAGCACCTCTGACTTTAGTTATTTTATATATATTTTTTTTTTCTTTCTTCTTTTAATTATATTAAGTTGGCATATAGACACCGGGTGCACCAGTGTTAGATCCACCCCTGATGCCCGTTTAATTGCACCACTCAGGGTCACGTTGTTTTTGTCTCTTTATACTTTATCCCCCAGATTTATTTGGGCTCCTACGCCCATGCATGTCGGTATCAATTTACAGAGAAACCCCAGTAGTGACATGTTGCCAAACTGGCATGGAGACCGAAACCTTGCTATGCCAGTAGAGCAGCATCCCCATTGGCTGTAGAGTTGAGGAGGGGACATGTTTATGCTGTATACCATGTTTGAATTGTACTATAAGGAGCACTCGTCACAATCTTGGTAGGGTGATCGATATCAACTAAAATGTAGACACTTGCAGTCCTATTAAATTGCGATTCGGCCAATTGAATAGGGCTCTATATAAGCACATAGCATTTTTTTTTTTACAGAAGTTTTTAGTTAGTGAAGACCTTGCTTTTGGATAGAAGTTCACTAACTAAAAACTTCTGTAAAAAAAATTCCTATGTGCTTATATAGAGCCCTATTCAACTGGCCAAATTGCAATTTAATAAGGCTGTTGGTATCCCTTATCTAGATATATTATTTTATTTAACACTGTGTAATTAATATATATTTTGGTTTTATAAATATATTTTTTAACGGAAGAACGTAACATTACACAAACTAACAAATAGCATCATATTAAAAAAAAACCTACCTAGTAAAAAAAGTAATATACATTTTAATATTTTCATCAGTCTAACGATAACATTACGGGATAGAGCAATTACGGAGAGACAAAGAAGGGTGAATGGGAATCAAGGGCTCATGTGCTAGATGGAAAATCGTACATTATCAGCAACAATAACGTTTCTTTTCATTAAGATACCATATGTTACAATAGATAAGACCCAATAGACCAATCTATTTGGCCTATTGAACTAATTATATAATAACTAAGGCGTAATTAATCATCATATATCGTAAAACAGGCATTTCTGAATTAGATTTTAATGACTACTAATCTACATTCTTCTACATAACAATAAGGAATTGCATCAGTCCATAGTGTAAGACGGTGAGCTGGTTTCTGTCAATGCCTTATTTCTTTTATCAGATTTAATACACCGAGATCTGTGCCTTGGTCCCATAATTCGGCAATGGCTTTGTCGCTGGCAGTATTATTTGAGATACTAGCTTACCTTGGTATTTTGTCAGATTTTGAAGAGGTCTAGATAATAGAGATAAGGAATGAAACAAGATTTGCATCTATTCCTATGGAAACCTTGGGACATTCATCTACCTGCCTCCATGTCTGAAGGATTTTTGAGCAAATACATAATGTATGAAATAGGTTACTAGTTAAGATATCAATGTGGATTGCAATGTTATTTGGCCATTTTTGTTTTTCAGTTTTGAGTAATTTCTTACCTTTTAAAAAATATGTTAAAAGCTTTTTCGGAAATGCCGAAAAAGTTGGATGGTTTAGATTCGGTTGGGCAACCATCAGCATCTCATTTCATCTGATGTCAGTGTTTCTAGTATTTTTTTTTTAAGACTCACATACATATATTAGTAGTAGTAGTATTGATAATAATAATACAAATTATATTTACAATAATAATAATCATAATAGTAACAATAATTTATAAAGTGCCACCATATTTTGTAGCCACAGGGTATTATATGAATACAAAAGACAGAACCTAGAGTAAGGTGGTATAGAGCGGGTAGAGAAACAAAAGGAAGTGAAGCTGGTGACATGAGTAAGTAGATAGGGACAGTAGCTGGTGTTGGTGCAGAAGGTGCAAAGAACTGGAGCCCACAACAGGGTAAGGGCACTCCGCAACTGGCAGTAAAGGAGGATGGAAAATAATTATTTCATTGAAAGGTAATCCGAACACCTTAAGCTATATATATTGTTGGCTTTTCTTTTGACCTATGAGTCGATCCCCATCTGGAACGCTCCAGTGAAGATGTGAGCTATACCATGTAGGGTCACCCAAGATGAGTAGGTCATAGCAGAGATTAGACAAATCACGGTCCACTGGAGAAGAAACTGGCAACCCACTCCAGCATCTTTGCCAAGAAAACCATATGGATAAGCACAACCAGAAACACAGGCAGATGTGCCTGGCATGCTGCGTCCATAGGGTCACGGAGAGTCACACACGACTGAAGACTGCGCAACAACAGCAGTGGATCGAGAAGATGCAAGGGGGCACCAAATTATTTTGCACTGGGGTCCTCCTTTTACTAGCTCCATCATTGGGTAGGGAGATAGCTATGTGTAATTAGGAACTTATTAGATGATAGATAGATAGATAGATAGATAGATAGATAGATAGATAGATAGATAGAATGATAGAATGATACATAGAATGATAGATAGATAGATAGATAGATAGATAGATAGATAGATAGATAGAATGATACATAGAATGATACATAGATAGATAGATATCGATAGATATAGATAGATAGATAGATAGATAGATAGATAGATAGATAGATAGATAGATAGATAGATAGAATGATAGATATCGATAGATATAGATAGATAGGTAGATAGGTAGATAGATAGATAGATAGATAGATAGATAGATAGATAGATAGATAGAATGATAGATAGATAGATAGATAGATAGATAGATAGATAGATAGATAGATAGATATCGATAGATAGATAGATAGATAGATAGATAGAATGATAGATAGATAGATAGATAGAATGATAGATAGATAGATAGATAGATAGATAGATAGATAGATAGATAGATAGATAGACGGATAGATAGATAGACGGATAGATAGATAGATAGATAGATAGATAGATATCGATAGATTGATAGATGGATGGATAGATAGATATAGATAGATAGAATGATAGATAGATAGATAGATAGATAGATAGATAGATATCGATAGATAGATAGATAGATAGATATAGATAGATAGAATGATAGATAGATAGATAGATAGATAGATAGACGTATAGATAGATAGATAGATAGATAGATAGATAGATAGATAGATAGATAGATAGATAGATAGAATGGTAGATAGATAGATAGATAGATAGATAGATAGATAGATAGATAGATAGATAGATAGGTAGACGGATAGATAGATAGATAGATAGATAGATAGATATCGATAGATTGATAGATGGATGGATAGATAGATATAGATAGATATAGATAGATAGATAGATAGATAGATAGATAGATAGATAGATAGATATCGATAGATTGATAGATGGATGGATAGATAGATATAGATAGATAGATAGATAGAAAGATAGATGGACAATATCAAATAATTGTGAGTTGATTAGACTAAGGAAGGGAAGTATCCAAGGAGACAAAGACAGGTCGAGCAGCAAATATACCATTGTTTATAAGACAGCTTTCCAACTTTTACTTAATTAATTACAAAGAAGCAAGACCCATGTCATACATGTAGAAACACATGCAAGATCTTAGAGTGGGAGGCTCCTTAATTATCCTGATTACCTCTAATTACTACAACATCTACTAGGTATCTAATAATATCAACTGACCTGAAAATGCACAAACACATCTTGTTCCCTCTTTCACTCCTTATTCTCCATCCACCTCACTCTCTTCCTCCCACTCATTCTCCCTCCCTCCTTTCTTAGCCACGACCCTCACCTCATCTCGCTCCTTCTCCCTCAAACCCTCCTCGTCCCTCTTCGTTTTCCCACCTCTTATTGAACTGTCAATTATCCGTATTGCGCTGCACTTGTGTACCAGAGCTCATCGACTTTATATCTTTCTTGACATGTGGAACTGAGACTTGTCAACTGGAACCAGCAGATAAACATGGAATTAGCGGCCAGTCCAGCACTGTATACAATGCTGAAGACATTACAAGACTGGTGTGAATTTTTAATTTTCTAAATATATTTTAACTATTATCAAATCAAGTTCATCAAATAAACACAACAAAGAGGGGTCTTCAATGGTGTTTTTATTATCAATGTCAAGGATCAGAGTAGGCATTTTTGGAATATGAGACAAAGGAACAAGCTCTATTGGCAGGTTCATCATCTTCCAAATGATGTAGTAATTCAAATATGCAATAAAGTGTCATGGTATGGACACGATGGAAGAAATTACATTAACCCGACTTAAACTGATATAATATCATTAGTACAATGGTACAGACTTGGATTTATAGTCGTTATTATATAGTTAGGTACCAGCCCCACACTGATGAGATCCTTTTAAAAATCGAAACAGGGTTAAAGAGTGAAAATGCATTGTGGGTTCATCTGTACGTTCCTGCACAGTTTCCCAGAGTGTAATAACTGCAATTCTTGTAATTCTAAACAGGAAATATGTTTTTTAACTTATTTATAGACATCCACGTGGGAACATAAATGTACTATTTATTTACTATATATATATATATATATATATATATATATATATATATATATATATATATATATATAAAACCATAGGTATAGCCATACTGTCGTTCCAGTGCTTTACACTATCCATCCATTAGAGCAACTCAAAACAGGAACTTTATTATCTACTAGTTCAAAAATATACAATATAATATACTGCAATAAGGTGATCATAAACAGTGTTGTTATCATGTAGTTAGCCTTTGACAAAACTATATGCGGCGAAACAGGTCATACCCGTCAGACTGCTCTCTTATGCTACCGGTTATGAGATGGATCCTTCAGCAATACTCTTTACTCTATTAGGGAGTTATACTATGGGTGTTGGGATAATACCCACACCTCACCAGTAGATTATTCAATTTTGTCCCAATGTGGATTATATAAGGATAAAGTTGTTTTCAGCTGTGTGAATGAGTACTTTTTAAGTAAATCAATGCATGTTTGGTTTGGCTCAACATATTGGATTAGTCGATGCTTCCTTGGATATTGATCTACTTTATTGTAGGGCATTTAGCCAGATGGTGGGGCATTAAGAGACACATGGACATTGTTGCATAGACTTATTTTCTTGATGGTATTGTGTACCTTTATTGTACTGAAGTATTGGTTTAACCAACCTCCATGTATTGAGCACCTTATTGGAGTATATTATATTGTATATTTTTCAACTAGTTGATAATAAAGTTCTTGTTTTTAGTTGTTGTTCTGCATATATATATATATATATATATATATATATATATATATATATATATATATTGGTAATATATGTACCATTTTTAAAGAAAACAGTAAACAGCAAAATACATTTATTTTATTTCTTATTGGATTCATTTTTTAACTGTAGGTTACAACAGAATGGCACAATCATAAGAGAAAACATGGCAACAAAGAAAACAATGAAATGGCCCTGATCAAAAGTTTGCATACCCTTAGTTTCTCATACTGTGTATTGCCCCCTTTAGCATCAGTGACAGCGTGCAGTCTTCTGTAATAGTTGTCTATGAGGCCCCTAATTCTTGCAGGTGGTATAGCTGCCCATTCGTGTTGGCAAAATGCCTCCAGGTCATGCAAAGTCTTTGGTCGTCTTGCATGAACCGCACCCCAGAGTGGCTCAATGATATTAAGGTCAGGAGACTGTGATGGCCACTCCACAACCTTCACCTTTTTCGGCTGTAACCACTGGAGGGTCAACTTGGCCTTGTGCTTAGGGTCATTGTCATGCTGGAAAGTCCAAGAGCATCCCATGGGCAGCCTTTGTGCAGAAGAATGCAAATTGTCTGCCAGTATTTTCTGATAACATGCTGCATTCATCTTGCCGTCAATTTTCACAAGATTCCCCGTGCCTTTAGAGCTCCCCCCCCCCCCCAAACATCAGTGAGCCACCACCATGCTTCACAGTGGGGATGGTATTCTTTTCATTATAGGCCTTGTTGACCCCTCTCCAAACATAGCGCTTATTGTTGTGACTAGTGATGTCGCAAACATCAAATTTTCGGTTCGTGAACAGCGGACGCGAACTTACATCAAATGTTCGCGAAAGGGCGAACCCGGCGAACCGCCATAAACTTCAATGGGCAGGCAAATTTCAAAACGCACAGGGACTCTTTCTGGCCACAATAGTGATGGGAAAGTTGCTTCAAGGGGACTAACACCTGGACTGTGGCATGCCGGAGGGGGATCCATGGCAAAACTCCCACGGAAAATTACATAGTTGATGCAGAGTCTGGTTTTAAGCCATAAAGGGCATAAATCACCTAACATTCCTAAATTTTTGGAATAACATGCTTTAAAACATTAGGTATGATGTTGTATTGATCAGGTAGTGTAAGGGTTACACCCGCTTCACAGTAGCAGACCAATCTCCCCGTTTAATGCACCGCAAACAATCGCAAACAGTCCCTTTGCACAACCGCAAACTCCCCATTTGCACAAGGTTGGATACCAAGCTAGCCATGTCCCGTTCCTTGTCCTCACTGATGTCATTTAAGGTCTTTTCCTCCACCCAGCCACCAAGGGTCCCCGAAAGGAGACAACAAGCCCCCTGGGACGCCTGCTGTGTTTGGTCTTCCACCTCCTCAAAGCCACCTTCCTCCTCTGACTCCTCTTCTTCAGACTCCTCTCTCTGCGTTGCCTCTGTCTGCATTATTATAAGGTGTGTACTGTTAAGTAGTACTATTCCTATCGGTTTAATCCCTGTTACGTCCACTATTTGGGACGTGTATATGGCATTGATTTTTGGAACAGGGAGATGGAAAAAGATGCTTGGTCGGACCTCCTACTTCAAATTTGGGGCACTGCGCGTGCAATCTAAGGTGCCACCAGATATGAGTGTCACTGTGCACTGGCAAAAGTTGGCAGAGTAGGCGCTGTAGGCCTCACACACACGCCTGTAGGCAGGCAACTGATATTCAATCGATTACAGTCAAAAAAGTGTTGTTTTATGTCACTGTACACTACGGTTGCACCAGATATGACGTATCACTGTGCACTGTCAAAAGTTGGCAGAGTAGATGCAATAGGCTTCACACACACGCCTGTAGGCAGGCAACTGATATTCAATCTATTACAGTCAAAAAAGTGTTGTTTTATGTTACTGTACACTACGGTTGCACCAGATATGACGTATCACTGTGCACTGTCAAAAGTTGGCAGAGTAGATGCAATAGGCTTCACACACGCCTGTAGGTAGGCAATTGCTATTCAATCTATTACAGTCAAAAAAGTGTTGTGTTATTTCACTAAGCACAATATAAGCTGTTAGGTGTTAGCCTGTCACACACACGCTGGCAGGCAGGCAGGCATATGCAATTAGATTACACAGAAAAAAATTATAAAATAAAATAAATGATGTTCTAGCCCTATAAAGGGCTTTTTGGGTTGCTATCCTTGCAGCAGATATCAGATGAGTCCTTCAGGTCTGTAGTAGAAGCTAAATACACAGCCTGGCTATCTATTTCCCTATTAAATCTCCAGCAGCTACACTATCTGTCCACTCACAACGAATGCAGCTTCAGAATGATTCTAAAATGTATGCTGTCCTTCAGATGGAAAGCCCTGGAAGGCAGTGTATGCTGCTGATTGGCTGGAATGTGTCTGCTGACTGTGAGGTGCAGGGTCAAAGTTTCCTTAATGATAAAGTATAGGGGGCGAACCGAAAAGCGCATGTGTTCGCAGTCCGCTGCGAACGCGAACATGCCAAAATCGATGCAAAAAAAGCCGCGGGCGAACTGTCCGCGACATCTCTATTTAATATCCATTGCCTGTCACGTTGCCTTTCTCCTGTGCTCTCTAGAACGCATTTTTCATTTGCAATTTTCCCCTAATCTGTTGGTTATCACAAAATCTTGGCTCACTCTATCAGATCCTGCTTAGCCTGCAGCACTCTCTTATGGTGGCCTATACTTCAGTCACACCCCTTGGCATGGAAACAAGCAAGGTGGAGGTGTGGGCAAATTACATTCTTCCCGCTACACTTTTCACTGCGTACCCTCCTTCAAATTATCATCCTTTACACTATACACCACTTCTTTCCACTCTCTACGAGATGTTTGTGACCTTTTGCCCCCCTGGACCACCCTCTGAATTTATTGATCATTTTGCTCCTGCCTCACTGATTTCCTCTCCTCTGTTGTACCTACCCTTATTTTTGGTAACTTCAATATTGCCACTCACATACCTACCGCTTCTACAGTTGTAATTACCCATATCCTTACCCTCTTACAGTGCCCACAGTGATGGACACTCTGTTGATGTTGTCTTTACTGCCTATGCACAAACTTAACCCTTTGACTTGTATGATTTATAGCACAAGCGTTTGAATTCAAGATTATGCTTTATCACTAGCGCACATTACCAAAAAAGCATATGATTGTAGTAGAGGTAATATTCAATAATAAAGTAGTCACTCAGATAAGCATTGTTTATAGAGATTATCCAGCACCCTACACATGCAGCCCTATTACATTTGAAGCCTGTAGCAGCATCGGCAAGAGCACAAGGGCTGCGGGCTTGACAACTGGCTGCGTTACAGAGCTATTAAATTAGAACATGTCCCAACCCCCCCCCTCACCCCCATAATGATCTCCTACAACTCCACCCCCAGGGCCACCCAAGCCCCCCATTATGATCTCCTACACCCCCACCCCAGGGCCACCCAGGCCCCCCTCACCTCGCTCCATTATGATCTCCTACACCCCCACCCCCCAGGGCCACCCAAGCCCCCCCCTCATCCCCCCCATTATGATCTCCTACACTTCCACCCCCCAGGGCCCCCCAAGCCCCCCCTCACCCCTCAATTATGATCTCCTACACCCCCAACACCAAGGGCCCCCAAGCCCCGCCAAGCCCCCACCATTCTGATCTCCTACACCCCCACAACCCAGGGCCACCCAATCCCCCTCGCCCCCAGCTCTTCCCCATTTCCACCTGTCACACACACCTACACTCTCCAGACACAGTCCCTAGTTCCTCTCATCCTGTTATACTCCTCTCCACTGTCATATAACACATTTCCCCCATTACTCCTGTTCCCTCCATCACTCTTCCATATCCACATTCACTGCACCAGATACAGACACTCACT
This sequence comes from Discoglossus pictus, assembly GCA_027410445.1. Lineage (NCBI taxonomy): Eukaryota > Metazoa > Chordata > Amphibia > Anura > Alytidae > Discoglossus > Discoglossus pictus. The sequence goes on from CM050172.1 coordinate 94,285,969, forward strand.
CTCCTGCCATACGTACTCTACAATCCTCCATTCATACACACCCTCCTGTCCCCACTCACATGTCAGTCCCTCAGCTCCCTGCAGTCACACTCCCTCGGTTCCCATTCCGACCACTAGATGCCGCTGTGATGCGCTCGGTCGGGCGCGCAATCATGGTGCACGCTCACAGCGTGCGCTAGCCAAAGGGACTAGATCCAACCATTCTTCGAACGTTGGATGTGCGGCTGTGAACATCACCAATTAGTCTAACCTGTAATTACGGGTTTAGATGGAGCCAATCACAACAGAGATCTTCATCATAACGTCACTGCAAAATGGAGGCTGGATTTCAAAGTCTTACGGGTTTCACTTACGAGTTACGATCGGACCCACATTCCAGATATAATGTAATATTGATAAATAAGTAAATATTATATTCTATTACATGTGAGTTCCATTATATGTATTAACACATTGATTGGAAATTGCTCATTAAATAAAGTATTTTATTTGGCCGATTTGCAAGCTTGAGAATGTTGTGCTATTAATTCTAAGACCTAACATCACTTTCCCTTTTATTATAAGTACAGTAGTATGCGCATATGTGCATTTACAGTGCTTTGTGATAGGGCTTTAACCCACTAGCGGGTCCTCTCTGGTACCCTCCGGCCTTTTGGTTCCATTTGCGGGCTTCAGGCTTGAACGCCAGTGAATTTGTTGCAATTTAATAGGGTGATTGGAAACATAACAGTTACGGGCTTGACAGATCAAAGGATGTGCGGGCGCGCAGTTTAAATTTCCATGTCCCATAGCCTTTTTTTGCCCTTACCCCTTAAGTCATGAGCGGCTTGCTTTACGGAGACAATTTAATAGCCGCCATCTTGCGGGCTACGTTACGTGCTACGGTTTTCAACGTTGAGGGAATTTAATAGGGCTAATGAAGTAGTAAAATAGTAGGAATTAGAAAAGGTGGCATACCTAAGGATAAAAGTGCATTATTATAACGAGGTTTAACAAAGAAGGCACAATCATTGGAATTATTTATTGCTTTATGTTTAATAGCAACAACATCTTATAAGGTAAAAGGTAGTGGAAGCACAAAAATATGCAACCAAAAGAAATGTGAGAGTACTAAAAATAATATTGTCTTAGGTAAAGGGCAGTGGAAGCACAATTACAGTAAATGCAACCACAAGATATAACACACGTTGAATAAATATCAAAGAAGTGTTAAAAATATTGAATGAATCACCATTGTTAAATGAGAAAAGGCTGCTACAAAGCAATGTGGGTCAGATAAAGTATGAATAGATACAGAATAGCAACATAAATGTATCCGGTGCGTGCAACTGATAATTCTTATACATTAAAATAGAAACATTGATACAAATAAATGTGTCTAAAAAGACTAAACTAACTTTTGTGCCATTCATAGAGAGTAAATGGATTGAAGGAGGCTGTCAATGCTGTTTTCCACACAATGTGAGCACCTTCGGCGCTCATCATAAGCCCAACGCTGAGCACCTTCGGCGCTCATTGCAAGCCTCTCCCCCTGTCTACTTTATGGGCCTTGCGATGATCGCCCGCTCATTGCAAGCCTTGGCAACCCAGAACTTTCATGGTTCTCAATGTTCACCTTCGGCATTTATGGCGAGCCTCTCCCCAGTCTCTGACCCCTGTGTCTGTTTCCCCCTCTCTCCATGCTTTGTGTCTTTTGTTTTTCCTTATCCCCTCCATGTCTCTTTTCATCCGTCTCTCAGCACGGTGTCTCTTTCCACCCTCTCCCTCCCCTGTGTCTTTCTCCTCTGTATCCGTGCTGCAGTTTTGCGTGGCTCGCGATGAGTACAGTTGCTTGCGTTGTTCGACTAAATGCTTTATGATTGTGTTTACTGTCTTGCGCTAAGTGTTACTGGCTTTGGGGCCAGTTTGACTGGTTTCAGCCTCGTTTTCATCCGTTTACGCTTTTTTCGGCTGCTTTTTTTTTTTTCTTGCTTACCTGATTTTTGATGATCGAAAAAAAATGTTTGCAAATTATTTGGCTTTTTTGGCGGTCTTTCGAGTTACGCGCTTGAAAAAAATGTGGCAGTTAAATCAGTGATCAATTAGTCTAACTCGTAGTTACGAGTTCAGATGGAGCCAATGGAAACAGAGATCATCAGAATTATGTCACTGAAAAATGGAGGTGGGATTTCCATAGTCTTACGGGGTTCAATTACGAGTTACGATCGGACCCACATTCCAGATGTAATGCAATATTGATAAAGCCGTAAATATGATATTCTATCAGTATATGTATTAACACATTGATTGCACGGATTGATATAACACAAAATTTGAACATGAAATAAAGTTATTTTGGGGGGGGGGGCGATTTGCGGGCTTGAGAATGTTGTGCTAATAATTCTAAGACCTAACATCACTTTCCCTTTTAATTAAAGTACAGTAGTGTGTGTATATGTGCATTTAACATGCTACGAGTTGGACTTTACCCCCTTGTGGGTCCTCTCTAGCACTCATTGGCTTATTGGTTCCATTTGCAAGTTACGGGTTTGAACGCCAGTGATCTTAAAGCAATTTAATAGCTAAATTGGAATGTAGCAGTTACGGGCTTGAAAGAACAAAGGACATGCAGCTGCAAAGTTCCACGTTCCACGTCCTGTAGGCTTTTTCCGGCCTTGCTGCGTCCTAAACCACCAGTCGTCTGCGCGTTGCTTTAAGAGGCTAATTTAATAGCCTTAAGTCCTGTGAGCTATGTTACGAGCTACAATTCATAAAATTGTATCAATTTAATGGGGCTGTTAATTGGTTGGTAACTCCTGCAAATGTTAAGGCCGTAGACATACAGGCTGTACGACGGCCACTGCGGGCTTGGAATTTAATAGGGCCCATAGTCTTGATTTAATATGACTGATGCAGTCTTGGAAATCAAAAACATAAGGAACAAAATTCACATGAACCACAGTACACGTTCATGTATAAAAGCATTTGCAGACATCCTAATTAAAATATACGTTAACCGTAAAATTAAAAATGTGGTTTATTTCCATTCAGATCTGATTTCTTTTAGGGTAAAAAAAGACGTCCAGTACATTGTAGTACATAGGGACACCTTTAGAAATTAATCAAATAAAGTACGTGATTACAGTATGTGACTGATCGGCCTAAATGATATTTCCCAGCTCAGATGCAGAGGAGGCTCAGAGTTGTTCATGGCATTTAAGAAAGGACAACTGGCTCTTCAGGGTATGTTACTAAAATGACCTCAATTCCTGGAGTCAGATATTCACAGATCTCACTTCAGTCACATCGCACTATTATAAAGAGAAGGAGTCTTGGAGCAATAAAGGCAAACAGCACGAATCTTAAGGTGGACCCGTAAAGTACATTATTTAATTATAGTTAAAAATTAAAATTAAACCAATATTCATTGTACTAGCCATTTCTATGTTCCGCACGAAATAATTCCAGTTTCAGGCTATTTAGTGACATGGGCCCGTATTCAATTAAAAGCCCGCAATTGACTTCATACCGGCCGTAAGTCTAAGAGCTTGAAATTTGCAACAGTTACAATTAATCAAGCCCGCAGCTACCTGGCCGAAAGCCTAAACCGTAAGCCATGCAATCGTAAGTAGCATTACAGACCATTAACAATTAAGCAAGGCCGTAACTACCAATTTAGAAACAGCCAATAGTAAATGTGACCGTCATGACGTCAGTAAAACATGGATGTTAAACGTCAATCAATTAGCGTTTAGAGGTCCGATATGCGATCAGACTTGCAATCCGGCAATGTACATAATAATAAAAATGCATGATGATATTGTTCTAGTCCATGTGGGTGGCCTGATATGTATTAACTTGATTCCAGAGATTGATATGACACGGAAATTAAACATATTTTTTTTTTTTTTACTGCATATTTGCGAGCTTGAGGCTTTAGTGCAGTTAATTCTAATGCCTTTCATAGTTTTTCCCGTCTTTTAAAGTGCAATATTGATTTTTTATTTGCATTTACAGTGCTATGAACAGGTGTTTATCCCCCTTGCGAGTCCTATCTGGTACCCGCAGGATTTTCTTCTACATGTGCCATTTACGGGTGTGAGAACATTTGAGGAATTGTATCAACTGAATAGCGATTTGTAAAATATTTACGGGCTTGAAAGATCAAAGGCTTAGCTGGGTTGGAGTTACGACTTTAACAATCACAGGGATTTTCAGCCTGTACCACGAAAATCATTTGCGACTAGCGAAAATGCCCCAATTGAATAGCAAATTCGTTTATAGGCTCCATTACGGGCTCCAAAAACTACAATTATCTCCATTGAATAGCGGCCATGGTTTGACAGTCAGATTCTACCTTTGTCAACACATATCTACCCCTACTTTAAGCCGGAGTTCATAAAGTAAGGTCTCCTCCTTCACAGTAATTTATGTATTTTATTTAAAGGTATTCAGTGTTTTATATTCAAAGAACTTTACATAGTTACAAAAAAATGACAATCAATTGTAGTTCTGGTGAGTTCAGTATGGCACTTAACAGAAGAGTGAAAAATAATCATTTTTTTTGCTGAGCTTGTGCAGTTAGGCTAGGGCCTACAAGGTCACACCAGGAGATCAATGATGGGCCAAGACTGGAAGGTGATCAGGTTGGATATGGTATGTGGGCTGATTGATGTTCCTAACGAGACCCGGGGAAAAGAGATGAGTCTTCCAGAAGATGTGAATGATGTCTGATCTGTAGTGGAAGAGTTTTTCACTGGAGGGGGACAAGAATGGAGAAGGTGGGGAGCAAGAGTTGTCCTAGGGTGGGAACATAAAGGCTTAAAGTAAATCTAAATCTAACGGAATGATGTGGGGTCATTTAGCAAAGCAGGGAACAGCAAGGTCATAAATAGATTGGGATACCAGAAAATGAACATTTTGATAGATATTGGTAGTACAGGAAACCTTTTGGTTTAATTAGCACCACTAATTAGCATACTGCATTTAATATACAGTTTTACACACGGAAGAGTAAACATATGTTTGTCTCTCTCTATCTCTCTCTCTCTCCCTCTCTCTCTCTCTCTCTCTCTATATATATATATATATATATATAAATATATAGATTGTAAGTAGCGAGTTTCCAATCTTGTAGGGTGCTTTCTTCCTTGTTCTTATCCCGTACTGCGCTACAGAATATGTTGGCACAATACAAATAAAGGTTAATAATAATACACACAGCACGGGGAGAAAGCCGGGAAGCCTGGGAGTGAGGTTGCAAGCGATTTTGAGCCATATTTGCCATTTTCCTCACTCAAAAAATGGCTAAGTGGAAAAAAAAATGCCGGCCGAAAAACTTTAAAAATCAGAAAAAACTCCAGGCACGCGGAACTTAGAAAATACACAATGGTGCAAACAGTAACACTTACACTAACCACGTCAGGCACGTAGGACTGTGAAAATACAACTAATGAGGACCAAAAGCCTCACATTGTATGACAACCATCATTGCAAGCCTCTCCCCCCGTGTACTTTATAGGCCTGTGTAGGTGCTCAGCGCAGGGCTCGCAATGAGCGCCAAAGGTGCTCAGAGGGCCCATAGCCTTGCATTGTGTGGCAAACAGCAGTGCCTGGTTTACAATTTTATTGCCATCATATTTTGATGGGCCATTCACTAGCATATTTATAATTGAAGAGTGAACCAGCGGTGAATGTCCAGTAATCTAGTAATTTAGTAATTATTAATCCATATACAGTATAAGCCAAGTTTTTTTAGGGCTAAAAAGGGCCCCCTCGGATTATACTCAAGTCACTCTCCCCCCGTGTCTCTCTAACCTCCCCCATGTCTCTCTACCCCGGTGTCTCTCTAACCCCCCCAGTGTCTCTTTCCCTCCCCCTCCTCATCCTCAACCCCTCTCCTCATTCTAAACCCCCCCCCTCATACTAAACCCCCTCCCCTCATTCTACCCCTCTAAATACCCCCCTCCCTCCGTTTCCCCTCACTTACCTGCATCTGAAGCTCCTGTTCCGGCCTCCGCTCCTTCCGGTGCGCATGTGACTTGGGATTGACGATGAGGAGGGAGGTTGAGGAGGGAGGTTGAAGAGGGGGTTGAGGATGAGGAGGGAGGTTGAGGAGGGGGTTGAGGATGAGGAGGGAGGTTGAGGATGAGGAGGGAGGTTGAGGAGGGGGTTGAGGATGAGGAGGGAGGTTGAGGATGAGGAGGGAGGTTGAGGAGGGGGTTGAGGATGAGGAGGGAGGTTGAGGAGGGGGTTGAGGATGGGGAGTTGAGGATGCGGATGGGGGTTGAGGAGGGAGGTTGAGGAGGGGGGTTGAGGAGGGGGTTGAGGAGGAGGGGGTTGAGGATGAAGGGGTTGAGGAGGGAGGTTGAGGATATGGGGGGATGATGAGGAGGGAGGTTGAGGATGAGGAGTGGGGTTGAGGTTCCTCGGCTTATACTCGGATCGGCTTATACTCAAGTATATACGGTATATATATATTAATAATTAATATTGCAGTCTATTGTCGTCACGCTTACCTTATTTATATTGACGGACTTTCGAGAGGTTTGACCTCTCTTTATCAAGTCTGAGACCCTTATGTTGTCTAGGAGTCTGGAAGGAAGCCCTTCATATGCATGCTTTGTTCTTTGGAAACACTTTTAGGAACCATGGCTTGTAGGCTAATCTATACACATATATGTGAATATTGCTCTTAAAATAGATACCAAGGCCTCCATTCCATGGCTCCAAGAACCGAGACCTCTATTGCATGGCTCCCATAAAAAGTAAGTTAACACCAAGTTAAAGCTAAGTTCCCCTTCTCTGAATATTTTAATATTGAACTTTATTGTAGTTTTTACTTTATCTATGCAATTTTACAACATGCCTCATAAATGGCCAGCTGGTCCATGCAAATGTATCATTACCGGTACAAATGTAACCCTATATGACTGCAGATGCTTCAGAAAACCAATAATATTTGTTTTATTTTACTTTTTTTAAAGGTTGTTTAATCTGAATCTTGGTAAAAATGTCCCAAAATGTATTAGGCAACATTGTGGTTTTTGCGGTCATAAATATAGTAATATCTAAACATAATGCTGGCTGAGAAAAATATCATTTTTCTATCGTCATCATTAATTTACTCGTTATTCAAATACACCTCAATGGGACTAAACAGAACACACAGTCTAACATTTTATCCACCATATTGATAACAATGTTTGAACACCCTGAGCGCATATTTGATAAGCTAATTATAGATAAGGACTTGAGACGCTGATAACACTGTAGGACGACGTCTCATTTAGAGGCCCTGATTGGCTCTGTCCTACTTGTCCATTCTTTACTAGTTTACATGTTCTTTATATCCAACAGTTACCTCTTCATCACAAAGACTTGAAATCTTATGGAGCGAGAATCGTCTTAAAGGACAACTGACGTATCATTTTAACAATATGATCTTTTGAAAAACTTGACTTGTTTTATGGGTTAAATGGTTTTAGGAAGAAATAAACTTATTAGCAGATTTACTGCATTTCTTATAATCTGCGACCTTACTTAATGTGGGAAGCCATTGGTCTTTGGCTCAATGATATGTTTCAGCTTTATTGATATAGCTTCCACAACACAACTTGCCATCTTCCATGGTTTGCTTCACACTGTCAAAGCAGAAAAACAAATCTTGAAGCATTCTTTGACTGACTGTTGCTGTTGTTCTGTCTTTCAGTCATGTCCGACTCTCGATGACCATATGGAAACGGCACACCAGGTACATATGTCTTTGGTTCTGGTTGTGGCTATCCATATGGTTTTCTTGGCAAATATACCAGAGTGGGTTGCAAGTTCTGTCTCCAGTGTATTGTAATTTGTATGACCTCTCTGCTATGTAATGCCCATCTTGGGTGACCCTACATGGTATAGATCACAATTTCATTGACGTACACAAGCCTTCACCATGGACTTAGATTGATAGCCAAGCTTAAAAACAGTCATCTCAAGTCTATATATCAAAAGGGATAATCACAAGGGTCGACATATTTTCAATATACAGTATATTTATCACTAAAGTCTATTTGAACTATTTGGAAAAGAAATTAATACAGGTTGATGAAGCTCCCAGGTACTTCCAGTTATCACGTCTTGAATGGTTTGCTGGCACCAGAACCTCAGAAGGAGACAATAATCAATTGGTCATCTGGCTCGGAAGAAGTGTTTGGAACAGAAGGGAAGATGCAGGAATAATTACTATAGAAATGGAGAATTTGAAAATATGGGTGAGCATGGTACAATAATACAGAAGGTGAGTGATAATTGTAAATAGCAGCTGAAGAGGAGGAATGGAAGATACATTACAAATTGGTCCTTCTGAGAATGGGTTATGGAGGCTAGAAAGCCATGAGGGGCAAAATGACACAACTTCTCATGTATTGATAAACTCCATACTACTAAAAAATAATAAAAAATAAATATAAACACACTCACACACAGCACAGGGGGAGAGCCAGGAAGCCTGGGAGTGAGGTTGCAAGCGATTTTGAGCCATATTTGCCATTTTCCTCACTCAAGAAATGGCTAAGTGGGGAAAAAAATGGCGGCCGAAAAACTTTAAAAATCAGAAAAAACGCCAGGCACGCAGAACTTAGAAAATACACAATCGTGCAAACAGTAACACTTACACTAACCATGCCAGGCACGTAGGACTGTGAAAATACAACTAATGAGGACCAAAAGCCTCACATTGTATGACAACCATCATTGCCAGCCTTACAATTTCATTGCAGGCATTAACACTGAACCCAAGGCAGTAGGGCCCTAAACTACACAGGCCTATAAAGTACACGGGGGGAGAGGCTTGCAATGAGCGCCAAAGGTGCTCAGCGCAGGGCTCGCAATGAGCGCCAAAGGTGCTCAGAGGGCCCATAGCCTTGCATTGTGTGGCAAACAGCAGTGCCTGGTTTACAATTTTATTGCCATCATATTTTGATGGGCCATTCACTAGTATATTTATAATTGAAGAGTGAACCAGCAGTGAATGTCCAGTAATCTAGTAATTTAGTAATTATTAATCCATATACCGTATAAGCCGAGTTTTTTTAGGGCTAAAAAGGGCCCCCTTGGATTATACTCGAGTCACTCTCCCCCCTTGTCTCTCTAACCTCCCCCATGTCTCTCTACCCCGGTGTCTCTCTAACCCCCCCAGTGTCTCTTTCCCTCCCCCTCCTCATCCTCAACCCCCCTCCTCATTCTAACCCCCCCCCTCATTCTAAACCCCCTCCCCTCATTCTACCCCTCTAAATACCCCCCTCCCTCCGTTTCCCCTCACTTACCTGCATCTGAAGCTCCTGTTCCGGCCTCCGCTCCTTCCGGTGCGCATGTGACGTGGGGTTGAGGATGAGGAGGGAGGTTGAGGAGGGAGGTTGAAGAGGGGGTTGAGGATGAGGAGGGAGGTTGAGGAGGGGGTTGAGGATGAGGAGGGAGGTTGAGGATGAGGAGGGAGGTTGAGGAGGGGGTTGAGGATGAGGAGGGAGGTTGAGGAGGGGGTTGAGGATGGGGAGTTGAGGATGAGGATGGGGGTTGAGGAGGGAGGTTGAGGAGGGGGGTTGAGGAGGGGGTTGAGGAGGGGGTTGAGGATGAAGGGGTTGAGGAGGGAGGTTGAGGATATGGGGGGATGATGAGGAGGGAGGTTGAGGATGAGGAGTGGGGTTGAGGTTCCTCGGCTTATACTCGGGTCGGCTTATACTCAAGTATATACGGTATATATATATTAATAATTAATATTGCAGTCTATTGTCGTCACGCTTACCTTATTTATATTGACGGACTTTCCAGAGGTTTGACCTCTCTTTATCAAGTCTGAGACCCTTATGTTGTCTAGGAGTCTGGAAGGAAGCCCTTCATATGCGTGCTTTGTTCTTTGGAAACATTTTTAGGAACCATGGCTTGTAGGCTAATCTATACACATATATGTGAATATTGCTCTTAAAATAGATACCAAGGCCTCCATTCCATGGCTCCAAGAACCGAGACCTCTATTGCATGGCTCCCATAAAAAGTAAGGCTGACCCACAGGACTTTTGTGCCATTATATGGCTCCTGCAAAATAGAACCCCATAAAAAGTACCTACTCGCCCCCAGGGAATTTGGCCCAGAGCTCAGTTCTTACAAGAGCCATGGAATTGAGGCCCAAGATGCCAGCATAAGGCCACTTTAAGTTAACACCAAGTTAAAGCTAAGTTTCCCTTCTCTGAATATTTTAATATTGAACTTTATTGTAGTTTTTACTTTATCTATGCAATTTTACAACATGCCTCATAAATGGCCAGCTGGTCCATGCAAATGTATCATTACCGGTACAAATGTAACCCTATATGACTGCAGATGCTTCAGAAAACCAATAATATTTGTTTTATTTTACTTTTTTTAAAGGTTGTTTAATCTGAATCTTGGTAAAAATGTCCCAAAATGTATTAGGCAACATTGTGGTTTTTGCGGTCATAAATATAGTAATATCTAAACATAATGCTGGCTGAGAAAAATATCATTTTTCTATCGTCATCATTAATTTACTCGTTATTCAAATACACCTCAATGGGACTAAACAGAACACACAGTCTAACATTTTATCCACCATATTGATAACAATGTTTGAACACCCTGAGCGCATATTTGATAAGCTAATTATAGATAAGGACTTGAGACGCTGATAACACTGTAGGACGACGTCTCATTTAGAGGCCCTGATTGGCTCTGTCCTACTTGTCCATTCTTTACTAGTTTACATGTTCTTTATATCCAACAGTTACCTCTTCATCACAAAGACTTGAAATCTTATGGAGCGAGAATCGTCTTAAAGGACAACTGACGTATCATTTTAACAATATGATCTTTTGAAAAACTTGACTTGTTTTATGGGTTAAATGGTTTTAGGAAGAAATAAACTTATTAGCAGATTTACTGCATTTCTTATAATCTGCGACCTTACTTAATGTGGGAAGCCATTGGTCTTTGGCTCAATGATATGTTTCAGCTTTATTGATATAGCTTCCACAACACAACTTGCCATCTTCCATGGTTTGCTTCACACTGTCAAAGCAGAAAAACAAATCTTGAAGCATTCTTTGACTGACTGTTGCTGTTGTTCTGTCTTTCAGTCATGTCCGACTCTCGATGACCATATGGAAACGGCACACCAGGTACATATGTCTTTGGTTCTGGTTGTGGCTATCCATATGGTTTTCTTGGCAAATATACCAGAGTGGGTTGCAAGTTCTGTCTCCAGTGTATTGTAATTTGTATGACCTCTCTGCTATGTAATGCCCATCTTGGGTGACCCTACATGGTATAGATCACAATTTCATTGACGTACACAAGCCTTCACCATGGACTTAGATTGATAGCCAAGCTTAAAAACAGTCATCTCAAGTCTATATATCAAAAGGGATAATCACAAGGGTCGACATATTTTCAATATACAGTATATTTATCACTAAAGTCTATTTGAACTATTTGGAAAAGAAATTAATACAGGTTGATGAAGCTCCCAGGTACTTCCAGTTATCACGTCTTGAATGGTTTGCTGGCACCAGAACCTCAGAAGGAGACAATAATCAATTGGTCATCTGGCTCGGAAGAAGTGTTTGGAACAGAAGGGAAGATGCAGGAATAATTACTATAGAAATGGAGAATTTGAAAATATGGGTGAGCATGGTACAATAATACAGAAGGTGAGTGATAATTGTAAATAGCAGCTGAAGAGGAGGAATGGAAGATACATTACAAATTGGTCCTTCTGAGAATGGGTTATGGAGGCTAGAAAGCCATGAGGGGCAAAATGACACAACTTCTCATGTATTGATAAACTCCATACTACTAAAAAATAATAAAAAATAAATATAAACACACTCACACACAGCACAGGGGGAGAGCCAGGAAGCCTGGGAGTGAGGTTGCAAGCGATTTTGAGCCATATTTGCCATTTTCCTCACTCAAGAAATGGCTAAGTGGGGAAAAAAATGGCGGCCGAAAAACTTTAAAAATCAGAAAAAACGCCAGGCACGCAGAACTTAGAAAATACACAATCGTGCAAACAGTAACACTTACACTAACCATGCCAGGCACGTAGGACTGTGAAAATACAACTAATGAGGACCAAAAGCCTCACATTGTATGACAACCATCATTGCCAGCCTTACAATTTCATTGCAGGCATTAACACTGAACCCAAGGCAGTAGGGCCCTAAACTACACAGGCCTATAAAGTACACGGGGGGAGAGGCTTGCAATGAGCGCCAAAGGTGCTCAGCGCAGGGCTCGCAATGAGCGCCAAAGGTGCTCAGAGGGCCCATAGCCTTGCATTGTGTGGCAAACAGCAGTGCCTGGTTTACAATTTTATTGCCATCATATTTTGATGGGCCATTCACTAGTATATTTATAATTGAAGAGTGAACCAGCAGTGAATGTCCAGTAATCTAGTAATTTAGTAATTATTAATCCATATACCGTATAAGCCGAGTTTTTTTAGGGCTAAAAAGGGCCCCCTTGGATTATACTCGAGTCACTCTCCCCCCTTGTCTCTCTAACCTCCCCCATGTCTCTCTACCCCGGTGTCTCTCTAACCCCCCCAGTGTCTCTTTCCCTCCCCCTCCTCATCCTCAACCCCCCTCCTCATTCTAACCCCCCCCCTCATTCTAAACCCCCTCCCTTAATTCTACCCCTCTAAATACCCCCCCTCCCTCCGTTTCCCCTCACTTACCTGCATCTGAAGCTCCTGTTCCGGCCTCCGCTCCTTCCGGTGCGCATGTGACGTGGGGTTGAGGATGAGGAGGGAGGTTGAGGAGGGAGGTTGAAGAGGGGGTTGAGGATGAGGAGGGAGGTTGAGGAGGGGGTTGAGGATGAGGAGGGAGGTTGAGGATGAGGAGGGAGGTTGAGGAGGGGGTTGAGGATGAGGAGGGAGGTTGAGGAGGGGGTTGAGGATGGGGAGTTGAGGATGAGGATGGGGGTTGAGGAGGGAGGTTGAGGAGGGGGGTTGAGGAGGGGGTTGAGGAGGGGGTTGAGGATGAAGGGGTTGAGGAGGGAGGTTGAGGATATGGGGGGATGATGAGGAGGGAGGTTGAGGATGAGGAGTGGGGTTGAGGTTCCTCGGCTTATACTCGGGTCGGCTTATACTCAAGTATATACGGTATATATATATTAATAATTAATATTGCAGTCTATTGTCGTCACGCTTACCTTATTTATATTGACGGACTTTCCAGAGGTTTGACCTCTCTTTATCAAGTCTGAGACCCTTATGTTGTCTAGGAGTCTGGAAGGAAGCCCTTCATATGCGTGCTTTGTTCTTTGGAAACATTTTTAGGAACCATGGCTTGTAGGCTAATCTATACACATATATGTGAATATTGCTCTTAAAATAGATACCAAGGCCTCCATTCCATGGCTCCAAGAACCGAGACCTCTATTGCATGGCTCCCATAAAAAGTAAGGCTGACCCACAGGACTTTTGTGCCATTATATGGCTCCTGCAAAATAGAACCCCATAAAAAGTACCTACTCGCCCCCAGGGAATTTGGCCCAGAGCTCAGTTCTTACAAGAGCCATGGAATTGAGGCCCAAGATGCCAGCATAAGGCCACTTTAAGTTAACACCAAGTTAAAGCTAAGTTTCCCTTCTCTGAATATTTTAATATTGAACTTTATTGTAGTTTTTACTTTATCTATGCAATTTTACAACATGCCTCATAAATGGCCAGCTGGTCCATGCAAATGTATCATTACCGGTACAAATGTAACCCTATATGACTGCAGATGCTTCAGAAAACCAATAATATTTGTTTTATTTTACTTTTTTTAAAGGTTGTTTAATCTGAATCTTGGTAAAAATGTCCCAAAATGTATTAGGCAACATTGTGGTTTTTGCGGTCATAAATATAGTAATATCTAAACATAATGCTGGCTGAGAAAAATATCATTTTTCTATCGTCATCATTAATTTACTCGTTATTCAAATACACCTCAATGGGACTAAACAGAACACACAGTCTAACATTTTATCCACCATATTGATAACAATGTTTGAACACCCTGAGCGCATATTTGATAAGCTAATTATAGATAAGGACTTGAGACGCTGATAACACTGTAGGACGACGTCTCATTTAGAGGCCCTGATTGGCTCTGTCCTACTTGTCCATTCTTTACTAGTTTACATGTTCTTTATATCCAACAGTTACCTCTTCATCACAAAGACTTGAAATCTTATGGAGCGAGAATCGTCTTAAAGGACAACTGACGTATCATTTTAACAATATGATCTTTTGAAAAACTTGACTTGTTTTATGGGTTAAATGGTTTTAGGAAGAAATAAACTTATTAGCAGATTTACTGCATTTCTTATAATCTGCGACCTTACTTAATGTGGGAAGCCATTGGTCTTTGGCTCAATGATATGTTTCAGCTTTATTGATATAGCTTCCACAACACAACTTGCCATCTTCCATGGTTTGCTTCACACTGTCAAAGCAGAAAAACAAATCTTGAAGCATTCTTTGACTGACTGTTGCTGTTGTTCTGTCTTTCAGTCATGTCCGACTCTCGATGACCATATGGAAACGGCACACCAGGTACATATGTCTTTGGTTCTGGTTGTGGCTATCCATATGGTTTTCTTGGCAAATATACCAGAGTGGGTTGCAAGTTCTGTCTCCAGTGTATTGTAATTTGTATGACCTCTCTGCTATGTAATGCCCATCTTGGGTGACCCTACATGGTATAGATCACAATTTCATTGACGTACACAAGCCTTCACCATGGACTTAGATTGATAGCCAAGCTTAAAAACAGTCATCTCAAGTCTATATATCAAAAGGGATAATCACAAGGGTCGACATATTTTCAATATACAGTATATTTATCACTAAAGTCTATTTGAACTATTTGGAAAAGAAATTAATACAGGTTGATGAAGCTCCCAGGTACTTCCAGCTATCACGTCTTGAATGGTTTGCTGGCACCAGAACCTCAGAAGGAGACAATAATCAATTGGTCATCTGGCTCGGAAGAAGTGTTTGGAACAGAAGGGAAGATGCAGGAATAATTACTATAGAAATGGAGAATTTGAAAATATGGGTGAGCATGGTACAATAATACAGAAGGTGAGTGATAATTGTAAATAGCAGCTGAAGAGGAGGAATGGAAGATACATTACAAATTGGTCCTTCTGAGAATGGGTTATGGAGGCTAGAAAGCCATGAGGGGCAAAATGACACAACTTCTCATGTATTGATAAACTCCATACTACTAAAAAATAATAAAAAATAAATATAAACACACTCACACACAGCACAGGGGGAGAGCCAGGAAGCCTGGGAGTGAGGTTGCAAGCGATTTTGAGCCATATTTGCCATTTTCCTCACTCAAGAAATGGCTAAGTGGGGAAAAAAATGGCGGCCGAAAAACTTTAAAAATCAGAAAAAACGCCAGGCACGCAGAACTTAGAAAATACACAATCGTGCAAACAGTAACACTTACACTAACCATGCCAGGCACGTAGGACTGTGAAAATACAACTAATGAGGACCAAAAGCCTCACATTGTATGACAACCATCATTGCCAGCCTTACAATTTCATTGCAGGCATTAACACTGAACCCAAGGCAGTAGGGCCCTAAACTACACAGGCCTATAAAGTACACGGGGGGAGAGGCTTGCAATGAGCGCCAAAGGTGCTCAGCGCAGGGCTCGCAATGAGCGCCAAAGGTGCTCAGAGGGCCCATAGCCTTGCATTGTGTGGCAAACAGCAGTGCCTGGTTTACAATTTTATTGCCATCATATTTTGATGGGCCATTCACTAGTATATTTATAATTGAAGAGTGAACCAGCAGTGAATGTCCAGTAATCTAGTAATTTAGTAATTATTAATCCATATACCGTATAAGCCGAGTTTTTTTAGGGCTAAAAAGGGCCCCCTTGGATTATACTCGAGTCACTCTCCCCCCTTGTCTCTCTAACCTCCCCCATGTCTCTCTACCCCGGTGTCTCTCTAACCCCCCCAGTGTCTCTTTCCCTCCCCCTCCTCATCCTCAACCCCCCTCCTCATTCTAACCCCCCCCCTCATTCTAAACCCCTCCCCTCATTCTACCCCTCTAAATACCCCCCTCCCTCCGTTTCCCCTCACTTACCTGCATCTGAAGCTCCTGTTCCGGCCTCCGCTCCTTCCGGTGCGCATGTGACGTGGGGTTGAGGATGAGGAGGGAGGTTGAGGAGGGAGGTTGAAGAGGGGGTTGAGGATGAGGAGGGAGGTTGAGGAGGGGGTTGAGGATGAGGAGGGAGGTTGAGGATGAGGAGGGAGGTTGAGGAGGGGGTTGAGGATGAGGAGGGAGGTTGAGGAGGGGGTTGAGGATGGGGAGTTGAGGATGAGGATGGGGGTTGAGGAGGGAGGTTGAGGAGGGGGGTTGAGGAGGGGGTTGAGGAGGGGGTTGAGGATGAAGGGGTTGAGGAGGGAGGTTGAGGATATGGGGGGATGATGAGGAGGGAGGATGAGGATGAGGAGTGGGGTTGAGGTTCCTCGGCTTATACTCGGGTCGGCTTATACTCAAGTATATACGGTATATATATATTAATAATTAATATTGCAGTCTATTGTCGTCACGCTTACCTTATTTATATTGACGGACTTTCCAGAGGTTTGACCTCTCTTTATCAAGTCTGAGACCCTTATGTTGTCTAGGAGTCTGGAAGGAAGCCCTTCATATGCGTGCTTTGTTCTTTGGAAACATTTTTAGGAACCATGGCTTGTAGGCTAATCTATACACATATATGTGAATATTGCTCTTAAAATAGATACCAAGGCCTCCATTCCATGGCTCCAAGAACCGAGACCTCTATTGCATGGCTCCCATAAAAAGTAAGGCTGACCCACAGGACTTTTGTGCCATTATATGGCTCCTGCAAAATAGAACCCCATAAAAAGTACCTACTCGCCCCCAGGGAATTTGGCCCAGAGCTCAGTTCTTACAAGAGCCATGGAATTGAGGCCCAAGATGCCAGCATAAGGCCACTTTAAGTTAACACCAAGTTAAAGCTAAGTTTCCCTTCTCTGAATATTTTAATATTGAACTTTATTGTAGTTTTTACTTTATCTATGCAATTTTACAACATGCCTCATAAATGGCCAGCTGGTCCATGCAAATGTATCATTACCGGTACAAATGTAACCCTATATGACTGCAGATGCTTCAGAAAACCAATAATATTTGTTTTATTTTACTTTTTTTAAAGGTTGTTTAATCTGAATCTTGGTAAAAATGTCCCAAAATGTATTAGGCAACATTGTGGTTTTTGCGGTCATAAATATAGTAATATCTAAACATAATGCTGGCTGAGAAAAATATCATTTTTCTATCGTCATCATTAATTTACTCGTTATTCAAATACACCTCAATGGGACTAAACAGAACACACAGTCTAACATTTTATCCACCATATTGATAACAATGTTTGAACACCCTGAGCGCATATTTGATAAGCTAATTATAGATAAGGACTTGAGACGCTGATAACACTGTAGGACGACGTCTCATTTAGAGGCCCTGATTGGCTCTGTCCTACTTGTCCATTCTTTACTAGTTTACATGTTCTTTATATCCAACAGTTACCTCTTCATCACAAAGACTTGAAATCTTATGGAGCGAGAAACGTCTTAAAGGACAACTGACGTATCATTTTAACAATATGATCTTTTGCAAAACTTCACAAGACTTGTTTTATGGGTTAAATGGTTTTAGGAAGACATAAACTTATTAGCAGATTTACTGTATTTCTTATTATCTGCGACCTTACTTAATGGGGGAAGCCATTGGTCTTTGGCTCTTTATTGATATAGCTTCCACAACACAACTTGCCATCTTCCATGGTTTGCTTCACACTGTCAAAGCAGAAAAACAAATCTTGAAGCATTCTTTGACTGACTGTTGCTGTTGTTCTGTCTTTCAGTCATGTCCGACTCTCGATGACCATATGGAAATGGCACACCAGGTACATATGTCTTTGGTTCTGGTTGTGGCTATCCATATGGTTTTCTTGGCAAATATACCAGAGTGGGTTGCAAGTTCTGTCTCCAGTGTATTGTAATTTGTATGACCTCTCTGCTATGTAATGCCCATCTTGGGTGACCCTACATGGTATAGATCACAATTTCATTGACGTACACAAGCCTTCACCATGGACTTAGATTGATAGCCAAGCTTAAAAACAGTCATCTCAAGTCTATATATCAAAAGGGATAATCACAAGGGTCGACATATTTTCAATATACAGTATATTTATCACTAAAGTCTATTTGAACTATTTGGAAAATAAATTAATACAGGTTGATGAAGCTCCCAGGTTCTTCCAGTTATCACGTCTTGGATGGTTTGCTGGCACCAGAACCTCAGAAGGAGACAATAATCAATTGGTCATCTGGCTCGGAAGAAGTGTTTGGAACAGAAGGGAAGATGCAGGAATAATTACTATAGAAATGGAGAATTTGAAAATATGGGTGAGCATGGTACAATAATACTGAAGGTGAGTGATAATTGTAAATAGCAGCTGAAGAAGAGGAGGAATGGAAGATACATTAGAAATTGGTCCTTCTGAGAATGGGTTATGGAGGCTAGAAAGCCATGAGGGGCAAAATGACACAACTTCTCATGTATTGATAAACTCCATACTACTAAAAAATAATAAAAAATAAATATAAACACACTCACACACAGCACAGGGGGAGAGCCAGGAAGCCTGGGAGTGAGGTTGCAAGCGATTTTGAGCCATATTTGCCATTTTCCTCACTCAAGAAATGGCTAAGTGGGGAAAAAAATGGCGGCCGAAAAACTTTAAAAATCAGAAAAAACGCCAGGCACGCAGAACTTAGAAAATACACAATCGTGCAAACAGTAACACTTACACTAACCATGCCAGGCACGTAGGACTGTGAAAATACAACTAATGAGGACCAAAAGCCTCACATTGTATGACAACCATCATTGCCAGCCTTACAATTTCATTGCAGGCATTAACACTGAACCCAAGGCAGTAGGGCCCTAAACTACACAGGCCTATAAAGTACACGGGGGGAGAGGCTTGCAATGAGCGCCAAAGGTGCTCAGCGCAGGGCTCGCAATGAGCGCCAAAGGTGCTCAGAGGGCCCATAGCCTTGCATTGTGTGGCAAACAGCAGTGCCTGGTTTACAATTTTATTGCCATCATATTTTGATGGGCCATTCACTAGTATATTTATAATTGAAGAGTGAACCAGCAGTGAATGTCCAGTAATCTAGTAATTTAGTAATTATTAATCCATATACCGTATAAGCCGAGTTTTTTTAGGGCTAAAAAGGGCCCCCTTGGATTATACTCGAGTCACTCTCCCCCCTTGTCTCTCTAACCTCCCCCATGTCTCTCTACCCCGGTGTCTCTCTAACCCCCCCAGTGTCTCTTTCCCTCCCCCTCCTCATCCTCAACCCCCCTCCTCATTCTAACCCCCCCCCTCATTCTAAACCCCTCCCCTCATTCTACCCCTCTAAATACCCCCCTCCCTCCGTTTCCCCTCACTTACCTGCATCTGAAGCTCCTGTTCCGGCCTCCGCTCCTTCCGGTGCGCATGTGACGTGGGGTTGAGGATGAGGAGGGAGGTTGAGGAGGGAGGTTGAAGAGGGGGTTGAGGATGAGGAGGGAGGTTGAGGAGGGGGTTGAGGATGAGGAGGGAGGTTGAGGATGAGGAGGGAGGTTGAGGAGGGGGTTGAGGATGAGGAGGGAGGTTGAGGAGGGGGTTGAGGATGGGGAGTTGAGGATGAGGATGGGGGTTGAGGAGGGAGGTTGAGGAGGGGGGTTGAGGAGGGGGTTGAGGAGGGGGTTGAGGATGAAGGGGTTGAGGAGGGAGGTTGAGGATATGGGGGGATGATGAGGAGGGAGGATGAGGATGAGGAGTGGGGTTGAGGTTCCTCGGCTTATACTCGGGTCGGCTTATACTCAAGTATATACGGTATATATATATTAATAATTAATATTGCAGTCTATTGTCGTCACGCTTACCTTATTTATATTGACGGACTTTCCAGAGGTTTGACCTCTCTTTATCAAGTCTGAGACCCTTATGTTGTCTAGGAGTCTGGAAGGAAGCCCTTCATATGCGTGCTTTGTTCTTTGGAAACATTTTTAGGAACCATGGCTTGTAGGCTAATCTATACACATATATGTGAATATTGCTCTTAAAATAGATACCAAGGCCTCCATTCCATGGCTCCAAGAACCGAGACCTCTATTGCATGGCTCCCATAAAAAGTAAGGCTGACCCACAGGACTTTTGTGCCATTATATGGCTCCTGCAAAATAGAACCCCATAAAAAGTACCTACTCGCCCCCAGGGAATTTGGCCCAGAGCTCAGTTCTTACAAGAGCCATGGAATTGAGGCCCAAGATGCCAGCATAAGGCCACTTTAAGTTAACACCAAGTTAAAGCTAAGTTTCCCTTCTCTGAATATTTTAATATTGAACTTTATTGTAGTTTTTACTTTATCTATGCAATTTTACAACATGCCTCATAAATGGCCAGCTGGTCCATGCAAATGTATCATTACCGGTACAAATGTAACCCTATATGACTGCAGATGCTTCAGAAAACCAATAATATTTGTTTTATTTTACTTTTTTTAAAGGTTGTTTAATCTGAATCTTGGTAAAAATGTCCCAAAATGTATTAGGCAACATTGTGGTTTTTGCGGTCATAAATATAGTAATATCTAAACATAATGCTGGCTGAGAAAAATATCATTTTTCTATCGTCATCATTAATTTACTCGTTATTCAAATACACCTCAATGGGACTAAACAGAACACACAGTCTAACATTTTATCCACCATATTGATAACAATGTTTGAACACCCTGAGCGCATATTTGATAAGCTAATTATAGATAAGGACTTGAGACGCTGATAACACTGTAGGACGACGTCTCATTTAGAGGCCCTGATTGGCTCTGTCCTACTTGTCCATTCTTTACTAGTTTACATGTTCTTTATATCCAACAGTTACCTCTTCATCACAAAGACTTGAAATCTTATGGAGCGAGAAACGTCTTAAAGGACAACTGACGTATCATTTTAACAATATGATCTTTTGCAAAACTTCACAAGACTTGTTTTATGGGTTAAATGGTTTTAGGAAGACATAAACTTATTAGCAGATTTACTGTATTTCTTATTATCTGCGACCTTACTTAATGGGGGAAGCCATTGGTCTTTGGCTCTTTATTGATATAGCTTCCACAACACAACTTGCCATCTTCCATGGTTTGCTTCACACTGTCAAAGCAGAAAAACAAATCTTGAAGCATTCTTTGACTGACTGTTGCTGTTGTTCTGTCTTTCAGTCATGTCCGACTCTCGATGACCATATGGAAATGGCACACCAGGTACATATGTCTTTGGTTCTGGTTGTGGCTATCCATATGGTTTTCTTGGCAAATATACCAGAGTGGGTTGCAAGTTCTGTCTCCAGTGTATTGTAATTTGTATGACCTCTCTGCTATGTAATGCCCATCTTGGGTGACCCTACATGGTATAGATCACAATTTCATTGACGTACACAAGCCTTCACCATGGACTTAGATTGATAGCCAAGCTTAAAAACAGTCATCTCAAGTCTATATATCAAAAGGGATAATCACAAGGGTCGACATATTTTCAATATACAGTATATTTATCACTAAAGTCTATTTGAACTATTTGGAAAATAAATTAATACAGGTTGATGAAGCTCCCAGGTTCTTCCAGTTATCACGTCTTGGATGGTTTGCTGGCACCAGAACCTCAGAAGGAGACAATAATCAATTGGTCATCTGGCTCGGAAGAAGTGTTTGGAACAGAAGGGAAGATGCAGGAATAATTACTATAGAAATGGAGAATTTGAAAATATGGGTGAGCATGGTACAATAATACTGAAGGTGAGTGATAATTGTAAATAGCAGCTGAAGAAGAGGAGGAATGGAAGATACATTAGAAATTGGTCCTTCTGAGAATGGGTTATGGAGGCTAGAAAGCCATGAGGGGCAAAATGACACAACTTCTCATGTATTGATAAACTCCATACTATTGGAGATAATTTCTCCAGTATTGATGAACGTCATACCCTTGCAGATTGCTTCTCATGTATTGATGAACTCCATACTATTGTACATATTTTTTTCAGTATTGATGAACTTCATTCTCTTCCAAATCATTTATCATGTAATGATGAACTTCAGACTCTCACGAAGAGTTTCTTGCTCATTCATGACCTTCATACTCTTGCAGTTTGTTTCATGCATATTAATGAATGTCAAACTCTTGCTGTGCTTTCCTTGTGTATTGATGAAGGATGAAGTTCATTCTCTTTAAATGCATTTCTTTTGTATTGATGAAATACACAGTCTCGCTGGAAGTTTCTTGAACATTCATGAACTTTACAAACTCGTGATGTTTGATTTTGACGTCAGATAAGAAGTGCTCATATTCTCCTATCTACGTGTAATGGATTTTGCTAAACTATCAATATTATAATTCTTGTGTATTATTGTTCATTGAAAAACTTCATATCTATCAAGATGTTTTTTTGTGATTTGTGCATCTTCATTCTCTTGCAGACTGCTTCTCATGTTTTATTTACTCCATATCCTTGAAGATCATACATCATGTACTGATGAACAGTGGTTTAGAAGTACAGTAAGGGTATTAGGCATTAGAAAAAACAAACGAAAGCACACAGATACAGATAGAATAAATATACTCTGTGGTGGAGATGCTACTCTAAAAATCAGTTTAAATATATATATATATATATATATATATATATATAAAAAAAAAAAAAAAAAAAAAAATATATATATATATATATACATATATATATATATATATATATATATATATATATATATATATATATACACATATATACATATACACACAAACTCACACCTATATATATATATATATATATATATATATATATATATATATATATTGGTGAACACAATACCTAAGCAGAATCATTAAACAGGGCCGTTTATGGAAATGCAGTATATTTTTGGATATTATATATATATATATATATATATATATATTATTTATTATTTTTTTTACATGCACATATTGCTTCATACCTTTAATGACACTGATAATTTTTGGGGTGCTATACTGTTAATAGTATTTTTTAAAATTTTAAGAGTCATGTTCTGGTAAGACACTTGGATTACACAATTTGTAAGGGTTGGTGCTTGACACCTGATCAATTATATTCATGAAATTATTAAATATAAAAGTTCAAACAAAAACTTTATTATGAGTTGCCTGACCCGGCTTGCTCATTGGATTAAAAAAGAAGTTTTAAAAAATAAAAGTATAGAGAAGAAGCCCTGGTAGTAAATATTATGCGAGGAAATCCTGACTAAACTACCAAAGTGATACTCTAGAGGGTACGATGGAAATGTAACTAATGGAAATGGGTCGGGAATGAGAGTGGTGAATGGAATATGTGATGTGCATTGACCATAAGTTATGCAGAAAGCAGAAAACAGACAACCACTGGATGTGATACTGGTACAAGAGTAATAAATGTGTGTAAACACCTGTTGCGGTGTGTGGAAGTGAATAAATAAATTAAGGTTGGTGAAAATAGTGATGAGGAAGGGAATATATGACATGTATTTTGTATAAAGCATACATTCTACTAATAATGTTAACCACTAAGTACTAAGTCCTAGGGGCCATAATTTTGCGGCCCTCGCTAAGTCCCACAGGCCTTGCCGGCTAAGTCCGGCGCTCATCAGGAGGCCTGCAATGATCGCCTTTGGAGCTCATTGCAGCCTAAGACCCATGTGTTTCAACAGTCGCGTGCGGCCGTCAACGGCTAGCCTCATTTTGTGTAGCGAGGGCCACAAAGCGTGACAAACCCGCAAACGTGACCAACGTTCTTGGTCCACAACTATTATAGTGATATATATATATATATATATATATACAGACACACAAAGGTATTCACCCCCCCCCCCTTGACTTTTTACGTATTTTGTTACATTACAGCCTTAAGGTCAATGTTTTGTTGATCTGAATTATATGTGGTAGATCAGAACACAATAGTCTAAGTTGGTGAAGTGAAATGAGAAAAATATATACATAAAACTATATTTTAGAAATAGAAAACAGAAAAGTGGCATGTGCGTTTGTATTCACCCCCTTTGTTATGAAGCCCATAAAAAGCTCTGGTGCAACCAATTACCTTCAGAAGTCACATAATTAGTGAAATGATGTCCACCTGTGTGCAATCTAAGTGTCACATGATCTATTATTACACATACACACCTTTTTTTAAAGGCCCCAGAGGCTGCAACACCTAAGCAAGAGGAACCACTAACCAAACACTGCCATGAAGACCAAGGAACTCTCCAAACAAGTAAGCGATCTGAAGACATACTCTCAAAATTATCCACAGCCACTATTACAATATTTACGGTAAATCTGATATCCATTAATAGTTGCCATTTTAATTAAAGACATATTTAAGTATCCAGGATGATGTATGCATCGAATGTTGAGAATCAGTAGTGTACCCAAACATTCTCTTCGTTTTTATTGGTAGGTACACTGTTCCTATGTAAGCAGCTCTGGGGGTGTGGAAAACAGGTTTTATTTTTATACAAGCAGCAGGCGTTAGATTAGAGGAAGGTAAAGACAGGGAAACCTAGATATGCCATTAATGAAAAATATATTGTAATTTGTTATACAGAGTCTGTTCATAACCATGTATGTTAATTAGACTAAGGTACATTAATATGATTTATGACAAGTGATGAATTTGCTACAACGTTGCCTAATTAATCCACACCCCTGACTGGTCTAATAATACATTTTATTGGAAATATTTTTATTTGTGACATCCACAATAACAGAATGGACATACATAGGTGACTTTAGAAATGCATATAAATATGTTTATATTTAGGTTTAAGTGATAGATTTTATGGGTTAGATAGAGAGAGATTGTGGCATAAATGTTCAGTAAATAAATTAGTAATTGTGCCAAAACATGACAAGACAAATTGGTTAGAGCGCCAGAGATTGCTGGAGGGGATAATATGATTCTAACGTGTGTATAATATCATTCAGGTCATATATGAGCAGCAAAAACAATAAGAGGAGTTTAGATTTTATCAGAACAGTTGTAAGGATTTGTGCGAGTAAAAGGAATGAGGAGTGACAAATAAACCCAGTATTGTGTATGATTAACTACTCCACTGACTACATTGTGTACCATGGCCCTGTATAATAACGCACTTATATATCCTTATGCATAATGTGTCAGTGCAAGAAATATTTTATGATATACAAAGACTGCCCTGAATGATATCGGGTCCCTGTTTAATATGCTTTATATAGAGACTGCTCGGTAAAAAAATGATAATATACCCTTTGTATAGAGATTGTTGTATATCAAAACTGGAAGATTGTGTGGTATGTTATCTCCCGCTGTGCTATCACATATTATAATTGTCTAACTACGATTCGTTGTCATGCTGCGTTGCGTAGTGCGTACAACTTAGCGATGAGCGCCGCAGGCAATGAGCGCCGCAGGCGCTCATTGCAGGCGAGCCTTGCGCAGTGAGGCGAGCGGTTAAATTGTAACACTTTGGCAATGAGCACCGCAGGCGCTCATTGCAGGCGAGCCTCGCATAGCGAGGCGAGCCGTTAAACCGTAGCACTTAGAAAAAAAATACGAGATGAAAAAAATAACATCACTAGCGACTTGCCCGTCAAAAAATGATGGCAATAAAATTGTAAGGCAGGTAATGCTGTTTGTGTGCGACATTAATTTTGTTGGTGTTCCAAGATCGCGCCTTCGGCGCTCATTGCAAGGCTCTTGGTTGTTTGTGTGGTATGAGCAGCGTTGTTTTTTTTTTGGGGTATGGCAATGAATAATTAATAAAATAAGAAATTAATATACTTTACCTATTGTGAAGTCATATATCCAGCATTGTGTTGAAGAGCTGGCAATCTGTTTTCATTTTCCTGCATCAGTGCTGTGGAGCTGCTGTGTAAGTGTCATGAATGTGTGCAGTGTGTTGTGTAATAGTGTGCGTGCACGAGGCAAATCCGTTAGGGTAGCTGTGTACTTCCGGATTGTGTAAGTTAGTGTTGTAAAATGGCGCCTAATGTGTGCTACGCGGCTGTGGCTGATTTTGTGTACTTGTTTACGGATGTCGTCCGACTTTTTCGGAAAATCCGTAGGTGTTTGGTGGTGTTTTGCGTGTTAAGGGTCCTTTAGTCTCGTTTTGTTTGGCGGCCATTTTTTCTCTCGCTTAGGTGATTTTCGGGTGTGTAAACTCTGTAATTTGCACTTAAATGGAGGTGTAACTTCACTTGCAGAGGTCCTGGGTGCCTCCCCTTCCTGTGGGTAAGCTTTTTATGTGTTTGTTGTGTGTATTTCTTGTGTTTTTCATGTGCACAGGTTTCGGGCGGTAAGGTTGTATTTTTGCGAGGTTGTAATGGCTCGTAACGTGTCTTGTATTTTGTAGTCTTAAGTCCGTAAATTTAGCGAAGTCCGCAGTTGCTGGCAAGTCGGTAAATTTCTGTATAATATCATATTTTTTAGGTTAATCTGTATAACATGTAATTATAGATAGATTGATCTGTGTAATATACCCTTGTAGCACTACAGAAAATGATAAGGCTCCATGTAAGGTCACCCAAGATGGGCAGGTCATAGCAGAGAGGTCAGACTAATCATAGTCCATTGGAGAAGAAACTGCCAACCCACTCTAGTATCTTTGCCACGAAAACCTTATGGGTTGGCACAACCGGACACAAATGAGTCAGCCTTCCAAACTTTTCAGATTGATCAAATGTACATACTAGATGAGCCTACTTGTTCTCATTGCTCTACAGCATCATCCCACATAATTATTTCATATATCACGGGACTTGCAAAGGGTGCCATACAGTACATTATAGATCGGAATCACTTTTTCATATAACTATCTCAGAGAGAGGGTGGGAAGGGGTGAGAGAAGGGAGAGAGAGGGAGAGGGTGGGAAGGAGTGAGAGAAGGGAGAGAGAGGGGGTGAGGGTGGGAAGGAGTGAGAGAAGGGAGAGAGAGGGGGAGAGGGTGGGAATGAGTGAGAGAAGGGAGAGAAAGGGAGAGGTGGGAAGGAGCGAGAGAGGGGAGAGAAAGGGAGAGGTGGGAAGGAGCGAGAGAGGGGAGAGAGAGCAATAGAGGGTGGGAAACAGTAAGAGAATGGAGAGAGAGAGGATGGGAAGGGGTGAGAGAAGGGAGAGAGAGGGAGGGAATGAGTGAGAGAAGGGAGAGAGAGGGAGAGAGTGGGAATGAGTGAGAGAAGGGAGAGAGAGAGTGGAGGGGTGGGAAGGAGTGAGAGAATGGAGAGAGAGAGGATTGGAAGGAGTGAGAGAAGGGAGAGAGAGGGGGTGGGAAGGGACGAGAGAAAAGAGAGAGAGGGGGAGAGGGTGGGAAGGAGTGAGAGAAGGGAGAGAGAGAGGTTGAGAAGGAGTTAGAGAAGGGGGTTAGAGAGATAGGATGGGATAGAGTAAGAGAAGAAAGAGAGAGAGAGAAGGTGGGAAGGAGTGAGAGAAGGGAGAGAGAGAGAGTGTGTGGGAAGGAGTGAGGGAAGGGAGAGAGAGAGGGTGGGAAGGAGTGAGAGAAGGGAGAGAGATAGAGGGAGAGGGTGGTAAGGAGTGAGAACAGGGATAGAGAGAGGGAGGGGTGGGAAGGAGTGAGAAAAGTGATAGAGAAAGGGCGAGAAGGAGTGAGAGAAGGGAGAGATAGAGGGTGGAAAAGAGTGAGAGAAGGGAGAGAGAGAGGGGGAGGAGTCAGAGAATGGAGAGAGAGAGGGAGAAGGTGGGAAGGAGTGAGAGAAGGGGAGAGAGAGGTTGAGAAGGAGTTAGAGAAGGGGGAGAGAGATAGGATGGGAAGGAGTAAGAGAAGAAAGAGAGAGAGAGAAGGTGGGAAGGAGTGAGAGAAGGGAGAGAGAGAGAGTGTGTGGGAAGGAGTGAGGGAAGGGAGAGAGAGAGGGTGGGAAGGAGTGAGAGAAGGGAGAGAGATAGAGGGAGAGGGTGGGAAGGAGTGAGAACAGGGATAGAGAGAGGGAGGGGTGGGAAGGAGTGAGAAAAGTGATAGAGAAAGGGCGAGAAGGAGTGAGAGAAGGGAGAGAGAGAGGGGGAGAAGGAGTCAGAGAATGGAGAGAGAGAGGGAGAAGGTGAGAAGGAGTGAGAGAAGGGGAAAGAGAGAGAGGATGGGAAGGAGTGAGAAAAGTTATAGAGAGAGGGAGGGGTGGGAATTAGTGAGAAAAGAGATAGCAAAAGGGTGGGAAGGAGTGAGAGAACAGAGAGGGAGAGGTTGGGAATTAGTGAGAGAAGGGAGAAAGGGAGAGGTGAGAAGGAGCGAGAGAAAAGAAAGAGAGGGAGAGCGTGAGAATGAGTGAGAGAAGGGAGAGAAAGGGAGAGGTGAGGAGCGAGAGAAGAGTGAGAGAGGTAGAGAGTGGGAATGATTGGAAGAAGGGAGAGAGAGGGGGGGAGGGAGGGAAGGAGTAAAAGAATGGAGAGAGAGAGGATGGGAAGGAGTGAGAGAAGGGAGAGAGAGAGAGAGGGGGTGGGAAGGGGTGAGAGAAGAGAGAGAGGGGGAGGGTGGGAAGGAGTGAGAGAAGGGGAAAGAGAGAACGAGGATCGGAAGGAGTGAGAAAAGTTATAGAGAGAGGGAGGGGTGGGAAGGAGTGAGAAAAGAGATTGCAAAAGGGTGGGAAGGAGTGAGAGAACAGAGAGAGAGAGGGGGAGAGGTTGGGAATAAGTGAGAGAAGGGAGGAAGGGAGAGGTGAGGAGCGAGAGAAAAGAAAGAGAGGGAGAGCGTGGGAATGAGTGAGAGAAGGGAGAAAAAGGGAGAGGTGAGGAGCGAGAGAAGAGTGAGAGAGGTAGAGAGTGGGAATGATTGGAAGAAGGGAGAGTGAGGAGGGGAGGGAGGGAAGGAGTAAAAGAATGGAGAGAGAAAGGATGGGAAGGAGTGAGAGAAGGGAGAGAGAGAGAGAGGGGGTGGGAAGGGGTGAGAGAAGAGAGAGAGGGGGGAGGGTGGGAAGGAGTAAGAGAAGGGAGACAGAGAGGATGGGAAGGAGTGAGAGAAGGGAGAGAGAGATAGGATGGGAAGGAGTGAGAGAAGGGAGAGAGAGGGAAAGGGTGGGAAGGAGTGAGGTAAGGGAGAGAGAGAGGCTGAGGGTGGGAAAGAGTGAGAGAAGGGAGAGAGAGGGGGAGGGTGGGAATGAATGAGAAAAGGGATAGAGAAAGGGTGAGAAGGAGTGAGAGAAGGGAGAGAGAGTGGATTGGAGTGAGTGAGAGAAGGAAGAGAAAGGGAGAGGTGAGAAGGAGCGAGAGAAGAGAGAGAGGGAGAAAGTGGGAATCAGTAAGAGAAGGGAGAGAGAGAGATAGAGGGAGAGGGTGGGAAACAGTAAGAGAATGGAGAGAGAGAGGATGGGAAGGAGTGAGAGAAGGGAGAGAGAGAGTGGGAAGGAGTGAGACAAGGGAGAGAGAGGGGAAGAGGGTGGAAATGAGTGAGAGAAGGGAGAAAAAGGGAGAGGTGAGAAGAGCGAGTGAGGAGAAACAGAGGGAGAGAGTGGGAATGAGTGAGAGAAGGGAGAGAAAGGGAAAGGTGAGAAGGAGCGAAAGAAGAGAGAGAGGGAGAGAGTGGGAATGAGTGAGAGAAGGGAGAGAGAGAGAGATAGAGGGAGAGTGTGGGAATGATAGAGAGAAGGGAGAGAGAGAGGGAGAGGGTGGGAAAGAGTGAGAGAAGGGAGAGAGAGAGAGGGGAGAGAGGTGGGAAGGGGTGAGAGAAGAGAGAGAGGGAGAGAGGGTGGGAAGGAGTGAGAGAAGAGAGAGAGTAGGAGTGAGTGAGAGAAGGGAGAGAAAGGGAGAGGTGAGAAGGAGCGAGAGAAGAGAGAGAGAGGGAGAGAGTGGGAATGAGTGAGAGAAGGAAGAGAGAGAGATAGAGGGAGAGGGTGGGAAACAGTAAGAGAATGGAGAGAGAGAGGATGGGAAGGGGTGAGAGAAGGGAGAGAGAGAGAGGGTGGGAAGGGGTGAGAGAAGGGAGAGAGAGGGAGAGGGTGGGAAGGAGTGAGAGAAGGGAGAGAGAGGGGGAGAGGGTGGGAAGGAGTGAGAGAAGGAAGAGAGAGGGGGAGAGGGTGGGAATGAGTGAGAGAAGGGAGAGAAAGGGAGAGGTGGGAAGGAGCGAGAGAGGAGAGGGAGAGAGTGGGAATGAGTGAGAGAAGGGAGAGAAAGGGAGAGGTGAGAAGGAACGAGAGAAGAGAGAGAGAGGGAGAGAGTGGGAATGAGTGAGAGAAGGGAAAGAGAGAGGTGAGGGGTGGGAAGGAGTAAGAGAATGGAGAGAGAAAGGATTGGAAGGAGTGAGAGAAGGGAGAGAGAGAGGCGGTGGGAAGGGACGAGAGAAGAGAAAGAGAGAGGATGAGAAGGAGTGAGAGAAGGGAGAGAGAGAGATAGGATGGGAAGAAGTGAGAGAAGAAAGAGAGAAGGTGGGAAGGTGTGAGAGAAGGGAGAGGGAGAGGGTGGGAAGGAGTGAGGGAAGAGAGAGAGAGAGAGGGGGTGGGAAGGGGTGAGAGAAGAGAGAGGGGGGAGGGTGGGAAGGAGTGAGAGAAGGGGAAAGAGAGAGAGAAGATGGGAAGGAGTGAGAAAAGTTATAGAGAGAGGGAGGGGTGGGAAGGAGTGAGAAAAGAGATAGCAAAAGGGTGGGAAGGAGTGAGAGAACAGAGAGAGAGAGAGATAGAGGGAGAGTGTGGGAATGATAGAGAGAAGGGAGAGAGAGAGGGAGAGGGTGGGAAAGAGTGAGAGAAGGGAGAGAGAGAGAGGGGAGAGAGGTGGGAAGGGGTGAGAGAAGAGAGAGAGGGAGAGAGGGTGGGAAGGAGTGAGAGAAGAGAGAGAGTAGGAGTGAGTGAGAGAAGGGAGAGAAAGGGAGAGGTGAGAAGGAGCGAGAGAAGAGAGAGAGGGAGAGAGTGGGAATGAGTGAAAGAAGGAAGAGAGAGAGATAGAGGGAGAGGGTGGGAAACAGTAAGATAATGGAGAGAGAGAGGATGGGAAGGGGTGAGAGAAGGGAGAGAGAGAGAGGGTGGGAAGGGGTGAGAGAAGGGAGAGAGAGGTAGAGGGTGGGAAGGAGTGAGAGAAGGGAGAGAGAGGGGGAGAGGGTGGGAAGGAGTGAGAGAAGGAAGAGAGAGGGGGAGAGGGTGGGAATGAGTGAGAGAAGGGAGAGAAAGGGAGTGGTGGGAAGGAGCGAGAGAGGAGAGGGAGAGAGTGGGAATGAGTGAGAGAAGGGAGAGAAAGGGAGAGGTGAGAAGGAACGAGAGAAGAGAGAGAGAGGGAGAGAGTGGGAATGAGTGAGAGAAGGGAGAGAGAGAGTTGAGGGGTGGGAAGGAGTAAGAGAATGGAGAGAGAAAGGATTGGAAGGAGTGAGAGAAGGGCGAGAGAGAGGCGGTGGGAAGGGACGAGAGAAGAGAAAGAGAGAGGATGAGAAGGAGTGAGAGAAGGGAGAGAGAGAGATAGGATGGGAAGAAGTGAGAGAAGAAAGAGAGAAGGTGGGAAGGTGTGAGAGAAGGGAGAGGGAGAGGGTGGGAAGGAGTGAGGGAAGAGAGAGAGAGAGAGGGGGTGGGAAGGGGTGAGAGAAGAGAGAGGGGGGAGGGTGGGAAGGAGTGAGAGAAGGGGAAAGAGAGAGAGAAGATGGGAAGGAGTGAGAAAAGTTATAGAGAGAGGGAGGGGTGGGAAGGAGTGAAAAAAGAGATAGCAAAAGGGTGGGAAGGAGTGAGAGAACAGAGAGAGGGAGAGGTTGGGAATAAGTGAGAGAAGGGAGAAAGGGAGAGGTGAGAAGGAGCGAGAGAAAAGAAAGAGAGGGAGTGCGTGGGAATGAGTGAGAGAAGGGAGAGAAAGGGAGAGGTGAGGAGAGAGAGAAGAGTGAGAGAGGTAGAGAGTGGGAATGATTGGAAGAAGGGAGAGAGAGGAGGGGAGGGAGGGAAGGAGTAAAAGAATGGAGAGAGAGAGGATGGGAAGGAGTGAGAGAAGGGAGAGAGAGAGAGGGGGGGTGGGAAGGGGTGAGAGAAGAGAGAGAAGGGGGAGGGTGGGAAGGAGTGAGAGAAGGGAGACAGAGAGAATGGGAAGGAGTGAGAGAAGGGTATAGAGAGATAGGATGGGAAGGAGTGAGAGAAGGGAGAGAGAGAGGGAAAGGGTGGGAAGGAGTGAGGTAAGGGAGAGAGAGAGAGGCTGAGGGTGGGAAAGAGTGAGAGAAGGGAGAGAGAGAGGGAAAGGGTGGGAAGGAGTGAGGTAAGGGAGAGAGAGAGGCTGAGGGTGGGAAAGAGTGAGAGAAGGGAGAGAGAGGGGAGGGTGGGAAGGAGTGGGAAAAGGGATAGAGAAAGGGTTGAGAAGGAGTGATAGAAGGGAGAGAGAGATGGAGAAGGTGGGAAGGAGTTAGAGAAGGGAGAAAGAGAGAGAGAGAGGATGGGAAGGAGTGGGAAAAGAGAGATAAAGGGTGGGAAGGAGTGAGAGAAGGGAGAGAAAGAGGGTGGGAAGAAGTGAGAAAAGGGATAGAGAGGGGTGAGGAGTGAGAGTAGGGATAGAGAGAGGATGGGAAAGAGTAAGAATATGGAGAGAGAGAGAGGGTGGGAAGGAGCGAGAGAAGGGAGAGAGAAAGGGAGAGAGTGGGAATGAGAGAGAGAGACAGACACAGGACACAGGAGGAGAGAGACACAGAAGAGAGAAAATGATATGATACTGTCATTTATGACGGGCAAGTTACTAATACATCTATAAATATCACAGAATAGCCATCTATACCATATATATGTTGGACCTTTCCTATTATATGCCAACCACCCTACTGCATGCTCCCGTACCGATCTGCCTGCTCCAGTGGTGATCTGTTTCACTTTGTTTTTAAGTTATTTTTAGGGTTTGGAGTTAGGGTTTTCTGTTAGGGTTTCTGTTAGGGTTTGGGTTTGGGTTCAGTTTTTAGGGCTAGGGTTAACATTTGGGATTAGGGTTTAGGGCTAAGGTTAGGATTTAAGGTTAGGGGTTTAGTGTTAGGGTAGTGACAGATAACAGATAAAAAAAATAGTGGTGCGTGCAGCGGCCAGCAGGTGGCACAGTGGTGCCGGACAGATAACAGGAAAGATCCAACATCTCTTATAAATGATATCTCTTATTTATGAAACAGTAACATCATATATGACACATTAGATAACATTATGACGTGAAGCAGTGTTATTTTTTTAATACAGACCCCATAGTTAAGTAAAGGAAGCCACAATCACACGCACGCAGCTTACTACAAACGTTCTTTATTTCCTCCATTTTTGCTTGTGCTGTAATTGTAATGTATATACTTCCATTAGGTAGATATGTAATGTCAGTGTATTAGACAGTCTGGAAGTTTACATGGCCCACAGCTACACAATGATCTTGTTGCTAATGCAGCTTTGCCACACCTTGCTTTGTGAGCCCGGCGGATGTGGAAAGCAGCCAAATCTCTCCCCCGCGCCTGGCCACCATCCAAAGAGCTAATTCAGTCAGGTACAAGAGGTAGAGAAGAATATCAGAGGGAGATCTATCTAGAACAGAGAGAAAGGCTCCATTAACTGGCACTAAACCGTACAGCGGAAGGATCTTTATGTAGTCATTACCTGCGCCTAATCACACACACCACTCAGTACATGTGCACCACGTATACACTCAGGGCCTCATTCAATTGGGTTCAGCCAATTGAATAGGGCTCTATATAAGCATGGAGCATATTTTTTACAGAAGTTTTTAGTTAGTGAAGACCTTGCTTTTGGATAGAAGTTCACTAACTAAAAACTTCTGTAAAAAAATATGCTATGTGCTTATATAGAGCCCTATTCACATTTGAATGAGGCCCTAAGTCTAATTAACCCATACACCCCTGTCATCACAGACACACTACATGTAATACACAATCCACTCAACACATGCACATAACATATGTATCCCACTACTAAACCTAACTTAACACACCACTCTCAGTATATAGATGTCACAGGGGTGTGTTTCTGCCCAGGATAACGAGGCCCAGGCCTAGGACACCATATTTTCAGTGGGCTGCAGGCTGCCTGAGGTTGCCAGTGCAGAGATAAGGGATAATGTGTGTCTCAGTGTTTGTATGTGTATGTCTGTGTGTGTCAGCGTGTGTACTTGTGCATCTGTATCTCAGTGTGTCTGTGCTGTATGTGTTAGTGTCTATGTGTCTGTACTTGTTTGTGTATGTCTCAGTGTGCCTGTGTCTATGAGTTTGTGTATGTCTCAGTGTGCCTGTGTCTATGTGTCTGTATTTTTGTCTGTATGTTTCTATGAGTCTGTGTGCATGTCGGTGTGGGTGTCTGTGTGTGTACTTGTGTGTCTGTTTGTGCCTGTGTCTATGTATTCGTGTATGTCTCAGTGTGCCTGTGTCTATGTGTCTGTATGTTTGTCTGTATGTGTCTATGAGTCTGTGTGTGTGTCGGCGTGGGTGTCTGTGTGTGTACTTGTGTGTCTGTTTGTGCCTGTGTCTATGTGTTCGTGTATGTCTCAGTGCGCCTGTGTCTATGTGTCTGTATTTTTGTCTGTATGTGTCTTTGAGTCTGTGTGTGTCGGTGTGGGTGTCTGTGTGTGTACTTATGTGTCTGTTTGTTTGTGCCTGTGTCAATGTGTTCATGTATGGCTCAATGTGCCTTTGTCTATGTGTCTGTATTTTTGTCTGTATGTGTCTATGAGTCTGTGTGTGTGTCGGTGTGGGTGTCTGTGTGTGTACTTATGTGTCTGTTTGTTTGTGCCTGTGTCTATGTGTTCGTGTATGTCTCAGTGTGCCTGTGTCTATGTGTCTGTATTTTTATCTGTATGTGTCTATGAGTCTGTGTGTGTTTCGGTGTGGGTGTCTGTGTGTGTACTTATGTGTCTGTTTGTTTGTGCCTGTGTCTATGTGTTTGTGTATGTCTCAGTGCGCCTGTGTCTATATGTCTGTATTTTTGTCTGTATGTGTCTATGAGTCTGTGTGTGTCAGTGTGGGTGTCTGTGTGTGTACTTATGTGTCTGTTTGTTTGTGCCTGTGTCTATGTGTTTGTGTATGTCCCAGTGTGCCTGTGTCTATGTGTCTATATTTTTGTCTGTGTGTGTCCATGAGTCTGTGTGTGTGTCGGTGTGGGTGTCTATGTGTGCACTTATGTGTCTGTTTGTTTGTGCCTGTGTCTATGTGTTTGTATATGTCCCAGTGTGCCTGTGTCTATGTGTCTATATTTTTGTCTGTGTGTGTCCATGAGTCTGTGTGTGTGTCGGTGTGGGTGTCTGTGTGTGCACTTATGTGTCTGTTTGTTTGTGCCTGTGTCTATGTGTTTGTGTATGTCTCAGTGTGCCTGTGTCTATGTGTTTGTGTATGTCTCAGTGTGCCTGTGTCTATGTGTCTGTATTTTTGTCTGTATGTGTCTATTAGTCTGTGTGTGTGTCGGTGTGGGTGTCTGTGTGTGTACTTATGTGTCTGTTTGTGCCTGTGTCTATGTGTTCGTGTATGTCTCAGTGTCCCTGTGTCTATGTGTCTGTATGTTTGTCTGTATGTGTCTATGAGTCTGTGTGTGTGTCGGCGTGGGTGTCTGTGTGTGTACTTGTGTGTCTGTTTGTGCCTGTGTCTATGTATTCGTGTATGTCTCAGTGTGCCTGTGTCTATGTGTCTGTATGTTTGTCTGTATGTGTCTATGAGTCTGTGTGTGTGTCGGCGTGAATGTCTGTGTGTGTACTTGTGTGTCTGTTTGTGCCTGTGTCTATGTGTTCGTGTATGTCCCAGTGTGCCTGTGTCTATGTGTCTATATTTTTGTCTGTATGTGTCTATGAGTCTGTGTGTGTGTCGGCGTGGGTGTCTGTGTGTGTACTTATGTGTCTGTTTGTTTGTGCTTGTGTCTATGTGTTTGTGTATGTCTCAGTGTGCCTGTGTCTATGTGTCTGTATGTTTGTCTGTATGTGTCTATGAGTCTGTGTGTGTGTCGGCGTGGGTGTCTGTGTGTGTACTTATGTTTCTGTTTGTTTGTGCCTGTGTCTATGAATTTGTGTATGTCTCAGTGTGCCTGTGTCTATGTGTCTGTATTTTTGTCTGTATGTGTCTATGAGTCTGTGTGTGTGTCGGTGTGGGTGTCTGTGTGTGTACTTATGTGTCTGTTTATTTGTGCCTGTGTCTATGTGTTTGTGTATGTCTCAGTGTGCCTGTGTCTATGTGTCTGTATTTTTTTCTATATGTGTCTATGAGTCTGTGTGTGTGTCGGTGTGGGTGTCTGTGTGTGTACTTATGTGTCTGTTTGTTTGTGCCTGTGTCTATGTGTTTGTGTATGTCTCAGTGTGCCTGTGTCTATGTGTCTGTATTTTTGTCTGTATGTGTCTATGAGTCTGTGTGTGTGTCGGTGTGGGTGTCTGTGTGTGTACTTATGTGTCTGTTTATTTGTGCCTGTGTCTATGTATTTGTGTATGTCTCAGTGTGCCTGTGTCTATGTGTCTGTATGTTTGTCTGTATGTGTCTATGAGTCTGTGTGTGTGTCGGTGTGGGTGTCTGTGTGTGTACTTACAGTATGTGTCTGTTTATTTGTGCCTGTGTCTATGTGTTTGTGTATATCCCAGTGTGCCTGTGTCTATGTGTCTGTATTTGTGTCTGTATGTGCCTATGAGTCTGTGTGTGTGTCGGTGTGGGTGTCTGTGTGTGTACTTATGTGTCTGTTTGTTTGTGCCTGTGTCTATGTGTTCATGTATGTCTCAATGTGCCTGTGTCTATGTGTCTGTATTTGTGTCTGTATGTGCCTATGAGTCTGTGTGTGTGTCGGTGTGGGTGTCTGTGTGTGTACTTACAGTATGTGTCTGTTTATTTGTGCCTGTGTCTATGTGTTTGTGTATATCCCAGTGTGCCTGTGTCTATGTGTCTGTATTTGTGTCTGTATGTGCCTATGAGTCTGTGTGTGTGTCGGTGTGGGTGTCTGTGTGTGTACTTACAGTATGTGTCTGTTTATTTGTGCCTGTGTCTATGTGTTTGTGTATATCCCAGTGTGCCTGTGTCTATGTGTCTGTATTTGTGTCTGTATGTGTCTATGAGTCTGTGTGTGTGTCGGCGTGGGTGTCTGTGTGTGTACTTGTGTGTCTGTTTGTGCCTGTGTCTATGTGTTCGTGTATGTCTCAGTGTGCCTGTGTCTATGTGTCTGTATGTTTGTCTGTATGTGTCTATGAGTCTGTGTGTGTGTCGGCGTGGGTTTCTATGTGTTCTTGTGTGTCTGTTTTATGCAGAGACATTTCTGTCTCTAAGTACTGTATACTTGACCTGTATACATACATAACATCTTGTATATAGATGTGTGGTAATCTTATTATTTTGATATAGAAATGAGAAGTAGTAACCCCTCCTTATAACCCATCTGTCTCATGCCCAACGTCACTTGAAGAGCCGCATATATGGCTCCCGAGTCCTTAAAAGGCTGCAATATGGGAGAAGCAGCGGTGGATTCATTGGTAATAGAGGTATAGATAATGAGGATATGTGGGTGGATATGATCTCCCACCCAATAGAATAGGCCGAAGAGGGGATGTGAAACAGAGGTGATAAGGGGGGTGATCGGCACGGATGATGAGGGAATGAGAAAAGGGGGAAAAGTGGGTGTGAGCAAGTAATGAGGAGGGATGAGAAAGAAGGATAGTAAGTTATTGAGAGATAGAGAATGGGGAGAAAGAAGTAAATGAGGGATAAGGACAGGAAAGAGGGATGATGAAGGGGTGGGGAAAAGACTATGTGAGGAGAGAAAGAGGGATAAAGAGGGTGGGAAATAGGTAATGAGGGGATAGAAAGAGGGATGATGAGGTGGTAGGAAAGAGATAATGAGAGGTGAGAATGGGGGAGGGTAAGAGAAGGGGGGATGTGAAAGAGGGGTGATAAGGGGGGTGATGGGCACGGATGATGAGGGAATGAGAAAAGGGGGAAAAGTAGGTGTGAGCAAGTAATGAGGAGGGATGAGAAAGAAGGATAGTAAGAGAATGGGGAGAAAGAAGTAAATGAGGGATACTGACAGGAAATAAAGAGGGACGATGAGGGGGGGAAAGATTATGGGAGGAGAGAAAGAGGGATAAAGAGGATGGTAAAGAGATAATGAGGGGACAGAACGAGGGATGATGAGGTGGTAGGAAAGAGATAATGAGAGGAGAGAACGGAGGAGGGTAAGAGAAGGGGGGATGTGAAAGAGGGGTGATAAGGGGGGTGATGGGCACGGATGATGAGGGAATGAGAAAAGGGGGAAAAGTAGGTTTGAGCAAGTAATGAGGAGGGATGAGAAGGAAGGATAGTAAGAGAATGGGGAGAAAGAAGTAAATGAGGGATAGTGACAGGAAATAAAGAGGGACGATGAAGGGGGGGAAAGATTATGGGAGGAGAGAAAGAGGGATAAAGAGGATGGTAAAGAGATAATGAGGGGATAGAAAGAGGGATGATGAGGTGGTAGGAAAGAGATAATGAGAGAAGAGAATGGGGGAGGGTAAGAGAAGGGGGGATGAGGAGTGGAAAAGACAAACAGAGGAGAGAAAGAGGGATTAGGAAAATGGAGAGAAAGGTGGATGATGAGGGGATGGGAAAGATAAATAATGAAAGAGGAGAGAATGAGGGATGATAAATGGAGATAAAGATGATGATGAGGGTTTTGAAAGAGAGATGATGAGGGGTGGGAGAAAGAGATAGAGGAAAAATGATGGATGATGAAAGGAGAGAAAGAGGGATGATGAAAGGATTGGAAAGAGGGATGTTGAAGGGATGGGAAAGAGATAATGAGGGGATAGAAAGAGGGATGATGAGGTTTGGCAAAGGGAGAGAATGAGAGGAGGGAATGAGGGATGATGAATGGAGATAAAGATGATGATGAGGGTTTTGAAAGCGAGATGATGAGGAATGGGCAAAAGAGACAGAGGAAAAATGAGGGAAGATGAAAGGAGAGAAAGAAGGATGATGAGAGCGTTGAAAAGAGGGATGTTGAAGGGATGGGAAAGGGATAAAGAGGGGATGAAAGAGGGATAATGAGGGGAGAAAAAGAGGGATGATGAATGGAGATAAAGATGATGACGAGGGTTTTGAAAGCGAGATGATGAGGAATGGGCAAAAGAGACAGAGGAAAAATGAGGGAAGATGAAAGGAGAGAAAGAAGGATGATGAGAGCATTGGAAAGAGGGATGTTGAAGGGATGGGAAAGGGATAAAGAGGGGATGAAAGAGGGATAATGAGGGGAGAAAAAGAGGGATGATGAATGGAGATACAGATGATGACGAGGGTTTTGAAAGCAAGATGATGAGGGATGGGCAAAAGAGACAGAGGAAAAATGAGGGAAGATGAAAGGAGAGAAAGAAGGATGATGAGAGCGTTGGAAAGAGGGATGTTGAAGGGATGGGAAAGGGATAAAGAGGGGATGAAAGAGGGATAATGAGGGGAGAAAAAGAGGGATGATGAATGGAGAGAAAGAACGATGAAGAGACGAGAGAAATAGGGACGATGAGGTGGTGGGAAAGGCAGATAATGATGGGAGAGAGAGAGGATTTTTCAGGGGAAAGAGGGATAATGAGAGGAGATAAAGAAGGATAATGAAAACAGAGAAAAAGGATGATGAGCGTTTTTGAAAGAAGGATGATGAGGAAGTGGGAAAAAGAGAAGGAAAGCGAGATAATGAGGGTTGATGAAAGGAGGAACGAAAGATGATGAGAGGGTTGGGAAGAGGAACGATGAAGGGGTTGGAAAGACATAATGAAAGGAGAAAAAGAGGGATTTAGAGAGAAAGGGGGATGATGAGGGTGGATAAGAGGAATGATAAGGTGTTAAGATAGAGAGCTAATGAGGCGAGAGAAAGAAGGGATAATGGGAGGAGAGAAAGAGATATAATGAAGAGATTGGGATAAGGGCTAATGAGCACTGGGGAAGATTGATGATTAGTAGCACCTATCGTAGCCCTGCACATATTTTCTAAGACATCAGAGACTTTGTTTTGACCTATGACCTAAGAAGGTACACAATGTGAGTTCAGGCAATTTTATACAATTTATTAATTATATTATTTGTACAATGAGAGCGATTTTAAAATGAAATAATGTGTGCGCCAGGAATAGCCGGCAGTGACAGATATGTAAGTCTGCTCCAAGATGCCGCTCAGGTTCCCCAGTTCAATCGGATCTTTTGCTTTCTCAAGTAGCAAACAAGTGGTGTGAGAATTTGTACCATCTCTTAGCTAAAAGAAGAGATCACTTTCAGGTGAAGGTCGCGTCCCCGCTGGTATTGAGAGCCTCTTACAATATAATAACACCAGGCTTTTCAATTGCTGTCTGTTTGTTCTGACATCATGAAAGAATGTAGAAAAACAGCGATCTTGTATTACAGCGCTGCGCATTGTTCTGGCAGGTACAGTCTGTGCAGGAGACCTGCGAGTCCTCTGTGCGAATACACAGCAGCTGAAACCAGCTTATTATGTAGTGGAGGAGGGGGGAAATTATATATTAGCAGTATTTTGAGCAAGGAAAAAAGGAATTAAACAAATCCTATGACAGCCAAGCTGGATTCAATTGCCTTAAAGGGCCACTATAATAGTCCAATGGCAGTGGTTATAATAAATGAAGTAATTTTATGCTATTCAAAGAATTGTAACATTGGATTTGTCTCTGTACCGGGCGCGTTCTCCTTTCAAAGAAACATAGATTTAAAGGGAGATGTAAATTTGCTAGATTATGAATGCATCTGATAGAATAGAATTAGTAGGGTATGCAAACAATTTTTGTGGCATGAAAAAAAATATATCCCCAAATAAACATTTAAACGCTCACATTGAAGTCAGTAAAATGTCTTGTAATTTCTGACAGTTGCAAATTAGGGTTCACACCCTCCAAACCCAGGCTAAATTAGCATCACATTTAAAATGATTTGTTTTGGCCAATCAGATTAGCTGAAACTTTTGATTTAAACTCTGGAGTTCCCGTTTGTGCTGTGAAGCAGCCTGGGATATGTAGTGTATCACTGACATGTGCTATGT
Organism: Discoglossus pictus; assembly: GCA_027410445.1. Classification (NCBI taxonomy): domain Eukaryota; kingdom Metazoa; phylum Chordata; class Amphibia; order Anura; family Alytidae; genus Discoglossus; species Discoglossus pictus. The sequence continues at coordinate 94,327,045 of CM050172.1, forward strand.
ATTGCTGCTGACATACAGACAGGAAGCTGGTGGGTTAATATTGCTGCTGCATGCATGATTGAGGGGATCAGATGCCTGTGTAGACACCCCTGGAGGTGTCAACATAATCATTAGAGAGATTTTTAATTATTAATAAAAAATAAAATGTTTTATGAGATGTGCTGCATACAAATAGGCTGCTTTTTGCCTAATAAACGTCGATATGCCTTTAACTGCAGATAAAAGCCAAAATGGTGGTGTATCCATTCTATTTGAATTAATTAAGCCTCCGGGTAGTTTTACGCTTATCCCAGTGTAATGTAGGGTGCCTGTTTTTAATATTAAAAATAAACTGCCTAACAAGTACTCTCCCTAGGACTAGATGTACTAAAACATGTTGTTGAGAAACAGTCTGTAAATTGGCTAGTACACCTAGGACCAATAGAAACACTGTGTGCAGGAGCTGCTGGAGGCGGAGCTTTGCAGTGACTGGGAGGTTTCAATGGGAAAAAAAACAGAGCTTTTAAGCACTTGTTAATAAAATTATGTTTAGATCTGCAGAACAAACACTTAGGTAATTTATTTTAATATTAAAAACAGGGAACCTTCCATATCCCTTTAACTGTGATTGATCCAACCACTGCCACTGGAAGACTGATCTACTTATCTACTACTCTTTCTACAAAGATGTGTTTTCTCACATTACCCCTAACTCTTCCATATTGCAGCCTCAAATCATGACCTCTTGTTCATGCATTGCTTTTATGTGGAAGTTTTCTTCCTCATTTGTATTAATTCCTTTGATATTTGAAGGTGTCTATGATATCAGCCGTCCCTGCTTTCCTCTAAGACAGTCATGTCCCACAAGTGCCACCTTGTTCCGGATGCTGCCCACCAGCTGCTTTCAGTGGCCCAATGGCTGCCATGGGGATCCATCTCACAAACCTAATATTAATAAAGTATTATTATAATATGGGACAGATTAAACACTTATATGTCATATATAAATCCCAAATACTTAGTTATGAAATGAACTCATTTGCATCTACCCGCCTACTTTCCCAGCACAATATCTGTATTTCTTGGAATTTTGAGCAAGAAACACATATTTTTACATATTTTAAATGCATAAAATATTTTAATTTACACATTTAAATATATATATATATATATATATATATATATATATATATATATATATATATATATATATATTTAATTATTATTATAAATCTTTCCCACTATCTCATTTCTTGCCCACCAGCCAATGAAAATATGTCCCCTCGTTAAGGTCACAAAGTCTTCCCTTATCAGTTTTGTCTTTGCATTATTTCAATCCCCTCCTTATACTTTGTTTATATACTTTTGGAGATGTGATCTCTAGAACTGGATACAGTATCTAAAAGAGTTCTGACTAATGATCCATATATTGTACTGTTGTGCGTCGTTGTTGGTGCTTTCAACTCATGGATCACAACACAACAGGAACATCTTCATGGACATGCTGATCCATTTGTCTTTCATTGCAGAGTTACTGGAGTGGGTTGCCAATTCCTTATCCAGTGGGTCATAGCATACAGATGGTCTCCCATCCAAGTACTGACCAGACCCAACCATGCTTTGCTTCAGGGTGATGACCACTTGGTTCCCAGACTGGAATCGAACCTAAGTCACATCGGTGAAAGCACCGAATCCTAACCACTGGACCACCAGGAAACCCATATATTGTGTAGTACCTCTCTTTTTCTGCTTCTAATTCCTCTTCCAATAGAGTTACATCCCCTATACTAAGTTTGATTAATCCAAGGTGGCCTTTACCATTTAACACTAGTAATAACACATTGATAAGAAAAAAAGCGACGGACCCAGAACATTGGATTGTAATTTGCTGGACTCCTCAATCAATGAAACATTCAATCTCTCTAGACTAATAGGCACTGTGCCACTAACCTTATCTGCTATATCCCTAAAAAAACATTTTTTGAAATAATGTATATTGCAAAGTTGTTTATCTTAGTGTAGGCTATAACATACTGCAAAAAGTTTGTCACTTTAATCCACCTGCAAAACATTAATAGGTTTAGCGTAATCAGATCAGTTCTCAAATCAGAACATATGTGATTATTCAGATTTATTTACGTTGATAAACAGATAAGGACATTTTTATATGTGGGATTATAATTATTTGTATCTAAAAAAATATTTATGGAAGTGAGCAGAGAACCAGAGAAGGAAGAGTTAATGACAAAAGCAACATCAATGGCAAACCTGGCAAGCTGCTTAAAGTGGACCTATCATGTATCCATGGCTGGATTACCCATTAGGCCAACTAGGCAGCCGCTCAGGGGCCGTTCACTGAGGGGGGGCGCCACTTTTTTTTTTTTAAATGGTTGCTGGCTTAATCAAAATGAAATGCTGCAGTTCATAGACTGGCTACTATTGGGTAACCACCTAGAACAAGCGAGTTACAACAGAGAAAGAAACTTACACGCACAGAACAGGCATTTTTGGGTCCGTGCACACCTTGCATACTCACTCGCAGGGGATCCTCCACTTCACTGCCTAGGGACTCCAAAAAGGTGGATCCGGTAATGCATGTATCATGTAGGGGTCAAACAATTAAAGCTAATCTCATTCAGAAATTGGACCTTCTATATACAAGCAAAGTCCGCAAAAGATACAACTTTCTGTAAAATGATTTTATGTTCATAACTTACAGAGCTGATTATATGTATACTTCACAAACATGAGAAGTTTATTGTAAACTACAGTTGTCTCTAAGGGAAAAGTCCTTCCCAAAAACATTGTATGCTAATATTAATAAAATGTTTAAGGAGCCAGTTTCTCCTCATTATCCTCTTTCTCACCCTAATCCAGTGCTATTACTGGCACAGCAGGTGCAAAGCACCAGGTCTACTACAAGGCAAGTGAAAGGGGAATTCTTTATTTATTTAGGGAGAGGGATAGATAATTATTTGTATAGAAGGGGGATCTCATTACCCTAAAATGATCATACTATCTACTTTCTCACTTCTTCATCAGCCATCTTTGTCGCTGGGGCCTGACCAATATGATGACATGGGCTAAGCGTTTAGAAACATGGTTTTAGATGAATTAGACACACAGATGTTGACCCAAGAACAACACAAATAGTGTATTCAAACAATAATTAGAAAAAACAACATATTGGAGAAAAAAAAAGGTCATAAGGTTTATTTGGTAAACACAATGACATCATAAAAAAAAATTAAGGGGAGGAGCCGGGCCAAAGACACTCTACACCGTGATCTTGCATCCAGGACCTCTTGTGATGGAACAGCCATATCACGTAGGGTTGGGACTCACCCAATTTGCTTCTGGCACGGCGACTCTTTCCACTATCTGCCTCTTTGACAATATATAAATAGGTTTAATAAACATAAACAACTAACTATTTGATCAACATAAACAACTAATATGCATCAATATAATGCCATAAACACTGACCAACAACCACATAATATATACTTAAACATTAGAACAAACTTTTTGAGGAGGGGTGGTTGGGTGGGTATCCTTACACATGGCTAGCTGGGCGTACAGTCACACTAAAGGCTCAAACAAAGCGTTATAACTGGCTCCAGACAGGCACATACTTCCCTTTACAACCGGTCCTGCAGGTCAAGGTGCTCCTCGACCCAACCCAGGAAGCCCTAGGTGGCCTCCAGAGCCTTTATGGGAAGATTAGAAAGTAGATTTATATAGCTTGCCCATTCTATCTTTAAAAAAAACTGGCTTAAAGGGACAGTTAATTCAGCACAACTTGGAACACACCACTGTAATGTACTCCTGAAAACATGTTGAAATACTTAGAATTTTTTTTAAATAGGTGCTTTTTTACAGAAAAAAATCATAAATTAAGTTCTGCTTACATGAGAATCAGGAATTCCTCCAGAGAGACCGACAGCAAGAGCTGTGTGCAGAGAGCAGATCAGAAAGAGGGTTAATCCTTCCCAAATTCATCTGTGCAGTGAAATGACTGCTAGAAACTCACAAATATGGTACTTGTGGGTTTACTGATGGCTGATTACGTTTCTGAACGCCATAAAACCATAATCATTTGTGTTCACATGGAGCTTGGAATGGCTGTTCTCTGTTCCCGGCAGATGCTGTAAATCATAGGGCAGTCAGCAGTGTGTTTGTAAACATCTAAGACTGCATTTTTAACTGTTCTTAGTTTAATTAATAAAGAACAGTAGATCACTTTAACATAGAATCTTGTGCTCTTTCACACAATGAAGAGCACTTATAGTGAGGTAAATGTCCCTTTAATTAAGTCAGGATAGTTTTATGCATATGCCAGGCCCTTTGAGAAAAAAACAATAAGTTACCTTTAATCCTTCAACCTTCATATCTCAACACATGACTTCTTATATATTTTCAGAAAACTAGCAACATGGCAAAAATGAGAAATTGTATGCAACTCATTCTATACTACATGCTTTCATCTATAATTAATATTTATTGGACTCCAAAGGCACCATTTGCCTAAGGCGCAAATAACTCCTTTGGTCAATCCCAGTGGAGTCCAATACTCCCCAGTTGACTCAAGCAGTTTTTTTATTCACCTATTGCCACATGTTTTATACAAAAGGGCTATATAAAACATATCCTCTTATGTATTTTTCCTGGCTCCTACTGCAAGTTGCATGTTCAACCCCCAAACGTAGTACACATCCTGTATTATACATCTTCATTACTATCCTATTGTGTGAGCCGTGACAACTGTGTCACTAACAGACAGAAAGGCTCAAGAAACATGAAGGTTGAGAAAGAATCTGCAAGACGAGCCAAGTTCTGTCACAAATCAATAACTTGTACTAATCTAGGAGAAGTCAATGAAAAAAGCAACGGAGTCTAAAGGTTTGCTGAGCCCATATAACTGTATATGCTCTTTTTTTTTAATTAATTTTGCTACAAAGGATTTTTTGTATTTTATTTGTCTAAGCAAATATTACCTCAAAAAAATAATCCGTTGACCTACAGAAAAATATTTCTTTTTCAAGAATTAGTGGTAAAGAGCTATGGCTGTTTACATGTATGAATTACTTCTGGTATAATGTAATTGGTATAGCCCAATTATATACAAATATTAATTATTACTATTTTTCTTTAAATTTTCCTCTGATTACCTCTAGTGGGCTGCCATATTGGCCTCTCTCCAGTGGTGAATCTAGTGATCGGTAGCCCTCGGTACAAAAAAGAAAAAATTGGGACCCCTCTCCCCCCCAGTGGGATTTTGTTTTGTGTTTGCCCCCCACCCCTAGGGCCCAAATCATTATATATATTGTATTATGTGTACATATATATATAGTACAGAAAATGAATAGAACATAAAAAATAAGTTAATAAACTTACTTCCAGCTCAAGTTTCTCAGAAATACAGTTGATGCACTACACTCTGGGAAACTGGGCGTGGACATGTAAATGAGACCTCAATGCACGCTCACTCTATTAATTCAAAAACCACTACATGCCTTAAAGGAGCTATGTATATAGTGGTTTTTGGACTAATAGAGTGAGCGTGCATTGTGTTCTAATTTGCAAGTCTCTGCCCAGTTTCCCAGAGTGCAGTGCATAAACTGTATTTCTGAGAAACTGGAGCAGGAAATAAGTTGTTTAATTAATTTTTTAGACATTCACATAGAATCACAAATATACTAATAATTTCCTGTACTACTGTACTCTGTATGGTGGAGGACTTCTATCACTCTTCAGTCCTCCATAAGTGTAATGATTGAGATATTTTTATATATATATATATATAGAGAGAGAGAGAGAGAGAGAGAGATACATGTTTCTCGGAACTCTGAGCTGGAAGCAGGTTTTTTTTAACTTGCTTTAGACATTCAAATGTGAATACAGATGTACTTTTGATTTACTATATATATATATATATATATACATATATATATATATATATATATATATATATATATATATATATATATACATATATACAGTGGATATAAAAAGTCTACACACCCCTGTAAGGTTTCTGTGATGTAAAAAAAATGAGACAAAGATAAATCATTTCAGAACTTTTTCCACCTTTAATGTGACCTATAAACTGTACAACTCAATTGAAAAACAAAATTAAATCTTTTAGGTAGAAGGAAGAAAAAATATAAAAATAAAATAATATGGTTGCATAAGTATGCACACCCTTAAACTAATAATTTGTTGAAGCACCCTTTGATTTGATTACAGCACTCAGTCTTTTTGGGTATGAGTCTATCAGCATGGCACATTTTGACTTGGCAAGATTTGCCCACTCTTCTTAGCAAAAACACTCCAAATCTGTCAGATTGCGAGGGCATCTCCTGTGCACAGCCCTCTTCAGATCACCCCACAGATTTTCAATCAGATTCAGGTCTGGGCTCTGGCTGGGCCATTCCAAAACTTTAATGTTCTTCTGGTGAAGCCATTCCTTTGTTGATTTGGATGTATGCTTTGGGTCGTTGTCATGCTGAAAGATGAAGTTCCTCTTCATGTTCAGCTTTCTAGCAGAAGCCTGAAGGTTTTGTGCCAATATTGACTGGTATTTGGAAATGTTTATAATTCCCTCTATCTTAACTAAGGCCCCAGTTCCATCTGAAGAAAAACAGCCCCAAAGCATGATGCTGCCACCACCATGCTTCACTGTGGGTATGGTGTTCTTTTGGTGATGTGCAATGTTGTTTTTGCACCAAACATATCTTTTGGAATTATGGCCAAAAAGTTCAACCTTGGTTTCATCAGACCATAACACCTTTTCCCACATGCTTTTGGGAGACTTCAGATGTGTTTTTGCAAAATGTAGCCTGGCTTGGATGTTTTTCTTTGTATGAAAAGGCTTTCGTCTTGCCACTCTACCCCATAGCCCAGACATATGAAGAATACGGGAGATGGTTGTTACATGTACCACACAGCCAGTACTTGCCAGATATTCCTGCAGCTCCTTTAATGTTGCTGTAGGCCTCTTGGTAGCCTCCCAGACCAGTTTTCTTCTTGTCTTTTCATCAATTTTGGAAGGAGCTCCAGTTCTTGGTAATGTCACTGTTGTGCCATATTTTCTCCACTTGATGATGACTGTCTTCACTGTGTTCCATGGTATATCTAATGCCTTGGAAATTCTTTTGTACCCGTCTCCTGACTGATACCTTTTAACAATGAGATCCCTCTGATGCTTTGGAAGCTCTCTGTGGACCATGGCTTTTACTGTGGGATGCGACTAAGAAAATTTCAGGAAAGACCAACTAGAGCAGCTGACTTTATTCGGGGTTAATCAGAGCCACTTTAAATGATGGCAGGTGTATTCTGACTCCTATTTAACATGATTTGGAATGTGATTGCTTAATTCTGAACAAAGCTACATCCCCAGTTATAAGAGGGTGTGCATACTTATGCAACCACATTATTTTATTTTTATATTTTTTCTTCCCTCTACCTAAAAGATTTCAGTTTGTTTTTCAATTGAGTTGTACAGTTTATAGGTCACATTAAAGGTGGAAAAAGTTCTGAAATGATTTATCTTTGTCTCATTTTTTTACAGCACAGAAACCTGACATTTTAACAGGGGTGTGTATACATTTTATATCCACTGTACATATATACATATATATATATATATATATATATATATATATATATATATATATATATATATATATACATATAAATATTTATATATATATATATATATATATATATACATATATATACATATATATATATATACATATATATATATATATATATATATATATACACTAGTCATTTGCCGGTATTATACGTGATGTCTCCCCTCCCCCTTCCCTGTGTCTCTTCCCCCCTTCTCCCTCCCCTGTGTCGCTTCAACCCTCTCCCTCCCCTGTGTCTTTTCCCCCCCTTTCCCTCCCCTGCGTCTCTTCCCCCCCTTTCCCTCCCCTGCGTCTCTTCCCCCTCTGGCACGCCTGTGTCTCTTCCCCTCTGTGTCTTCCTCCCCTGGATCTCTTTCATCCCTCTCCCTCCCCTGTGTCTCTTCCCCCCCTGTCTCTTCCCCCCTGTCTCTTCCCCCCTCTCCCTCCCCTGTGTCTCTTTCCCCCCTTCTCCCTCCTATGTGTCTCTTTCCCCCTTCTCCCTTCCCTGTGTCTCTTTCCCCCTGTACCTTCCCCCCTCCCCCTCCCCTGTGTCTCTTCACCCCCCTCCCTCCCCTGTATCTCTTCCACCTCCCTCCCCTGTATCTCTCCCCCCCGTGTCTCTTTCCCCCCTGTCTCTTTCCCCCTCTCCCCTCACTATGCGCAGCTTCTGTCTTTCCTTCCCTCCTTTTGTGTCCTCTCCCTCTTCTCCCCCTCCTTCTCTCTCCTCACTGCGAGCCTTGTGGGCCCCGCGCTGTGCACAAGCGCAACTCACAACTTTGTAAGCGTTGCAGTAAGACAACTATATTAGTGACATATATATATATATATATATATATATATATATATATACACCCTGGGCTTCACCGGCTTCCTTGCGTCTCTGTGTCCTTTACCGTGAGTCTTCTGGCTAGGGCAGGAAATCCCGAATGACACTGCGTGTCCCTGCATTGGCCATAAGATGTGGCAGAGGGAGAAAAGCAATGGATGCTGGTGAGGCTGCAGGTGCCAGGGTGACTTCCCGGAGGTTCAGGGGTGTGGGGGGGTGAGGGTGCATTAAAGAAAAAAAATTAAATTAAATTAAATAAAAAGTTTGACAGCACTGAGACTTTCCCAAAAGATCCATGATGCATTGCAAAGGGTTTCCTGTCTCACATTCTTTTTTTTCCTTTTTTTCCCTCCAAAAACAGGTTTAAATTTACTCTCAGAGTTTCTGTATTTTTCTGTGACATTACATGCAATGAATACTATCTGTAATTTTGCATCAGTGGTAGTAAAATACATTTTGTAACACTTATCTTGTTACACTCTCATTTTGATTTTGTTTTACACATAATTGGTCATGATTATATATTTTTCTCTCGCTAAGATTCATTTTCACTTTTATAACAGGTTTTAGGAACCTGATATTTTAGGCATTTAAAGAAGTGTTTGTGTTACTGTGTGTGTGTGATTAAGTGTATATGTGTGTCCCTGTGTGTGTATGAGGGTGTGCTCTCAATAAGGCAGGGGAAGGTCAGGGGTCAACAACGCGTGGCTCTAGAGCCAAATGTGTCTCAATACAGCTCAACTTGTGGCTCTTCTGTCAAACTTAGACTTGTCAACATGAATTTAAATTATAGTTAACTGTAAATTCTGTTGTTGTTGTTTAGTTGTTCAGTACAGTCCAAGAAGCCATGGTCAGAACCGAACATGGAACAACAGAATGGTTCAAGATCAGGAAAGGAGTGCGACAAGGTTGTATATTGTCACCTTACGTATTCACCTTATACACAGAGTACATCATGCGTAAGGCTGGACTGGATGAATCCAAAGCCGGAATCAATATTGCGGGAAGAAACATCAACAACCTCAGATACGCCGATGATACTACTCTGATGGCTGAAAGTGGGGAGGAACTAAAGGACCTATTGATGAGGGTGAAAGAAGAGAGTGCAAAAGTTGGCCTGCTGCTCAATATTAAAATGAAGATCCTGGCAAATGGCAATCTCAGTTCCTGGCAAATAGATGGGGAAGAAGTGGAGGCAGTGACAGATTTTTTTTTTCTGGGAAGATGTCTTCAGATGGTGGCTGTTGGCATGAAATTTAAACATGTTTCCTTCTGTGGAGGAACGCTATGGGAAGTCTGGACAAGCTAGTAAAAAGTAAATATATCCCATTAGGTCTACATAGTTAGAAGAATGGTATTCCCATTAGTAACATACAGATGTGAGAGCTGGACCATACAGTAGAATTGATGCATTGAATTGTAGTGTTGGAGAAAATTGCTTAGAGCCCCTTGGACTTCAGAAAGATCCAATAAATAAGTATTTCAGGAAATCAAAAAAAACTATTCATTGGAAGAAATGATCATGAGGCTGAAGGTCAAATATTTTGACCATATCAAGAGATGGCAGGATTCCCTAGAGAAGACTCTGATGCTGGGAAAGATTGAAGGCACACCAAGAAGGGTATGGCAGAGATGAATCTCAGAGTGGCAGTAAGTGCCTGGTGTGCAGCAAGAGTAGGGCACGACTAAACAACCAAAAATCAAAAAGTGTCTGACTCCACAGATTTGTCACCGTGTGAGGGTATGGGCAGTAAACTATGAAATTATATTTTCTAATCCATAATTTATATTATAATACATGTTTGCAGTTTCTAATGCTCTCAGAACAACTAACTGCCTCTTATTGGTCTATAAAGTCACATTAATTATGCAGTGAAAGCTGCAATGTGGAGTTTTACAGTTTGCTGCCATTCCCTCACTAACTCACAATTGGCCAATATGGTAGTCTCCTAGGGCGAATGAAAATATTGTAATATTTCACAGCATCCGGGGTATTCATTTTATCCATTTTATTCCTGGGGGTCCAGTGGTTAGGATTCGGTGCCTTCCCCACTGCGACCTGGGTTCGATTCCACACAGGGAACCAAGAGGTCACACCACCTTGAAGCCAAGCAGGATTTGGTCTGGTCAGTACTGGGATGGGAGACCATTTAAGAATACCAGGAGCTGTATGCTTTGGCCCACTGGAGAAGAAACTGGCAACCCACTCCAGTATCTCTGCCATTAAAACCAGTAGATCAGCGTGACTATGGACATAAAGATGTTCATGGTGTGTTAAGGTCCATAAGGTCACGGAGAGCTGGGAACAACTGAATGATGCAAATAAATAAAGACCTTTAAAGAGCAATGGGTTATTTTGCTTCTATAATGTCCCATCTCATGTAAATACCAGTTTATAAAATAAAAAACCTTATTCAGAAGTTTATCTGTTCTTGGGGACTTGCCCTTTGCCAGACAATAAGATCTACAGATTAAAGTATGGTATCTGTGTCTCCTATTAGTTTCAGTGAAGTTCAAATTTGTAATCATTAAAATGTTTTCTCCTCCTATCTTCCTAATATCAAGGGTCTATTTCTGCCTAGGTCCTCAAAGCCCAGGCCTAAGGCAATATATGTTCAGAGGGCAGCAGGCTTCCTGGAGATATAGTGCAATACAATCAAATATGTGTTTATTTGCACAGAAATGTCTCTATGTGGTGATATTTCTGTTTGTACATTTACTTGACACTTTCAGACATAACATATATATGGAGGCTTCTATCGCTCTTTTGCTCACCATAGGCTAAAAGATTGTTGTGGTAAATAGCCTCTCTACAATATCTTACGCACAAGCTAGGATCCAGCACTGATGAGATCCATTAAGATCGAAACAGTGTCTTTGGGGAGGTCTCCTGTTTTGTGCTTATTCCATCCTGTGCTATGCTTAAAATGCATAATACTGTGAGCATGTTTTGGATGGATAAAAATAATCCCATTATGTAATATCTGTTCTTGTCCAAATCATCCGTCTGTTGGCCATGTGTGCACACAGAGACAAGAATTTACACAGACCCAAAAGTTCTGGTATAAAACATCTTGTATTCTTCCCAACGAACGAACCAGCGAGCGAACCCCCCCAAATACAACATAGCAACTTATATAATATAAGTTGATCAGATATAAGAATCATACGACGCATTGTTAGACAGTGAGTGAGTTATTGATTGGTTGATTGGTTGACAAGGTAGGAAGGGTCCTTCCATATTTGGTCTCGGATGTTGATGTCATTATGGTCAGTTTATGTGAAGCTTCTGATTGGCTCTGGAAGGTGGCGGGGCTCATATCCTTATTTGGTCACGGATATGAATGTCATCTGGGAGCTCCCGGATATGATTCAGTAGCCATCTTAGGACTCTCAGGATAAAGTTCAGTAGCCATCTTATGACTCCCAGGGTACAGCTCAGTAGCCATCTTAGGACTCTCAGGCAATAAAGAATAAAAGCAATTAGTGCCTTATCTTATGATATATTGTAAGGAAAGGAATGCAGCATGGACATAATATACATTTTCATGAATTTCGTCCACAACAGTCCCCCCTAAAATGCTATATTATGTTACATACTACATTTATATTCTATTCTTGTAGATATGACAGGTTAGATGTATTATATCTTCCTCTTCTAGAGAGTACTACATAAAATGTCTGAGTAAAGATATAGGTTTCTTCTTAGTAAAACGTATTAATTAAGGTATAAATAAAGTATAAAGTCATATAAACAGCATATAAATAGTAACAGTCCCCTCTAGAGACTATGTGTACAACTGTCCCTGTGGAGGAGATGTATGAATGTAAGAAAGCCCTAGCACATCTGCACCAATGAACGCCCGTTCTTCTTTGTACGTTAGAGTTGCCATGGCTTGTCCATGACCCCTCTTGCCACTGTCACAGGCGAGTCAGATGCTATCCCTGACCCCTTGTTTCAGGAACATGTGGGACAAGGGGTTTATGTAGAACTTTCATTTCTAGACATAATAGACCGTAACATCTTATGTGACTCCTTACAGTCATCTTCATAAATTTCTTGGTGCACAAAGGTTGGTGTGACTCCAGTAACTGACTTCTTTAAATATGTTTGGACACATGGGATAGTACAACAGGTACCAAATGCAAGAATTATCAGTATTGAAAGAAAGACAATTCCAACCTGTGACAATACCTGGTGCCAGTTATTCATCCACCCAAACCATTTATCCCAATAGTCTGTGGTTCCAGAATTCTCCTTCAATTATTGTGCCAAGTTGTTTAGTTCTTTAATGGCTAAAGTAATCTTACCGTTTGGACCCATATTATCAGGTATGTAGGTGCAGCAGTTGCCAGTGTCGGGGAGCATTTTACACTCCCCCCTTTTTAGCAAGGATCATGTCTAGTGCCATTCTATTTTGGAAGGCCATGTGTGAAGTGGCCTTCAATTGTTTTTCAACTCCTTGCAGAGCATGTCTTGTGTAATCCACAAACCTTTGCTGTTTCTAATATATATAATTGATTCAAGCAACATTTTTATTTACACCAATCATTGGTATCAGTGATTCAAATCCTGCTGCTATCTGGTTTCGGGCCTTAAACTCATCAGGCACCCCCCTTGGGACTCTAATTGAGTCCATGTATACATGGGGGTCAAAGCTACCTTGTGGGGAAGACACCTTTCTTTTGTGTCTAGATGTTGTCAGTAGGGTGTGTGGTGAGGTATCAGTTTGTATGGGCACTATGTGCACTGGCATTATGACCTTTATCAGGGTACACTTACCATACCAGATACCCTCTAGTCTTGATCTGAGCTTCATGTCCCCACATATCCAATATATGTCTCCCAATGTTTGTGTGTGTTCTGTAAACTGTGAAACCAATACAATATATAATGCAGAACCCTCGCTTAAACCTCTTCAGGTAATTACACATGCTATACAAGGAGTACACCTCAAGGGAAAAACCTGAAGAGGTTTAAGCGAGGGTTCTGCATTATATATTGTATTGGTTTCACAGTTTACAGAACACACACAAACATTGGGAGACATATATTGGATATGTGGGGACATGAAGCTCAGATCAAGACTAGAGGGTATCTGGTATGGTGAGTGTACCCTGATAAAGGTCATAATGCCAGTGCACATAGTGCCCATACAAACTGATACCTCACCACACACCCTACTGACAACATCTAGACACAAAAGAAAGGTGTCTTCCCCACAAGGTAGCTTTGACCCCCATGTATACATGGACTCAATTAGAGTCCCAAGGGGGGTGCCTGATGAGTTTAAGGCCCGAAACCAGATAGCAGCAGGATTTGAATCACTGATACCAATGATTGGTGTAAATAAAAATGTTGCTTGAATCAATTATATATATTAGAAACAGCAAAGGTTTGTGGATTACACAAGACATGCTCTGCAAGGAGTTGAAAAACAATTGAAGGCCACTTCACACATGGCCTTCCAAAATAGAATGGCACTAGACATGATCCTTGCTAAAAAGGGGGGAGTGTAAAATGCTCCCCGACACTGGCAACTGCTGTACCTACATACCTGATAATATGGGTCCAAACGGTAAGATTACTTTAGCCATTAAAGAACTAAACAACTTGGCACAATAATTTAAGGAGAATTCTGGAACCACAGACTATTGGGATAAATGGTTTGGGTGGATGAATAACTGGCACCAGGTATTGTCACAGGTTGGAATTGTCTTTCTTTCAATACTGATAATTCTTGCATTTGTTACCTGTTGTACGATCCCCTGTGTCCGAACATATTTAAAGAAGTCAGTTACTGGAGTCACACCAACCTTTGTGCACCAAGAAATTTATGAAGATGACTATGAGGAGTCACATAAGATGTTACGGTCTATTATGTCTAGAAATGAAAGTTCTACATAAACCCCTTGTCCCACATGTTCCTGAAACAAGGGGTCAGGGATAGCATCTGACTCGCCTGTGACAGTGGCAAGAGGGGTCATGGACAAGCCATGGCAACTCTAACGTACAAAGAAGAACGGGCGTTCATTGGTGCAGATGTGCTAGGGCTTTCTTACATTCATACATCTCCTTCACAGGGACAGTTGTACACATAGTCTCTAGAGGGGACTGTTACTATTTATATGCTGTTTATATGACTTTATACTTTATTTATACCTTAATTAATACGTTTTACTAAGAAGAAACCTATATCTTTACTCAGACATTTTATGTAGTACTCTCTAGAAGAGGAAGATATAATACATCTAACCTGTCATATCTACAAGAATAGAATATAAATGTAGTATGTAACATAATATAGCATTTTAGGGGGGACTGTTGTGGACGAAATTCATGAAAATGTATATTATGTCCATGCTGCATTCCTTTCCTTACAATATATCATAAGATAAGGAAAGGAATGCAGCATGGACATAATATACATTTTCATGAATTTCGTCCACAACAAGCATATGCCCAAAAGGAGCCATGTATTTGGATTCAAGCATGAAAATGCTTTGTGGGCTCTTTGCATATCTCCGCCCAGTTTCCCAGAGTGCAGTGCAATAACTGTATTTCAAATGGGAACACAAATGTATTATCTATTGTCTGTGTTCTGAATGTTGGATGGCTTCTAGGCTTCCCGCACTCATTTGCCCACCATAAGCTAAATGATTGTTGTGTTTATATATATATATATATATATATATATATATATATATATATATATATATATATATATATATATATATATATATATATATATATAGAAAACGAATAATACATTAATAAGCCCATTTGCATGTCTAAAAGGCGGGGACATGCAAATGAGAATACAATGTACCTCAATCTTTTAATCCAAAAATAGCAACTTTATACATTGCTCCCTTAAAGTATATGCCCGCTGTATTAAACAGCATATATATATATATATATATATATATATATGTATATGTATATATATGTATATGTATATATATATATATATATATATATATATATATATATATATATATGTATATGTATATATATATATATGTATATATATATATAAATATATGTATATATGTATATATGTATATATATATGTATATAAGTATATATATATATATATGTATGTATATTTATATATATATGTGTATATATATATTCGGACCAATATGGTACTTCTGGCTTTTTCCACAATGATTGCCAGGCTTAGTGGCATGTTGCATTCTGTATCACCATTGACCCAAATGGAAAGACGTTTCTGGATGGGGCTATCTTTGTCCCAGAAGTTTTTGTGCTTGTGGTCGCTGAAGACTTTATTTTGTCCCTATTTTTCTGAATTGTTCTAATAGTCGAAGTTGGCAAATTTATAGTTGATCCATTGTTATTATGACGTTTTCCTTTTTGTAAACGCTCCGGCACTTGCAAAAAGCAAAATGCTTTGACGTTTCAATTTTAGGGGCTTCTTCTGTACACCTGCTCATTTTCTGTAATACAGAACAAAAAAATTAATAAAATACAATTACTATAGATTTTATTTATCAATTTAATTGAGGCTCACTTCCAATCGTGTTATGATAAAATGGAGTATTAAATGGGATTCAGCAGGCAAACACATCTTTAAAGCGAATTGGAGCATTAAAGGGGAATTATAAGCCAAGACAGTGCTATAGGGACACAGAGCTAAAAGGGGAGGCATTAATCGGGTCTGTCTGTATGTATATATATATATATATATATATATATATACATACAGTGGTACCTCGGTTTGAGTCTTTGGTTTGTCTCGTTGCATAGGGAAAAAAATTGGTTGGAACAAGTCGCTTGTTTGGATTGAGACCTGTCTGCGAAGTATAATAAAGTTGCAGCAATCCAGAAAGTGCACAAGATGCTGTGCCTGTAAGAGCCCTAATTGAGCCTGTACCTATAAGATCTAAAACTGTGCAGGAACTTCAGAAGGAGCAGCAACATCTAGTGGCTGAGGAACTTTCTTCTTAAGGGGAAGAGGAGGGAAAGGAGGATGCACTTACAGCACTCACCAAAGAAATACTGTATGTGCTAAATGGGCTGAATGACCAAATTCTGTTGAACACTATCACCCTGACAAAGCTCAAGCAAGCCGCTTTGTGGACTTGTTTTATGATCAAGCAATGTCTCTCTTCAGAAATTTTGAAACAAAGGCAGAAGAAAGTTTCCCTTGATAGGTTTCTGGTGAAACTGCCTACATCAGTCTCCAGTAGAGTCTCCCGCAGAATGCAGTGGTGTTAAGAGACAGAAAGGACAAATATCCCCTGTGCAAGTGCCTGATGGTGTAATGGAAGAGGACTTTTCTTCCAAGCAATAACCTGTCTTCTCCTTCTTTTCCTCTACATTGCCACCATCCCATTGGTCCATCAGGTCCTCTAAGTACTGTACAATTAAAGTGAAGTTACATTCTCTGTTATTTGATGTAATTATTGTTTTTTTTATTGATGCTTATATAGTTTTAAGGTTTTGTATCCAAAAACAAAACCATCAGTTCTAAATAAAATGTGAAAAATCTGTGGTCTGGAACGGATTATTTCAATTTACATTGTTTCCTATTGGAAATGCTTGTTTGGTTTGCATCCTGTATGTTTTGCATTCTGCCGTCCTGAATGGATTAAGGACTTGAACCAAGGTAGCACTGTATATGAACACAAATATGTTTTGAGATATAGAAAGGGAAAAAGAGTAGCTGCAAGTGGGGAGTTTAGGGGTGCACAAATCTAGGGCAGCATAAAACCTAAATACTTGAATTTAGCAAAGTCAATGAGATAGATGACTTAGCAAGATGTAAATAACATATCTTCTCAGACACTTTGTTCTGGATCTTCCTGTAATATATAAAATATCTATTAATTGTATGTTAAAATGTGGGACCACTACATATCAGCTAAAGAAATATTATGCTCAGTTACCCTTTATGGCTTTGTGCCCTTGGCGTTTGCCTAGTGACCATCACAGTGTTGAGCTCATAATATATATCTCTCTGACATCAGGACAAACCCATCAGCTCGTCCGTCTGTGCAGCCGAGCCACTGGTGGCACTTACACGCCTGTCACCGCTTTTTATCCTATCTTATCACAATAAGCCTTGGGGGAAATCTGCGCAGCTCCCTGCATGGCAACCGAAAAAAAACCTTCTGCCTCATCTCGGATAAAGCAGATTTCATTCCAGTTTGCAGCTTCTAATGGGTGAAAAGGACAGATTTGCTGTAACATGGAGTTAGAATTCACCGGTAAAATCCGCTTCTGCAATGTCTGACCACTGAGCTCTGTCTTTTCATCTATGTATAAAAAGCTGGAATTCGACAGGAAATAACAAAAGGGATTATTTAGGACTTTCTGTTCTGCTCAATTTCACATTTTCAAATAAAACCTATTCTTCTTTTTAACAGATGTAAAAAAATGACTGCACAGAAAGAAAGACTGAAGTCTTTTCGTAAAGCTGTTTGAAGAACCCAACATGAAAAAAATATATTATATAATAATATACATTTTAATGAGGGGTCCCATTTGTTTTTGTTTTTTCTAAAATAATTAGTTACCTTGTATTCAGAAAAAAATCTACATTCAGGTCTATCAAATGGCTACCACAATGTTTTGGAACTTCAAAGGGTTAAATGGAAGTTCAGCTCCTTGTAGGAACACATCGCCCATGCTTTATGCCAGTGGTGCCCAAACATCTACTCAAGACCAACCAGAAAGAACATGCTTTAGGAGAAACGCTAAGGGCCTCATTCAATTGAAAACCCGCAACTCGCATGTCTGCGATCGAGTTGCGGGCTCCTGTTGGTCTTCGTTTGTGAGGCTATTCAATTGCTCCTGGTCACGAGTTGCGATCCTGAAGCCAGCTCCGTAAACCGTGCACTGGTTCGGAGAAGTGGTAGACGGGAACTGTATCAATTCAACAAGCCCGTAATCGGCCATTACGAATTGGCCAATAGGAAACAAGACTGTCATAAATACGGCAGTAAAACATGGAGGTTCAGGGGTCTGATATCCGATCAGACTCGCACAACTTTAAAAATAAAGAATTATTAAAATGAATGCCAATACTAGTCCATATGGGTGGCCTGATGTATTAACTCATTGATAACCAAGATCATTTAACCCCGAAATGACACATAAAAATATAACTAATTTCCTGCAGTTGTACAGGCTTGAGACTGTTGTGCAATTAATTCTAATGTTTTTCCTCGCTGTCCCCGTAATCTACCGTGCAGGATTACTGTTTTATTTGTATTTACAGTACTACGAATTGTTGTTTACACTTGAGTACACGTAAGATTTTCTCCTCCATTTGCGGTTTACGAGAGTGGATAGGTTTGCGAGATTTGGAGCAATTGAATAGCGATTTTGCGTTTTTTGCCGTGCGAAAGTGACACATCAAAGGCTTCTGGAGGGTGTTACGTTACAAGTTGGACGGACAACATTTTTTGAAGCTCATAACTCATAACCCGATCCGAGCACGCAAAGAGACACCAATTGAATAGCGATTTTGACTGCGATCTCAACTACGGCCCGCCGCATCTCAAATTTGGCCAATTGAATGAGGCTCTAAGTGAACAAAGGTGAGGCAACTAGTATTCAACAGGTGGTGGAGCCTCAAATTGCGTCAGCTTTGTATTGAAACAGTGTTTCACCTGAATCATGGCCTGTGTCAATACACCGGTAAAGCAATGTGAGGCTCCATCACCTGTTGAATACTAGTTGCCTCACCTTTGTTCACCTAAATCATGCGCTGTCTGGTGGGTCTTGAGGAGAGGTTTAGGAACCACTGCTCTAGGCCAAGAAGCAGTGCTCTGGAGGTCCAACATGGAAGCACCCACATGCAGAGTCTACTAAAATTAAGATATATGCTTTGTGTTCATGGCTTTCGTAGATGCTAAGGTGGTTAGTTTGTTACATACTTTACATACATATAAGGTTTTTCCCAAACTACAGCTTCTTTAAAGGACCACTGATCACATTGCTGTAGGTAAATATATCAGCTGTATGTTTAGTAAGAAATGCTCATAGTCTTCAATGGACATTCCGTTTTGGTAAACATGGAGCTGAATTTATCCATAGCGATAGGGCTGTTACTACAGGATTCAACAACCCGGCAGCATTGCCAGACCAAGTTGTAGGTGATAAAAGGCAAATTAATGGACTAATAGCATCATTACAGTCTATAGACTGGCATAAAGCATTTGCAGGTAAAAATGCCTAAAATATATAGGGAACCTTTAAGGGATGGCTGAGTGGTTCCCTGGTGGTCCAGTGGTTAGGATTTGGTGCTTTCACCACTGCAACCTGGGTTTGATTCCTGTCAGGGAACCAAGAGTTCACACCATCCAAAAGCCATGTATGGATTGGCCTGGTCAGTACTTGGATGGGAGACCACCTAGGAATATGAGGAACTGTATGCTGTGGTCCACTGGAGAAGGAACCCACTTTAGCATCTCGAGAGTCGGACATGGCTGTACAACACACACACAAGTGATGGCTGAATAACCATATATAACAGTACATACCATCTCATCTGGATATAAAAGTAACAGAAGTCAAGCACAATCTTTGTGGCTTAATAATGATCTAAAATACAACACCATGAAGAAAAAGCAGACATATATGTTATACAATCCAGAGGGAACAGAGGCATCATTATGTGATTACAAATAATATCATGTCTTGCAAAAAAAGCTATTCTATTGGTTAAAATGTAAAAATTAAAACATATTTGCTAAGGAAAGTAAAACTAACCATAAAAAGTTTTTTTTAAATATATAAATGTGCTGGAACATAAAAAATGGAAGCTTAACACTGAGACAGACAGACTGATCAATAATGACCAAGAGAAGGCAGGCAAGCTCAATAAATTATTCTCTTCTGTGTACCCCAAGGAGGTACCAATGGAAGAGGCTGAATAATTGGTGAACTTGGGAAGAAATCCAAAAGACTCTTGAAAAAATAAGGCTCTACGTCCAGATGGAATACATGCAAAGGGACTGAGGGACTGAGTCCTGTAATAGCCAATCCGATAGTTCAACAGTTTCAAGACTCAATCTCCACAGGTTCAGTACCAGTGGGTTGGTGAAGAGCCGATATGGTACCTTTATTTAAGAAGGTAGCAAGAGGAAATCCAGGGGAATAAAGACCAGTAAGCCTCACCTTAATAGTAGGTAAGTTCTTAGAATATATCCATGTGAATTAGGTACTAGGTAGGAGATATCACAGATTTATGTTGGATAGCTCATATCAAACTATGAGATGGTAATTAGGAACGTGGATCAGAACACCTCAGTTGTTGTAGTCTATTTGGATTTTGTAAAGGCTTTTGATACAGTGCCACATCGGAGGTTATTGTACAAAATAAGGAAATACAGTAAAGGCACATGGATAGAAGACCGGCCAAGTCAAAGGGTTGTTAGATTATTAGATTATTCTTATGTGGCAAATAGGTTTCCCCAGGGTTTAGTACTAGGTCCTCTTCTTTTTAATATATTTATTAATAATTTAGACTTAGGACTGGAGAGTAATGTCTCCATATTTGCTTTTGACGCTAAATTGTTCAAGGCAATTAAATCAGCCCAGCATGTGCTTTCCCTGCAAAGGGACTTGTATAAACTAGAACAAAGAGCAACTAATTAACAAATTAGATTTAAGGTAGATAAATGTAAAATTATGCATTTTGGAAAAAAAATAAGCATATAATTTATAATCTAAATGGAACAAATTTAGATATAGAAAAGCATTTAGGAGTGCCGATGGAACCACCTATGTAATAGTGCTCAATGCCAAGCAGCAGCAGCAAAGGCAAATACAATATTAGCATGCATTAAGAGGTTATAGAAGCAAGGTATGTACGTGTAATTCTGTCACTATACAAACCCTTGGTAATAATTTATTTGGAATAAGTACAATCTTTGACACTACTTCAAAATAAAACATTGTAGAGCTAGAAATGGTATAGATAAGGACAACACAATTAATAAGGGGGATGGAGAGATTGAGAAGACTAACCAAATTAAGTGATATGATTACCTTATATAAAACACCCAGGGTCCATATAAATGTTCGCCCAATTCTTGCAAGAAGCCTAGAGTTCATTTGAAATTAGCAGAAA
This sequence comes from Discoglossus pictus, assembly GCA_027410445.1. NCBI lineage: Eukaryota > Metazoa > Chordata > Amphibia > Anura > Alytidae > Discoglossus > Discoglossus pictus. The sequence goes on from CM050172.1 coordinate 94,348,596, forward strand.
AAATATTTCAAATTAAAGAAAGAAAAGTGATTTTCCCAGTAAAGTCAGTCATTATGTGGAACTCACTACCAAAAGAGGTTGTGAAATCAGATCCACAAGATAATTTTACAAAGATGTATTTTTTATAAAAAATGGCATACTGGGTTATGTAACTTAACTAGAAGAGGTCTATATTGATCCAGGATACAATCTGATTCCCAGTTATTGGAATCAGAAAACATTTTTCCCTTAATGAGACGATGCACAGTGGTTCAAATGTTTTTTTTTTTGTTTGTTTCATTTGGATGTATTGTAAATTCACAGAATAGAAAAAAACTTGAACATCTAAGATGGTTGAGTTTGATGGACTTATAGCCCTATTAAGTTCCCTCCACATTTAAAACCAAAGCCCGTAATGTAGCCCGCAAGACTTGTGGCTATTAAATTGGCCCCATAAAGCAACCCATCAGTGACTTGCGGGGTAAGGGCAAAAAAAGTCTATGGGAAGTGGTTATTTGAACTGTGCAGCAGCAAATCCACTCAGGGTATTAAATTGCAACGAATCCACTGACGTTCAAGCCAATAACCCGCAAATGGAGCCAAAAAGCCAACGGGTACAAGAGTGGACCCGGAAGGAGATTAAAGTCCTATCTGTAGCACTGTAAATGCAAATATACACACACTACTGTACTTATAGGTAAAGGTAAAGGGATGTTAGCTATTCATATTAATTACACAAAATTCTCAAGCTCGCAAATCGGCAATATAAAATACTTTTATTTCTGTTTCATTTCCGTGTTATATCAATCCCGGCAATCAATGTGTTAATACATATAATGGAATTTGCATGTGATAGAATATAATATTTACTGATTTATTAATATTGCATCATTTCTGGAATACGGGTCCGATCGAAAATCGAAATTGAAGCCCGTAAGGCTTTGAAATCTAACCTCCATTTTGTCAGTGATGTAATGATGACAATCTCTTTTGCCATTGGCTCCATCTAAACCCGTAACTACAGGTTTGACTAATTGATCATGCTCACGGCTGCACATCAAACGTGCAAAATATGGTTTCCGGGTATGCGTCTCAAGCCCGTAACTCGCGCCATGGTCTAATTTAATAGCTCTGTAGCTCTGCCAAATTTCAAACCTGCAGCCGTTGAGGGGCTCATGTTGGCTCTACGGGTTTGGAATTTAAGAGGGCTATAAGTCTTTTTCTTCAACAATATTACCATGATTTGATACTAGAATATAATATAACAAGATAAAATCCAATGGCTGTTTTTGCACTATAGTTCTTGTATTTTACGTATAAAAAAGAGCTACAGAATATGTTGATGTGTTACAAATAAAATATAATAATTTTCTTTCTTTTCCATTATGCTCTGCACCTTCTCTTCTCTGTACCATTGGTTGGTCACTTGCACAAATGATGGATTAGCACCATCTAGAGGGGACTCACATTTTGCTCCTAGTTTGTGGTGATATATAGAAGACAAGTGAGTATTATAGCACTTACAATAGAGACACGGAATATGTAAACAAGTTTAGTAGACATTACACATTTTGATAGGGTTACATAGAGAGCTTGAAAACAACCGTTGCACCATAGAGGCTTCGAATGTAACTCTACTCTACATTAAAATGTAACATAAATACTAAATATGTTTCTTGTTTTTCTAGCACATATCACCATTCTCTTACATTATAGCTGTGCAGTAATGAGGCAGCTGCAGGGAAGCCTGCTGGAAGCTTTTCACAGTTTCAGAAAGACGGGATAAATTCCAACCCAAATATGGAAGGAAAATAGTAATGTTTAGTGTCCTGGACCCCTTTTCCAATTCCTGCATCTTAGCCCATTGAGCTACCATAAAGGACAGACTGCTCGACAGCCCATTGTTCAGGCGGGATGCCAGGATGCTAGACTATTAGGCTCCATGTGGAGTCAATCTCCTGTATTTGTGCTTAACACACCCCCTCTGTATCTAACCCCTATATAAATATTGTTGACTTTTCAAAGATAAACCAGTCACTGCTGAGACATATATAAATGATATGTTCTCTTATTTGCTCCTGGTGGCTGCGATACTGATCCTGTCCCTGAAAGTAAATTGTCCTGGTCACTACCACAGGAAGATTACTGAGACTCATGGAAGTGCTGATTGCTGATGGAGAGACCCTGACTGATACAGAAGACAGATATGAGGGTGCTGGTGCTGAGATTTCAAACAACCAAAATGGCCCTTGTGGGTAGTTAACCTGTAGTTTATAGCAGGTAGCCCTGGGCAGTAATAGCCCCCACCCCTGGATAGTCACATTCAGTATAAGTTTTCTCACAAAAGCGATCTTTTCAATCACAATAAAATGCAAGATGTCATCTTTGAGAGGGGCATTTACATATCTGGAGTTGTGTTTGCATCTATTGATACAAGAAGACTACATTTGGGCCGATGAGGATGAATGGTTATAGTGTCGATTTCAGACTTATCTAGTTATCTATCATAGCTTCCAGACCTGTTTCCTTCTTCCCCATACCTACCACCACTGAAAACTAAATAAAAACACGCTCTCAAGATTCAGCTCTCGGGATGTGACATAACACACACAAAATGGATTCCTGAACTCATAAATTCTTATTTCCCCCAAAAATGCTTTTTGTTCATGACTTACATAGCTGTTAATGTTGTTACCTCTATAAATTCTTTACAAACAGGTGGCCCTTGTAATATGTTCTGTATTATTACTTTAACTAGCGACTTGCCCGTCAAAAATGATGGCAATAAAAAGTGAAGCCTAGCAATGCTGTTTGCCACACAATGGGATCCTCTCCCCCCTCTACTTTACTGGCCTTGGCGCTCATCACTGGCCTTGCAATGAGCGCCTTTGGCGCTCATTGCGAGTCTCTCCCCCTGTCTACTTCCTCCCTTGTGTCTCCTTTCTCCCCTCCTCTCCCTCCCTTGTGTCTCCTTCCCACCCCTGTTTTTTCTACCCCCTCTCCCTCCCCTGTGTCTCTTTCACCCTCCCCTGTGTCTCTTTCCCCTTGTGTCTCTTTCTCCCCTTTTCCTCCCCCTGTGTCTCTTCCCCCCTCCGTCATGTCTCTTCCCCAATCTCCCTCTCCTGTGTCTTTTCCCACTCCCCTGTATCTTTTCCCCCTCCCCTGTGTCTCCCCCCATTAGCTCCCCTGTGTCTCTACCCCCCTCCCCAGATTCTTTCCTCCCTCCCCAGTGTCTCTTCCTCCTCTCCCCTGTGTCTCTCCCCCCTCCCTCCCCTGTGTGTCTTTACCCCTCCCCTGTATCTGTTCCCCCCTTCCCTATATCTCCCCCCCTTTCCCTCCCCTGTGTCTCTTCCCCTCCCCTGTGTCTTTCTCCCCACCCCTGTGTCTCTGCCCCCCCCCCCCCCCGATGCAATGAGCATGTGCGCCTATGCAAGCGTGACAAATCGCAATTTGACAACTATTATATTTCGTACTTCTGTGTTGCAGCTCTTGGTTACAGTCACATTTCAACCTCACAGTAGTCTGTCATGATTGTTTTTAATGTCAATTTTACATTTTATTTAATCCAATAGGAAACCAAGTTAGTTCTTCTCAGTCTGTCTTTTGTTCTTTGGTTTCAAAAGACAAGATTAGCATTTTGGATAATACCTGACACGGCAGAAAAAAAAATATCATCTTGTGCTCAAACCAATTCACCCCTTGACATTAAGGATTGTACAAATACTCTTTCTTATGCTAATCGGCAATTATTAAAAAGAAGGTGTTTGTCAGTTCTCCACTTCATGATCAAAATGAGAAGCAAAGGAAACTTAACCACAAGTGTTTTCGAAAAGCAGACTGTTATCAGAGAGAGGTAATTAAATTACTTCTGTACATTTACCACTCAGCAAATTGGATGAATATGAACTGAATTAAAACAAAATATAAACTATTTACATAAAAAATATAAAAGGGACCCTATAGTGGTAAACAAAACAGGCCATTTAAGAGTATAAGTCGCATCCAATCTAATGAAAGCCCTATTAGTGCAATTACGTAGAGTAAAATATTATTTATTACATATTCTGCCTCTAGGGTTTGCTATCTTTTTCTTCTTCTATCTTGAATCAGTGTGTGAGGTGGACGAACAGAAATATGTGAATCTCCATATCAAATCTTCTAATGCACATAGTGGCCTATTTGTCAAAGTTGTAGGAGCCAGCACCACAAGACTACATAGACCAGCCGTGTTATATGAATTAAAATATGCTATATGGAGATTCAGAGGAGATTTATGCATGAGTAAGGGTGCGAATGTATTAACTTCTGTAGATATGCCTGGTACATAACCTTGAACACTCCTTGACATGGATAGATGAGGTCATGAAAACAATGAACTTGAGGTAACACAGATGGACAGTGGCCTACAGATGTGCCTGGCACAGTGTGGTCTATAGGGCCATGGAGAGCAATGATGTCCAAAGTACTCTAGAGAATGGTACACCATACTTTTGTAGTATAGAGGAAGAGTCGAAGATAGATTGTGGGACAAACATAACAGGCAGAGTATAAAGTGAGGTTTGGGTTATTTTTTGGAATGCGGCAATAGATGGGAGATAAGATTGGCATCTTGGCCACAATAATTCAAGATGAGCTATTAGGAAAAGTGCAATAAAAATATTTGTTATTGCATTAGTATGAAAAGGAGGTGGGTCTTCAGGGTGGTGTGAAATGTGTTAAGGTTTAGAGATTGTCTGGAGTGGGAGATGAAAGCTTAGACACGAAGGTCATGGAGTTAATTGTAGAAATTCAGACTTATAATTCTAATTTACCTAAATGCAACAAACTCAGGTGTTTCTTGGCAGAAGTTGAGATAGTTGAGCATATTTTGCACGTTTTGGATATGGCATATCTGGCTACCTGGGAGATATGAAGAATGAAAGGATGTTATGAGAAGTAGTGTCAGGAGGACGTTGTGAGATGGAAGATGAGGACATATGTGCAGGAATGCACAACATTTCTTTTTTTCAGAGGAACTGTAGTTTAGGAAAAACCTTGCAGTTTTGTAAAGTTTGTTATAAGCTAACAACATTAGTAGCTGGGTATAAAACTATTTTAGATCAATTTGCAGACTCTCATTGTCTATAGAAAGTTTTCAGCTTGCATGACTTGTGCTCTTCCTGATAGCTTGCATCCTGAGGACATGTTTGTATCTCCTGAATATTGGAGGAAAGTGTGGAGGAAGAAGGTAGAAGGATTTGTTAAATCTTTATATGTGTTTAACTTTGTATTTGACCAATACAGGCTGCTTGCAAGTATAACCATGCCACCTGTAGAAAGTAAAAATCTCTTACACACACAAGCTACCCCAAGGTATCATGGATGCCATCAGGGCATTAGAAGAGACATGTTTTTTTCGGATTAGCTGTATGACATTTCCAGGCTCAAATGCTTCAAATAAATATGTTTGTCATTATACAGAGGTCCTATAATTAGAAAAGCATGTTGCTGTCAATGATTGCATTGCGGGAGGAGATGCAAGATTAAAAATGGTGGATGTTTCTTATGAAGTTTTTTATATTAAACAAACCCTTTTGGGACACAGACTCCGTAGAAAATGTAGACGTGGCCTGTTGTTTTTATTTTAAACCATTTTTTTTCACTTTTCATTCTGTTTAATAATTAATTCCGTTTGACAAGATTTACATTTGTAACATAAAACTCCTAATCCTCTCCACAAGGCCCCCAGATAAGACCTAGTGATTGCCTTTGACAAATCCGCGTTGATACAGCGAAACGGTCATCAGGCAGATACACAGGGATGTCTCTATCATTTAGAGCAGCTGATCTGCACGTCTTTATGACTATTGTGAGGTTCCCTGAGGGGCTACTGTGTATTATGTATATACTGGAAGACATTAGTAGTTACAGCCTGCAATCAACCAGTTAATATTTACTAGTAATCCCATAGTCATTGTCACAGTTGTTTTTAAAATAGTTTTTATTATAGAACCTTTTAGCCAACTATTTGAGTTAAAGAGGAGTTGTCACGGCATGTTTGAAGAGCAATGGCTCTGCATGTTGGTTCCTTTAGAGTATAAATGGCATTGTGTTTTCCGACATTCTTGTTCAGTTGGAAACTTTAGCTAGATTTGGGGCATCAATATAGTTATGATCGCTTCTTCACTTGGGCTTGCTCAGAACCTAGTTCCACATGATGGTTCTTGCTAGCAGGAATAGAAACAGACCATTATTGGACACTCAGGGCAATCACAGGAACACAGGAATTATCGGGCAGAGCAGCAGAGTTACCAGCTGTAACCTATCATTTTAGGCAAATGTAGAATTATTAATCCGTATGATCAGAGTTAACCCGTGCCTCAATATTGAGCACACACTTAAATTATGTATGAGCACTTTTATTAGTCAAAAAAATCAATCTTATACACCTGGGTCGACCCTCATTACAAAGCCAAACCCTCTAGCAACGGTCCTCTTAACCAATCCTCAACCTTTCTCCTTCTAGCTATGTGACCCACCTGTCAATCAATGCTGTCAGCCCTTCAAACTGCCACCTGTGGTGTTGGAGCCTAACCGTCTGAATAACTAATGGGACCTTTTATCCTGGGTAGGGGGATTCACACTTTAAGTTTCCCCTGTCAGGATGCTAGCTGTCCAGGGGATCATAATGGCTAATTAGATCTTCCTCCCTTTTCCCTGAATGAAATTTCCTTTGCTTCTCCACGTATGATGTTTTAAGTCTTTTATGTTATACTACAGGCAATATTAAAGCACAACATGCAATATTAACTACCAATGCCATGCATGCAACCATAATTATTATGAACCCACATATGCCAACAGGGCAGCCCTAACCCACACATCCAGGGGGTACCACAATTATGCTCACCCTGCTTACAGGGAAATAGTAGCTCAGATACAGTCCATATATCCATTTATACAGTGCAGATATACATTGGAGGTGCAATGTCTGCCTTGAAAGGGAAACTTTGTGCCACGCACCCCATGCCCTCCTGGGCCACCGGTTGGTTGAATTAACCCCAAGAGTCCCACTTTGGTGGAGGTATCCCTCGAGGATCATAGGGCTTTTTCTCGCTCCCTCCTCTCCTTGTTTGTAACCAATGTTTTAGGGCTGTTTTGTGATTGCATATATGTAGGGCAGGTAATCGTCCATCTAGTTACTGTTTCTGTCCCAGTTAGACCTTTTATCTTTGTTAAGAGAGGATTTTATGATTTTATGTGTGCAAGATGGCACCCCAACCCCAGCGCGCTCACCAACAGCACGCCGAGAACTGCACGGCAGAAAAGAGCGCGCCCAACAACTGCGCGCCACCCCACATCCCATCACCCCCATCACTCTTACTGAGTGAGACACATCAATAACAGTTATTCAAGGAAACAATCAGACCAAAAACACTTACACAATGATACAGTCAGACCTATAACACTAAACCAGTAACACAGTCAGAAATAACAAATACAGACTTTGGTCACCTCAGTCACCCTCGTGTTTATTTTCCACCCCAACCCCAGCGGTGTTCTCTGTCACTTATACCTGTGACGGCGAGCTGTTGGTCAGCGCGCTAAGGCTGTGCTACCATGCAAGACAGGTGAATGATGAGTTGGGTCACTTCTTCTTTCTTTTTCAGACCTATTTTCTAAAAGAACCTATTCATGTATCAAAAAACCTTCCTCTCCTTTGCTTATGGGTACCTCTGTTTTTAATAGCAGCATTATTTTCTTGTCCAAATATATTTTTTTCCAAGCTTTGATTTTAGTTTCTAGAGTCTTGATTTAGACCCAATACTGTCAGGCCATGGAGCCTCTAATACCCTCACCTGTGTTTATATATTAGAAGAGGGGAGGGGGGAGAAAGTGCAAAAGATCTCCTAGTGCAGAATATTCCAATCTGAAGACATAACACCACAGCTATATATATGACCCTCACCTGGGTTGGCCTTGAAGAGGATGCGGTATCAGAAAGAACATTCAGCGCTCCAGCGTTATTTTGTTACAATTGTCTCATTTGCTTCTCAATAAAGATCTCAGGTGTGGCCTTATCAAAATATATATGGCTCCTTCAATTGTGTGTGTATATTAAAAATAGACGAAAAGTGGTATATACCAATTTCTATATTGGCTTTTAATTATGCTACTTATACTAATGCTCATTAGTACTAGTCAAGTGCTATGTGTCAACAATAAAGCACAGACCGAATTCCATTTTGGTAAAATACAAAGGTTACAATATGATATATGGTGTGTCTATAAAATAGTTTAAAAATAGGATTAAACCCGTTACACCGCTTTCTCATGCGGCTTCCTCAGTGATATATTACCCTAGAAGTTCGAATCAGCATCTTCAGGAGCGATGAAAGGACCGATTCCAGTCGCCCTCGAACTATAAGTCTATGTATTCATATATTGTTAAACCTAAGGCATGACCAGTCTTGGGGTCCTTGATCATAGAGCTGGAAATCACTGCTTTAGCATGTAATTTAAATGAATAAATAATGTTCAGAGAAAGATATTATACTCAATGTGGAGATGTTTCCCTGAGTGCAGCAATCCATATGGGACAGAAATTAGCCTTTTTACAAACACAATTTAAACCTAATCTGTATTGATTTATTTTAAACTATTTAATTTCCACAGACTTAGCCGGTTGATTGTCTCGTGTCTGTTAAGAGCTGCTTTATATCCGCAGGCATTGGGGAGAGCAATCTTCAGCCTTTCCTAGTGATTTTCACAAGATAAACCTCTTCTTAATGTAACGGCGGCGTTTCACGACACCATCTGCCAGCTTCCATCTAGTTGTAATATAACCGCACAAACACATTCACCTCGTAAAGTATGAGAGGAGCCGATTAAAATGGAACAGATATTCATCCACAATCCGCCAGCCAATGTTAAGTTTTATTCTAATAACACCTAATTTTTCAATAACAGTCTGTACAGCAAAGCAGAAAAATGAGAAAAGTGAAATGAATTCATATATGAGACAGCTTGCAGTGTAACCCTCCGAAGAAATAGCGATGATTTATATCCACTTGACATCACAGTTAATGGGCCAAACGAGTATTAATTTGCATTTCCCCTCTCAGGGAAAATTCCTACATGCTCGAGGATATTCTCTTGTTAAAATTTTGGAACATCTGAAACAAAAACTAGTCGAGCTCAGCTTCCCTTATAGCAGTTAGTATAAGCTGCAAGGTGCAGGGCAGATTTATCCAGAAAATCCGAAGTGACAGGGAAATAAATAAATAGAACTGGAGCTTGTTTTTCTCCATTTCCCCTGCAGCTTGCTAATTAAATCATTAAAATTTTATCTTTGCTTATAGCATGGACAGAACTATTTGAGTACTTTAATTAGTGCTCTGAAATGGGGATTTAGGCACCAAGCGCCAATACCAATGAGATCTGCACTTGGTATGTTTCATGTTTAATGGATTGTGAATTTAACTCTTTTACAGAGCTCGAAAATGACAACAGACGAGGAGCTCTCGATCCGTCTTGTCTGCAGCTGCTTGGATAATGGCTTAGTCAGGGCTGATGTTATACTCAAGAATACCCTGTGTCTGCTCTATGTCACCTTTAAACAGGAGATAAACAGGAGATCACTCTATGTCTACTCTATGTAACCTTTATATAGTTGATCTGATACCTTTATATATAAGATCACTCTATGTCTACTCTATGTAACCTTTATATAGGTGATCTGATACCTTTATATATAAGATACTCTATATCTACTCTATGTAACCTTTATATAGGTGATCTGACACCTTTATATATAAGATCACTCTATGTCTACTCTATGTAACCCTTATATAGGTGATCTGATACCTTTATATATAAGATCACTCTATGTCTGCTCTATGACACCTTTATACAAGGGACCTGACACCTTTATATATAAGATCACTCTATGTCTGCTCTTTGTCAGCTTTATAAAGGCGACCACTCTAGCAGCCCAATTAAATTCAAAGCCCATGCTGCTAGTTACGGGCCATAGACGCAAGCCCGTAAACCCTATACGCGCAAGTAAGCTTTTAAGGGTGGGCCCGAGATGCGATGGGCTTTAACAATCGAAATCCGTAACCACGTAGTTTGACGCAGGCCTAACAACCGATAGAAAGCAGGGAACCGCAATTAATGCCGCAGGAAGGGGTTTTGAAAAGCGCCAAAATGGTAAATTATTGACTGTGTAGCAGCTGAGCAAGTGAACACAAAGGTCTAGACATTGGTGTGTTTGTGAGCATTGAAGAGAGAGAGAAGGAGCTTTGTGAATTTTTTTATATTTTGACCTAATATATATTAAACCTTAATTTACACACATAATTACTGATATCACATAATACACACACATAGATTAATACATAAACATAGCAATAGGCCACAGTACATTTACACCCCCCATACAATGACTATTCTACACATAATACTCACATCTTGTTTTACCACATACACATCCATGTATATATTATATTTATTTATTCTTATTTTGATCTCATAAATCAAAGGAGGGAAGGAGGAAATTGAGGAGAGAGAGTAGAGGAGGAGAGAGAGTGGAAAACCGGAGGGGGAGAGTGACGAGAGGAGAAGAGTGAGTAGAGGAGGAGAGTGAGGAGCTGAGTAGAGGAGGAGAGGAGGAGAGGGAGGAGAGGAGAAGAGTGAGGAAAGGAGGAGAGTGAGGAGAGCTAGAGGTATGAAGAGGGCGAGAACCAGGTCAGGTTAGGTGGAGGAGAGCAGCAGGGGGTGAGGGAGGTGCCCCCAGATGTAGGCACACAAGGAGTAGGGCCAGAGGGTCAGGAGCCTGGTCCCAGGGAGGAGGTAAATGGGGTGAGAGACCAGCCCCAGGGAGAGGACAGGGAGACCGGAAACCCCAAGCACAGCTGGTAGGGCAGGAGGCTGTGGCAAAGTACAGTGCCCCCGGGTATAGCCCAGAGGAGATGGAAGTCCTCCTCAGGGAAATCTGTGCCCGCTATCGGATTATACATGGTGGAAAGATGTGAGGGTTAGCCAGAAGTCAGAGGTCTGGAGTCAGATTACTTCAGCTGTTGCAGCATTAGGGGTGGCAAATAGTGACGTAAGGTGAAGAGGAAGATGGCAAAGGAGGCAAGAGCTGCATGTGCTACAGGTGGTGGGCCACCAGACAACATCACTTATTGTAGATGGGAGCAGACCCTGAGGGAGTGGATTGAGCCAGCAGCAGTGGTGGACCTACCAGGACAAGTGGACACGGGTGTGCAGAGAACCATGCAGAGTGAATATCATATCACACCACACACATTAATGTATGAACTTGTGGGGAGGGGGGTGGGCTGGGGTGGACAAATACCCCACAGATATCATGATGTCTGCTTGTATGTATAAATAAGCTTTTACTCTGGCTAGTGTATACACTGAGCTGTATCCCCCTAGAATTATTCTGGCTCCCACAACCCCGGCCCACAGGCATAGATAACTGACATACAATAGCACTGTAAGCCCTATGGTTATGACTGAAGATCTATGTACATCTCGTAGCAAACATATCATTTTCATAATTTGTATCAATGAAATGTATGGCCAATACCTGCAGTTAAAACTGATTTTGAGTACAATTTGCTATTAGATCAAGATTGATTTGACATACAAAAAACAGTACCTGTCTTGGTGTGCGTACTGCGGCATATGTGGATACACACTCTATAGGACTGCATGTGTGTGTCATGTACTATTCTAACCTGGACCATGCCTCTGCTGCAGGCCAAGACATTCCAGAGGGCCTGGGATCATCCACATGATCTGGCTAGTCACGTTCACCAGCATATCAGGAGTTGGAATCAATGCCTGGGCCCTCAACCGCATCATCGAGCCATGCACAGCTGTTTCAGTCCCTACCATCGGCCAAGTCCTGGCCCCAGCTATCATTACAGCTGCCACCTGCTCCAACAACATTGCAGCCATGGCAGTCCACAATCACTCCCAAACAATGGGCTCCCCAAACATGGCCACCTACACAATGACCTCCCTCAACATGGTCCAACACTCCAGCCCTCCTGCCGACACCTCAGGCCCTTCTGCCGTCACCTCAGGCTCTGCTGCCATCACCTCTGGCCCCAATGCCATCAACATCAGCCACAATGACATCAACACCACCACCCCTGATATTGAGGAAAATCATGGCCCCTTTCACCAGGGTAGACATGGCACACAAGAAGCAACAGAATGAAAGGCTCCAGTTGCTCAGAAGGCATTGTAGGCTCACACACACACTCCTGGCGAGCACCCGATCACTTCATTTTGAGATGAGGAGGCACAACCGAAGGATGGCGAGATATGATGAATGGGCAATTCGGGACAGACAGTAACAGATCAACTTAGCCAAATGCCAGCTCATACCTCTCCAGCATTCAGTTGCACAACTGCAACCCGAGATGTTACCCTCCTCATCTCAGATCTCACCACCATCTCAACCTGATCCCCAGCCACCTAATGTAGTGGCACCCCACGCTCCTACACCACCAAGACGTGGAAGAGTAAGACGAAGCGTGGGAATGGAAGATGGGAGCCCAGTCTTGCATAAGAGGAGGTCCTACGACCATCCAGGAAGTCCTCCTCTGGATCACTCCTCACTGAATACTGATTGGTATAGATGTTGACATACTATTGGCTGGCTACAGAGTTTGTACATGTCTGGTTATGTTTAACATTGCGACAATTGATGTTCAGTGTGGATTAACCTTGAAACGAGGTGTTGTAGTTAAACAGAATATTGTTATGATTGATATCTTGTTCTCGTCTCTGTAGGTGTTAATAGCCAAATCTCACTACTATGAAGGCATGTTCATAATTTTCAAGCAGTGCAATACCATCAAGTGAGTAAACACTCAACCCAGTTCCCAACAGGCATTCAATAAGTGTCATTCACCACTGCAGATAGATCTGAAATGCAATATATGACTACATATATCTTCACTAAGGAACATGACTGCTGTGAGTCTCAATTATAATGAATAGTGTCCCGGCTTTAGAGTTGCACAATCCCATTAGGATCTGCTAATCCAAAGCAGTAGATATACATACGTTTTAGTTGCATTTCATCCCGTTAACAGTATGAAAGCGGATTCATGTATTTCATGTCATCCAAACCAAATGGATGATTTCCTTGGTTTGACATCAGGATCAATGTGCATGTGTTTAGGGGTAATGAGAACAGTGTAATCTGTCTGGCCTTGGAACCACCGATATACGAGTGAGATGTGATATCAGCATGGCACAACTATTCCATGTAGATAGTGATAGTACTCTTTGATAAAAGATTGTGTTCACAGTGAAGCATATTTGTTGTATTACACATCCTCCACATATTCCGGGAAGGCTGTGTAATGGTACCCCCACACATATAAGGGGGTCCCAATACCGTCTTAGCCGATCCACCCGTCCAGTGATATAGGGACAGCTACTGCAGGACACCCAATCCCCCAAGAACGGATCCAAAGGGAATATACTCCAAGCCTGCAACTGGAACCTCACGAATAGCTGCTAGCAGCTGAGCAGGAAAAGCACCCCAAGATGCTTACACTCCTGGCAGTCAGTCTGTAACAGCATCCCATGAATTCCCCCAAGAACGAGACATAAGCTCTGTGTTTGAGGGTCAAGCAGTGAACTCTCTTCTTTATTAAAAACAAAGACATATTAAAAACCCTTTCCACATACACAGTAGGGGCAGTGACTACCTTTGGTCAACCCCTAATTACCTCTGGCCAATCAGACAGGGTCCCTACGTGGGAACCATGAGACTCCTCCCATGGGCCAACCCCAGGCGTGGCTACTATGCTCATTCTCACCCAGACTGTCCCCGTGGACACTTCCTGTTTTTCCTCCTGGACTATGCCCCTGGGGAAACCCCATACTGGCTCTTTGTTCAAGTCCTGGCCACACCCTGTGAGGTTTATCTTGTTCTGCTATCTCCCCTGTTGTGCATGTAGATAACCTTTGTTCTTAACCATCTGGCCTTAGTGACTCATAGATGGGGGTGGTCAGAATCTGTAACACATTTCTACACATTTTTCATAACTTTAAAAGTATGCATCACATTCACATAAAACGTACATTTTCAGAATCAGCATACTCCAAATACAAACATGTGTCAAAATGATACAAATTGGTCCAGTGGTTCAAAAGTTAGATCATAGTCCTTTCTGACCAAATGAAGCATGGCTTCCATGTCTTTGTAGGGGGAAAGTCAACATGGGCCGTAGTCAAACGGCAGAATGTGGGCAACCAAGCTTCTCCAATTCGCAGTGACGAGACTGATCTCGTCATAGGCTGATTGAATAGGACAGACTCAATATGGTTAATACTGCTTGTAGATGACGTTCATGTTAATTGGTTTATTGTAGTGTCCAGAGCAAAAACAATGTACTATAAAAACAGCTTATGTTTGTTCCAACACTTCCTCGTTATGTTTTACACATTCCTATCATCTATTTGGGACTCAGCCATAATGTATGAAAAACACTGTGTGTGGGATTGATTAGAATTACATGATCCATGATTTCTAGCATCGGTTTATTATGGCAGATGGAGACCATATGGTTGCTGTATGTTTATTAATGTTTATTTCTATGAAATAGAGTGTTATATGATGTTCCTGTGTCACATCCGATTATGGTTACTGTGGTGTCCTGACCACATGTGACTCTAGTAGGGCTATGCATCATCCTTATGATGTTGTCTAACGGTTAGCCCTTTAGGTGTCCTTTAATTGTACAAAGCCTCTTGCCCTTCCGGTATCCGCCCACACCCATGGTATTAATGCACAGTCTTGTCCATTCCTGATTGTGCTCTGTGTATGAAATAAAGCTTTGTTATGCTGTTCTCACTGTGTCAGTGTGTTTTCAATGATTGTGGTTATTGGACATCCACATACATCCCATTTGTGTCACATTCCCATATCTGTAAACTAATGAGCCCTAGTTACTATGCAATAGTTTAATACATACAGTGAGGGGAAAAAGTATTTGATCCCCCATTGATTTTGAATGATTGTCCACTGACAAAGAAATGATCAGTCTATAATTTTAATGGTAGGTGTATTTTAACAGTGAGAGACAGAATAACAAAAAAAAAAGAAAAGAAAAACGCATGTCAAAAAAGTTATTTTCTTGGGTTTTATTTTGTTATTCTGTCTCTCACTGTTAAAATACACCTACCATTAAAATTATAGACTAATCACTTCTTTATCAGTGGACAAACGTTTAAAATCAGCGGGGGATCAAATACTTTTTCCCCTCACTGTATTACGATAATAATAATAATAAGATGATTTTAAGATTTCATATATGATAATAAAGACTTAATACACATGACAGGTCCAATTTGTGATAGAATAGTGTGGATTATCAACATTCTCCTGAAGGCCTGATTGGAATATGACAGGTGATATTATGAATTGATTGATAGCAAAACACTTAATGGGAAGTCAGCCAATGATAATGGATATACATATTGGCACATGGCCACCAGCAATGGCTTGGGACTTTCCAGGATGGGTGTGGCGGAGATGGAGGTGAGATGGCTGTTGCTTCACGTGCCTTTGCACAGCCTCCATGGGTGTTTTCGGCCCTTCCTGATGGGTAGCGCTCATCCCGAGACACGCGAGACTTAGCTGCAATGAAGCTTCATTGCGAGGCCCCTGGACTTTGTGACTGACGCAAAATTACGGCCCGTATGACTTAGGACCTGAAGCACATAGATGGATTGTGGGGATCGCAAAAATATGACCTTAGCGGCCAAACCACCGAACTGGAAAAGCCTGCATAAACACACAAACATGCCTCAAATTAACTTATAAACTCACACACAGCATAGGGAGTCTGTAAGTGAGGTTGCAAGTTAAATTGAGGCATAGTTTGTCTTTTTTAACGATTAAAAAAATGTAAAATTTTGAAGCAGGGTGAAAACGAGGCTCAGCAAGGTCAGGCACACAGAACTTAGAGAATACACAACGCCAAAGACACTAACACTTACACGAACAGCGCCAGGCATGTGGGACTTTGAAAATAAAAACCAGAGGCAGTCACTGCGCACCACGCAAATGGTGCTTAGAGGAGCAAAAGCCTCACATTGACAACCTTACAATTTTATTTGCCATAATTTTTGATGGCCAATTTCCTAGTGTGTATATTTAAAGTATGGGTACATATACATCAGTAGAGGATGTCGAAGGAAAGTGGAGCTATGCTGCAGGCCGAGGAGCTTCTCACAGGCAGGGGAACTGAAATATTTGGTCCCGGCGGTTTCCAGCGCAAAACAGGTTATACTGCCCCCTGAGGGGGGCCCCACATTTGTTTTTGCACCAGGGCCCTCCATTCTCTAGCTCCGCCACTGGATCCAGAAGAGGAATTATTAACTTGATGAAACTCAAATATTTCAAATCAATATTTTTGTCATTATGCAGTGGTCTTTTAAGAAGAAAAAACTTGTTATTAGTACTTACTTTGGAGGAGGAGATTAAAGAAGATTAAAAATAGCGTATGTTTCTTATGAAGTTTTTTTATCAAATAAGGCAAATCTTAAACCCATTTTGGAAACAGACCGGAAAATATCTGAAACACACCGTATACATCTGTTGTGTTTTCTGAGATTGTTTTTGCTCTAATTTACCTGCTTTTGGAGCCTGGAAACAAACACTTAAATCCTAAGATATCCACACACGCGTCTTCTGTCTCTAGCATGCTCCGTTCCTATGCTTTATTGTATGAAGCAGTGTTAGAATTAATATAAGTGCTTCTGTTGCATGATGACTCTCTGTGGGTTTCTTCAATAATTGGACACGCCACTATTTGCTTGTCAGGTTTCTTGTGAGCCTTCTAGGAAGGGAAGATTTACACGTGTCACCGAGAACAATGGCCAATTAATAGTTGCTATATTTAGGCTGCAAAGTGACAGGTGCCTCCATGGAATTTTTATTTGCTGTGACTGGTTAATCCTTTGACTTTCGATTATGCTACAATCTACTTTGTATCAATATTTGTGTGTAAATAGCTTTGTGTTGTTATTTGTCAGCACAACAGATAAATGAGAAACACATTTTGAGGGGCTTATATAGAAAAAATGCTTCTTAAAGGACCACTGCACTTAAAAAAAAGATTCTTATACCAAATCAATATTTTTGGAGGGGGAATCGGAATTTTTCAAGCCGCTGATTATGAATACAAGAATCCATTTTGTGTCCATTACATCACATCGTGAGAGCTGGACCATGAGTCTGTGTTTGTAGTTATGGGTGGGGGAGGATGGAACAGGCAGAGGTCCAGAGCATTTGTTTGATAACTGGGTAAAATGATCAGTTCCAGAAACAAACACCTTGCATCGTTCAATGCAAATATAACTCTACTGAAATGTAAATTCACTCTTCTCCCAATATATCATGGATCCCTCCAGGTTCTGCAGAGGCATCAAAATGTATTTGTTTATTTACAAACAAAGGGCCATATTCTATTAGATTGCAAATGCCTTAAACTCATAAACTTAGCTTTGGGTGTTTTGTTTATAAATGTTTATATGCATTCTATTGACATAAGAATTCATTAAAGCCAATAAGTAATATTTGCCGAATATGTAGCAATATTAAGAGTGATTTTAAGTGTGTATACATTTAAGAATTGGGCAATAGAATAGGGCCCAAATTGTATAATCTTTTCCTGATTAATTAAGCTCTTAGTCAGACTTTAAGAGCCCAATTCAATTGAGCAATCGTAAGTTACTGCAGCCTGTAAGTGAGGCCGTAAGTTAATTTGGGATTCAAATGGCATCTTTTTGCGGGCTCCAAATGGTTTACGGGCTTGAAAACTTGGTGATGGTTAAACCCGGAACTTACAGCATCCCAAAGCCCTTGATCTTTCCCGTCCGCATGAGTTACGATTGCTAAATCACAAATCACTATTCAATTGCTACAAATCCCCAAGCCCACAAATGGTTTAACACCCGTAAACTGCAAATGTAGGAGAAAATCCTACAAGTGCTAGAGAGGACCCGCTAGGGGGGGGAGTTACCCCTGCCCGTAGCACTGTAAATGGAAATAAAAAATAACTACTGTACTGTAAATAATGGGGAAAGCGACGAAAGACATTAGAATTAATTGCACAACAGTCTCAAGCTCGCAAATCTGCAATGATTAATTAATTTTATTATGTGTAATTTCAGGGTTAAATTTATCTCGGGAATCAATTAGTTAATACATATCAGGACACCCACATGGACTAGAACAGTATTGGCATTCATTTTTTTAATTTTGTATTTTGTGGTTTTGCGAGTTTTGCAATTGCATATCGGACCTCCAAACGCTAATTGATTGACATGTTTTACTGACATCATGATGACGGTCTCATTTTCTATTGGCTGTTTCAAAATGGGATTTTACGGCCTTGCTTAATTGACCATGTTCCCGCCCTGAACTTCTATGGACAAATGCATGGTTTACAGTTTCAGTTTTGGGCTGGTTCAATTTAATAGCACCGTAATTGTAGCAGACTGTGAGCCCACAGCAGAGCCGCAGGCATACGCACTATATACCGCGAGATAAGAGCCCACAGACATTTGTAGCCTTATTCTATTATCTACTTGCAAAATTTTCAAAGCACAGAGAAATGTATCAAAGGACAGAGAAAAGTATCAAAACATAGAGAAAAGTATCAAAGCACTGATAAAAGTATTAAAGCATAGAGAAAAGTATCAAAACATAGAGAAAGGTATCAAAGCACAGAGAAAAGTATCAAAACATAGAGAAAAGTATCAAAGCACAGAGAAAAGTATCAAAACATAGAGAAAAGTATCAAAGCACAGAGAAAAGTATCAAAACATAGAGAAAAGTATCAAAGCACAAAAGTATCAAAGCACAGATAAAAGTATCAAAGCATAGAGAAAAGTATCAAAGCACAGAGAAAAGTATCAAAACAGAGAAAGTATCAAAACACAAATAAAAGTATCAAAGCACAGATAAAAGTATCAAAACATAGAAAAAAGTATCAAAGCACAGAGAAAAGTATCAAAACATAGAGAAAAGTATCAAAGCACAGAGAAAAGTATCAAAACATAGAGAAAAGTATCAAAGCACAGAGAAAAGTATCAAAACATAGAGAAATGTATCAAAGCACAGATAAAAGTATCAAAACATAGAGAAAAGTATCAAAGCACAGAGAAATATATCAAAGCACAGAGAAAAGTATGAAAACATACAGAAAGTATCAAAACACAAGGAAAGTATCAAAGCACAAAGTATCAAAGCACAGAGAAAATTATCAAAGCACAAAGAAATGTATCAAAGGACAGAGTAAAGTATCAAAGGACAGAGTAAAGTATCAAAGGACAGAGAAAGTTATCAAAACATAGAGAAAAGTATCAAAGCACAGAGAAAAGTATCAAAACATAGAGAAAAGTATCAAAGCACAGAGAAAAGTATCAAAACATAGAGAAAAGTATCAAAGCACAGAGAAAAGTATCAAAACATAGAGAAAAGTATCAAAACACAGAGAAAAGTATCAAAACATAGAGAAAAGTATCAAAGCACAGAGAAAAGTATCAAAACATAGAGAAAAGTATCAAAGCACAGAGAAAAGTATCAAAACATAGAGAAAAGTATCAAAGCACAGAGAAAAGTATCAAAGCATAGAGAAAAGTATCAAAACATAGAGAAAAGTATCAAAGCACAGATAAAAGTATCAAAGCATAGAGAAAGGGAATCAAAACATAGAGAAATATATCAAAGCACAGAGAAAAGTATGAAAACATACAGAAAGTATCAAAACACAAGGAAAGTATCAAAGCACAAAGTATCAAAGCACAGAGAAAAGTATCAAAGCATAGAGAAAGGGAATCAAAACATAGAGAAAAGTATCAAAGCACAGAGAAATATATCAAAGCACAGAGAAAAGTATGAAAACATACAGAAAGTATCAAAACACAAGGAAAGTATCAAAGCACAAAGTATCAAAGCATAGGGAAAAGTATCAAAGCATAGAGAAAAGTATCAAAACATAGAGAAAAGTATCAAAGCACAGATAAAAGTATCAAAGCATAGAGAAAATTATCAAAGCACAGAGAAATATATCAAAGCACAGATAAAAGTATGAAAACATACAGAAAGTATCAAAACACAAGGAAAGTATCAAAGCACAAAGTATCAAAGCACAGTGAAAAGTATCAAAGCATAGAGAAAATTATCAAAGCACAAAGAAATGTATCAAAGGACAGAGTAAAGTATCAAAGGACAGAGAAAGGTATCAAAACATAGAGAAAAGTATTAAAGCACAGAGAAAAGTATCAAAACATAGAGAAAAGTATCAAAGCACAGAGAAAAGTATCAAAACAAAGAGAAAAGTATAAAAGCACAGAGAAAAGTATCAAAACATAGAGAAAAGTATCAAAGCACAGAGAAAAGTATCAAAACATAGAGAAAAGTATCAAAGCACAGAGAAAAGTATCAAAACATACAGAAAGTATCAAAACACAAAGAAAAGTATCAAAGCACAAAGTATCAAAGCACAGGGAAAAATATCAAAGCATAGAGAAAATTATCAAAGCACAGAGAAATGTATCAAAGGACAGAGTAAAGTATCAAAGGACAGAGAAAGTTATCAAAACATAGAGAAAAGTATCAAAACATACAGAAAGTATCAAAACATAGAGAAAAGTATCAAAGCACAGAGAAAAGTATCAAAGCATAGAGAAAAGTATCAAAACATAGAGAAAAGTATCAAAGCACAGATAAAAGTATCAAAGCATAGAGAAAGGGATCAAAACATAGAGAAATGAATCAAAGCACAGAGAAAAGTATCAAAACATAGAGAAAAGTATCAAAGCACAGAGAAAAGTATCAAAACATTGAGAAAAGTATCAAAGCACAGAGAAAAGTATCAAAACATTGAGAAAAGTATCAAAGCACAGAGAAAAGTATCAAAACATAGAGAAAAGTATCAAAGCACAGATAAAAGTATCAAAACATAGAGAAAAGTATCAAAGCACAGAGAAATATATCAAAGCACAGAGAAAAGTATGAAAACATACAGAAAGTATCAAAGCACAAGGAAAGTATCAAAGCACAAAGTATCAAAGCACAGGGAAAAGTATCAAAGCATAGAGAAAAGTATCAAAGCAAAAAGAAATGTATCAAAGGACAGAGAAAGGTATCAAAACATAGAGAAAAGTATCAAAGCACAGAGAAAAGTATCAAAACATAGAGAAAAGTATCAAAGCACAGAGAAAAGTATCAAAGCATAGAGAAAAGTATCAAAACATAGAGAAAAGTATCAAAACACAGAGAAAAGTATCAAAACATAGAGAAAAGTATCAAAGCACAGAGAAAAGTATCAAAACATAGAGAAAAGTATCAAATTACAGAGAAAAGTATCAAAGCATAGAGAAAAGTATCAAAACATAGAGAAAAGTATCAAAGCACAGATAAAAGTATCAAAGCATAGAGAAAGGGAATCAAAACATAGAGAAAAGTATCAAAGCACAGAGAAATATTTCAAAGCACAGAGAAAAGTATGAAAACATACAGAAAGTATCAAAACACAAGGAAAGTATCAAAGCACAAAGTATCAAAGCACAGAGAAAAGTATCAAAGCATAGAGAAAATTATCAAAGCACAAAGAAATGTATCAAAGGACAGAGTAAAGTATCAAAGGACAGAGAAAGTTATCAAAACATAGAGAAAAGTATCAAAGCACAGAGAAAAGTATCAAAACATAGAGAAAAGTATCAAAGCACAGAGAAAAGTATCAAAGCATAGAGAAAAGTATCAAAGCACAGAGAAAAGTATCAAAACATAGAGAAAAGTATCAAAGCACAGAGAAAAGTATCAAAACATAGAGAAAAGTATCAAAGCACAGAGATAAGTATCAAAGCATAGAGAAAAGTATCAAAACATAGAGAAAAGTATCAAAGCACAGATAAAAGTATCAAAGCATAGAGAAAGGGAATCAAAACATAGAGAAAAGTATCAAAGCACAGAGAAATATATCAAAGCACAGAGAAAAGTATGAAAACATACAGAAAGTATCAAAACACAAGGAAAGTATCAAAGCACAAAGTATCAAAGCACAGAGAAAAGTATCAAAGCATAGAGAAAATTATCAAAGCACAAAGAAATGTATCAAAGGACAGAGTAAAGTATCAAAGGACAGAGAAAGTTATCAAAACATAGAGAAAAGTATCAAAGCACAGAGAAAAGTATCAAAACATAGAGAAAAGTATCAAAGCACAGAGAAAAGTATCAAAGCACAGAGAAAAGTATCAAAGCATAGAGAAAGGGATCAAAACATAGAGAAAAGTATCAAAGCACAGATAAAAGTATCAAAGCATAGAGAAAGGGATCAAAACATAGAGAAAAGTATCAAAGCACAGAGAAAAGTATCTAAAGCACAGAGAAATATATCAAAGCACAGAGAAAAGTATCAAAACATACAGAAAGTATCAAAACACAAAGAAAAGTATCAAAGCACAAAGTATCAAAGCACAGGGAAAAATATCAAAGCATAGAGAAAATTATCAAAGCACAGAGAAATGTATCAAAGGACAGAGTAAAGTATCAAAGGACAGAGAAAGTTATCAAAACATAGAGAAAAGTATCAAAACATACAGAAAGTATCAAAACATAGAGAAAAGTATCAAAGCACAGAGAAAAGTATCAAAACATAGAGAAAAGTATCCAAGCACAGATAAAAGTATCAAAGCATAGAGAAAATTATCAAAGCACAGAGAAATATTTCAAAGCACAGAGAAAAGTATCAAAACATACAGAAAGTATCAAAACACAAGGAAAGTATCAAAGCACAAAGTATCAAAGCACAGAGAAAAGTATCAAAGCATAGAGAAAATTATCAAAGCACAAAGAAATGTATCAAAGGACAGAGTAAAGTATCAAAGGACAGAGAAAGTTATCAAAACATAGAGAAAAGTATCAAAGCACAGAGAAAAGTATCAAAACATAGAGAAAAGTATCAAAGCACAGAGAAAAGTATCAAAACATAGAGAAAAGTATCAAAGCACAGAGAAAAGTATCAAAGCATAGAGAAAAGTATCAAAACATAGAGAAAAGTATCAAAACATAGAGAAAAGTATCAAAGCACAGAGAAAAGTATCAAAGCATAGAGAAAAGTATCAAAACATAGAGAAAAGTATCAAAGCACAGATAAAAGTATCAAAGCATAGAGAAAGGGAATCAAAACATAGAGAAAAGTATCAAAGCACAGAGAAAAGTATCAAAACATAGAGAAAAGTATCAAAGCACAGAGAAAAGTATCAAAGCATAGAGAAAAGTATCAAAACATAGAGAAAAGTATCAAAACATAGAGAAAAGTATCAAAGCACAGAGAAAAGTATCAAAGCATAGAGAAAAGTATCAAAACATAGAGAAAAGTATCAAAGCACAGATAAAAGTATCAAAGCATAGAGAAAGGGAATCAAAACATAGAGAAAAGTATCAAAGCACAGAGAAATATATCAAAGCACAGAGAAAAGTATAAAAACATACAGAAAGTATCAAAACACAAGGAAAGTATCAAAGCACAAAGTATCAAAGCACAGAGAAAAGTATCAAAGCATAGAGAAAATTATCAAAGCACAAAGAAATGTATCAAAGGACAGAGTAAAGTATCAAAGGACAGAGAAAGTTATCAAAACATAGAGAAAAGTATCAAAGCACAGAGAAAAGTATCAAAACATAGAGAAAAGTATCAAAGCACAGAGAAAAGTATCAAAACATAGAGAAAAGTATCAAAGCACAGAGAAAAGTATCAAAGCATAGAGAAAAGTATCAAAACATAGAGAAAAGTATCAAAGCACAGATAAAAGTATCAAAGCATAGAGAAAGGGATCAAAACATAGAGAAAAGTATCAAAGCACAGAGAAAAGTATCTAAAGCACAGAGAAAAGTATCAAAACATACAGAAAGTATCAAAACACAAAGAAAAGTATCAAAGCACAAAGTATCAAAGCACAGGGAAAAATATCAAAGCATAGAGAAAATTATCAAAGCACAGAGAAATGTATCAAAGGACAGAGTAAAGTATCAAAGGACAGAGAAAGTTATCAAAACATAGAGAAAAGTATCAAAACATACAGAAAGTATCAAAACATAGAGAAAAGTATCAAAGCACAGAGAAAAGTATCAAAACATAGAGAAAAGTATCAAAGCACAGATAAAAGTATCAAAGCATAGAGAAAATTATCAAAGCACAGAGAAATATATCAAAGCACAGAGAAAAGTATGAAAACATACAGAAAGTATCAAAACACAAGGAAAGTATCAAAGCACAAAGTATCAAAGCACAGTGAAAAGTATCAAAGCATAGAGAAAATTATCAAAGCACAAAGAAATGTATCAAAGGACAGAGTAAAATATCAAAGGACAGAGAAAGGTATCAAAGGACAGAGTAAAGTATCAAAGGACAGAGAAAGGTATCAAAACATAGAGAAAAGTATCAAAACATAGAGAAAAGTATCAAAGCACAGAGAAAAGTATCAAAGCATAGAGAAAAGTATCAAAACATAGAGAAAAGTATCAAAACATAGAGAAAAGTATCAAAGCACAGAGAAAAGTATCAAAGCATAGAGAAAAGTATCAAAACATAGAGAAAAGTATCAAAGCACAGATAAAAGTATCAAAGCATAGAGAAAGGGAATCAAAACATAGAGAAAAGTATCAAAGCACAGAGAAATATATCAAAGCACAGAGAAAAGTATGAAAACATACAGAAAGTATCAAAACACAAGGAAAGTATCAAAGCACAAAGTATCAAAGCACAGAGAAAAGTATCAAAGCATAGAGAAAATTATCAAAGCACAAAGAAATGTATCAAAGGACAGAGTAAAGTATCAAAGGACAGAGAAAGTTATCAAAACATAGAGAAAAGTATCAAAGCACAGAGAAAAGTATCAAAACATAGAGAAAAGTATCAAAGCACAGAGAAAAGTATCAAAACATAGAGAAAAGTATCAAAGCACAGAGAAAAGTATCAAAGCATAGAGAAAAGTATCAAAACATAGAGAAAAGTATCAAAGCACAGATAAAAGTATCAAAGCATAGAGAAAGGGATCAAAACATAGAGAAAAGTATCAAAGCACAGAGAAAAGTATCTAAAGCACAGAGAAAAGTATCAAAACATACAGAAAGTATCAAAACACAAAGAAAAGTATCAAAGCACAAAGTATCAAAGCACAGGGAAAAATATCAAAGCATAGAGAAAATTATCAAAGCACAGAGAAATATATCAAAGGACAGAGTAAAGTATCAAAGGACAGAGAAAGTTATCAAAACATAGAGAAAAGTATCAAAACATACAGAAAGTATCAAAACATAGAGAAAAGTATCAAAGCACAGAGAAAAGTATCAAAACATAGAGAAAAGTATCAAAGCACAGATAAAAGTATCAAAGCATAGAGAAAATTATCAAAGCACAGAGAAATATATCAAAGCACAGAGAAAAGTATCAAAACATACAGAAAGTATCAAAAAACAAGGAAAGTATCAAAGCACAAAGTATCAAAGCACAGTGAAAAGTATCAAAGCATAGAGAAAATTATCAAAGCACAAAGAAATGTATCAAAGGACAGAGTAAAGTATCAAAGGACAGAGAAAGGTATCAAAGGACAGAGTAAAGTATCAAAGGACAGAGAAAGGTATCAAAACATAGAGAAAAGTATCAAAGCACAGAGAAAAGTATCAAAACATAGAGAAAAGTATCAAAGCACAGAGAAAAGTATCAAAACATAGAGAAAAGTATCAAAGCACAGAGAAAAGTATCAAAGCACAGAGAAAAGTATCAAAACATAGAGAAAAGTATCAAAGCACAGAGAAAAGTATCAAAACATAGAGAAAAGTATCAAAGCACAGAGAAAAGTATCAAAACATAGAGAAAAGTATCAAAGCACAGAGAAAAGTATCAAAACATAGAGAAAAGTATCAAAGCACAGAGAAAAGTATCAAAACATAGAGAAAAGTATCAAACCACAGAGAAAAGTATCAAAACATAGAGAAAAGTATCAAAACATAGAGAACAGTATCAAAACATAGAGAAAAGTATCAAAGCACAGAGAAAAGTATCAAAGCATAGAGAAAAGTATCAAAACATAGAGAAAAGTATCAAAGCACAGATAAAAGTATCAAAGCATAGAGAAAGGGAATCAAAACATAGAGAAAAGTATCAAAGCACAGAGAAAAGTATCAAAACATAGAGAAAAGTATCAAAGCACAGAGAAAAGTATCAAAGCATAGAGAAAAGTATCAAAACATAGAGAAAAGTATCAAAACATAGAGAAAAGTATCAAAGCACAGAGAAAAGTATCAAAGCATAGAGAAAAGTATCAAAACATAGAGAAAAGTATCAAAGCACAGATAAAAGTATCAAAGCATAGAGAAAGGGAATCAAAACATAGAGAAAAGTATCAAAGCACAGAGAAATATATCAAAGCACAGAGAAAAGTATGAAAACATACAGAAAGTATCAAAACACAAGGAAAGTATCAAAGCACAAAGTTTCAAAGCACAGAGAAAAGTATCAAAGCATAGAGAAAATTATCAAAGCACAAAGAAATGTATCAAAGGACAGAGTAAAGTATCAAAGGATAGAGAAAGTTATCAAAACATAGACAAAAGTATCAAAGCACAGAGAAAAGTATCAAAACATAGAGAAAAGTATCAAAGCACAGAGAAAAGTATCAAAACATAGAGAAAAGTATCAAAGCACAGAGAAAAGTATCAAAGCACAGATAAAAGTATCAAAGCATAGAGAAAGGGATCAAAACATAGAGAAAAGTATCAAAGCACAGAGAAAAGTATCTAAAGCACAGAGAAAAGTATCAAAACATACAGAAAGTATCAAAACACAAGGAAAGTATCAAAGCACAAAGTATCAAAGCACAGAGAAAAGTATCAAAGCATAGAGAAAATTATCAAAGCACAAAGAAATGTATCAAAGGACAGAGTAAAGTATCAAAGGACAGAGAAAGTTATCAAAACATAGAGAAAAGTATCAAAGCACAGAGAAAAGTATCAAAACATAGAGAAAGTATCAAAGCACAGAGAAAAGTATCAAAACATAGAGAAAAGTATCAAAGCACAGAGAAAAGTATCAAAGCATAGAGAAAAGTATCAAAACATAGAGAAAAGTATCAAAGCACAGATAAAAGTATCAAAGCATAGAGAAAGGGATCAAAACATAGAGAAAAGTATCAAAGCACAGAGAAAAGTATCTAAAGCACAGAGAAAAGTATCAAAACATACAGAAAGTATCAAAACACAAAGAAAAGTATCAAAGCACAAAGTATCAAAGCACAGGGAAAAATATCAAAGCATAGAGAAAATTATCAAAGCACAGAGAAATGTATCAAAGGACAGAGTAAAGTATCAAAGGACAGAGAAAGTTATCAAAACATAGAGAAAAGTATCAAAACATAGAGAAAAGTATCAAAGCACAGAGAAAAGTATCAAAACATAGAGAAAAGTATCAAAGCACAGATAAAAGTATCAAAGCATAGAGAAAATTATCAAAGCACAGAGAAATATATCAAAGCACAGAGAAAAGTATGAAAACATACAGAAAGTATCAAAACACAAGGAAAGTATCAAAGCACAAAGTATCAAAGCACAGTGAAAAGTATCAAAGCATAGAGAAAATTATCAAAGCACAAAGAAATGTATCAAAGGACAGAGTAAAGTATCAAAGGACAGAGAAAGTTATCAAAACATAGAGAAAAGTATCAAAGCACAGAGAAAAGTATCAAAGCACAGAGAAAAGTATCAAAACATAGAGAAAAGTATCAAAGCACAGATAAAAGTATCAAAGCATAGAGAAAGGTATCAAAGCACAGAGAAAAGTATCAAAACATAGAGAAAAGTATCAAAACATGGAGAAAAGTATCAAAACATAGAGAAAAGTATCAAAGCACAGAGAAAAGTATCAAAACATAGAGAAAAGTATCAAAGCACAGAGAAAAGTATCAAAGCATAGAGAAAAGTATCAAAACATAGAGAAAAGTATCAAAGCACAGAGAAAAGTATCAAAACATAGAGAAAAGTATCAAAGCACAGAGAAAAGTATCAAAACATAGAGAAAAGTATCAAAACATAGAGAAAAGTATCAAAACATAGAGAAAAGTATCAAAGCACAGAGAAAAGTATCAAAACATAGAGAAAAGTATCAAAACATAGAGAAAAGTATCAAAGCACAGATAAAAGTATCAAAGCATAGAGAAAGGGAATCAAAACATAGAGAAAAGTATCAAAGCACAGAGAAAAGTATCAAAACATAGAGAAAAGTATCAAAGCACAGAGAAAAGTATCAAAGCATAGAGAAAAGTATCAAAACATAGAGAAAAGTATCAAAACACAGAGAAAAGTATCAAAACATAAAGAAAAGTATCAAAGCACAGAGAAAAGTATCAAAACATAGAGAAAAGTATCAAATTACAGAGAAAAGTATCAAAGCATAGAGAAAAGTATCAAAACATAGAGAAAAGTATCAAAGCACAGATAAAAGTATCAAAGCATAGAGAAAGGGAATCAAAACATAGAGAAAAGTATCAAAGCACAGAGAAATATTTCAAAGCACAGAGAAAAGTATGAAAACATACAGAAAGTATCAAAACACAAGGAAAGTATCAAAGCACAAAGTATCAAAGCACAGAGAAAAGTATCAAAGCATAGAGAAAATTATCAAAGCACAAAGAAATGTATCAAAGGACAGAGTAAAGTATCAAAGGACAGAGAAAGTTATCAAAACATAGAGAAAAGTATCAAAGCACAGAGAAAAGTATCAAAACATAGAGAAAAGTATCAAAGCACAGAGAAAAGTATCAAAGCATAGAGAAAAGTATCAAAACATAGAGAAAAGTATCAAAACACAGAGAAAAGTATCAAAACATAGAGAAAAGTATCAAAGCACAGAGAAAAGTATCAAAACATAGAGAAAAGTATCAAAGCACAGAGAAAAGTATCAAAACATAGAGAAAAGTATCAAAGCACAGAGAAAAGTATCAAAACATAGAGAAAAGTATCAAAGCACAGAGAAAAGTATCAAAGCATAGAGAAAAGTATCAAAACATAGAGAACAGTATCAAAACATAGAGAAAAGTATCAAAGCACAGAGAAAAGTATCAAAGCATAGAGAAAAGTATCAAAACATAGAGAAAAGTATCAAAGCACAGATAAAAGTATCAAAGCATAGTGAAAGGGAATCAAAACATAGAGAAAAGTATCAAAGCACAGAGAAAAGTATCAAAACATAGAGAAAAGTATCAAAGCACAGAGAAAAGTATCAAAGCATAGAGAAAAGTATCAAAACATAGAGAAAAGTATCAAAACATAGAGAAAAGTATCAAAGCACAGAGAAAAGTATCAAAGCATAGAGAAAAGTATCAAAACATAGAGAAAAGTATCAAAGCACAGATAAAAGTATCAAAGCATAGAGAAAGGGAATCAAAACATAGAGAAAAGTATCAAAGCACAGAGAAATATATCAAAGCACAGAGAAAAGTATGAAAACATACAGAAAGTATCAAAACACAAGGAAAGTATCAAAGCACAAAGTTTCAAAGCACAGAGAAAAGTATCAAAGCATAGAGAAAATTATCAAAGCACAAAGAAATGTATCAAAGGACAGAGTAAAGTATCAAAGGACAGAGAAAGTTATCAAAACATAGAGAAAAGTATTAATGCACAGAGAAAAGTATCAAAACATAGAGAAAAGTATCAAAGCACAGAGAAAAGTATCAAAACATAGAGAAAAGTATCAAAGCACAGAGAAAAGTATCAAAGCACAGATAAAAGTATCAAAGCATAGAGAAAGGGATCAAAACATAGAGAAAAGTATCAAAGCACAGAGAAAAGTATCTAAAGCACAGAGAAAAGTATCAAAACATACAGAAAGTATCAAAACACAAAGAAAAGTATCAAAGCACAAAGTATCAAAGCACAGGGAAAAATATCAAAGCACAGAGAAATGTATCAAAGGACAGAGTAAAGTATCAAAGGACAGAGAAAGTTATCAAAACATAGAGAAAAGTATCAAAACATACAGAAAGTATCAAAACACAAGGAAAGTATCAAAGCACAAAGTATCAAAGCACAGAGAAAAGTATCAAAGCATAGAGAAAATTATCAAAGCACAAAGAAATGTATCAAAGGACAGAGAAAGTTATCAAAACATAGAGAAAAGTATCAAAGCACAGAGAAAAGTATCAAAACATAGAGAAAGTATCAAAGCACAGAGAAAAGTATCAAAACATAGAGAAAAGTATCAAAGCACAGAGAAAAGTATCAAAGCATAGAGAAAAGTATCAAAACATAGAGAAAAGTATCAAAGCACAGATAAAAGTATCAAAGCATAGAGAAAGGGATCAAAACATAGAGAAAAGTATCAAAGCACAGAGAAAAGTATCTAAAGCACAGAGAAAAGTATCAAAACATACAGAAAGTATCAAAACACAAAGAAAAGTATCAAAGCACAAAGTATCAAAGCACAGGGAAAAATATCAAAGCATAGAGAAAATTATCAAAGCACAGAGAAATGTATCAAAGGACAGAGTAAAGTATCAAAGGACAGAGAAAGTTATCAAAACATAGAGAAAAGTATCAAAACATACAGAAAGTATCAAAACATAGAGAAAAGTATCAAAGCACAGAGAAAAGTATCAAAACATAGAGAAAAGTATCAAAGCACAGATAAAAGTATCAAAGCATAGAGAAAATTATCAAAGCACAGAGAAATATATCACAGCACAGAGAAAAGTATGAAAACATACAGAAAGTATCAAAACACAAGGAAAGTATCAAAGCACAAAGTATCAAAGCACAGTGAAAAGTATCAAAGCATAGAGAAAATTATCAAAGCACAAAGAAATGTATCAAAGGACAGAGTAAAGTATCAAAGGACAGAGAAAGTTATCAAAACATAGAGAAAAGTATCAAAGCACAGAGAAAAGTATCAAAGCACAGAGAAAAGTATCAAAACATAGAGAAAAGTATCAAAGCACAGATAAAAGTATCAAAGCATAGAGAAAAGTATCAAAGCACAGAGAAAAGTATCAAAACATAGAGAAAAGTATCAAAACATAGAGAAAAGTATCAAAACATAGAGAAAAGTATCAAAGCACAGATAAAAGTATCAAAGCATAGAGAAAGGGAATCAAAACATAGAGAAAAGTATCAAAGCACAGAGAAAAGTATCAAAACATAGAGAAAAGTATCAAAGCACAGAGAAAAGTATCAAAGCATAGAGAAAAGTATCAAAACATAGAGAAAAGTATCAAAACACAGAGAAAAGTATCAAAACATATAGAAAAGTATCAAAGCACAGAGAAAAGTATCAAAACATAGAGAAAAGTATCAAAACATAGAGAAAAGTATCAAAACATAGAGAAAAGTATCAAAGCACAGAGAAAAGTATCAAAGCATAGAGAAAAGTATCAAAACATAGAGAAAAGTATCAAAGCACAGATAAAAGTATCAAAGCATAGAGAAAGGGAATCAAAACATAGAGAAAAGTATCAAAGCACAGAGAAAAGTATCAAAACATAGAGAAAAGTATCAAAGCACAGAGAAAAGTATCAAAGCATAGAGAAAAGTATCAAAACATAGAGAAAAGTATCAAAACACAGAGAAAAGTATAAAAACACAGAGAAAAGTATCAAAGCACAGAGAAAAGTATCAAAACATACAGAAAAGTATCAAATTACAGAGAAAAGTATCAAAGCATAGAGAAAAGTATCAAAACATAGAGAAAAGTATCAAAGCACAGATAAAAGTATCAAAGCATAGAGAAAGGGAATCAAAACATAGAGAAAAGTATCAAAGCACAGAGAAATATTTCAAAGCACAGAGAAAAGTATGAAAACATACAGAAAGTATCAAAACACAAGGAAAGTATCAAAGCACAAAGTATCAAAGCACAGAGAAAAGTATCAAAGCACAGAGAAAAGTATCAAAGCATAGAGAAAAGTATCAAAACATAGAGAAAAGTATCAAAGCACAGATAAAAGTATCAAAGCATAGAGAAAGGGATCAAAACATAGAGAAAAGTATCAAAGCACAGAGAAAAGTATCTAAAGCACAGAGAAAAGTATCAAAACATACAGAAAGTATCAAAACACAAAGAAAAGTATCAAAGCACAAAGTATCAAAGCACAGGGAAAAATATCAAAGCATAGAGAAAATTATCAAAGCACAGAGAAATGTATCAAAGGACAGAGTAAAGTATCAAAGGACAGAGAAAGTTATCAAAACATAGAGAAAAGTATCAAAACATAGAGAAAAGTATCAAAGCACAGAGAAAAGTATCAAAACATAGAGAAAAGTATCAAAGCACAGATAAAAGTATCAAAGCATAGAGAAAATTATCAAAGCACAGAGAAATATATCACAGCACAGAGAAAAGTATGAAAACATACAGAAAGTATCAAAACACAAGGAAAGTATCAAAGCACAAAGTATCAAAGCACAGTGAAAAGTATCAAAGCATAGAGAAAATTATCAAAGCACAAAGAAATGTATCAAAGGACAGAGTAAAGTATCAAAGGACAGAGAAAGTTATCAAAACATAGAGAAAAGTATCAAAGCACAGAGAAAAGTATCAAAGCACAGAGAAAAGTATCAAAACATAGAGAAAAGTATCAAAGCACAGATAAAAGTATCAAAGCATAGAGAAAGGTATCAAAGCACAGAGAAAAGTATCAAAACATAGAGAAAAGTATCAAAACATGGAGAAAAGTATCAAAACATAGAGAAAAGTATCAAAGCACAGATAAAAGTATCAAAGCATAGAGAAAGGGAATCAAAACATAGAGAAAAGTATCAAAGCACAGAGAAAAGTATCAAAACATAGAGAAAAGTATCAAAGCACAGAGAAAAGTATCAAAGCACAGAGAAAAGTATCAAAACATAGAGAAAAGTATCAAAGCACAGAGAAAAGTATCAAAACATAGAGAAAAGTATCAAAGCACAGAGAAAAGTATCAAAACATAGAGAAAAGTATCAAAACATAGAGAAAAGTATCAAAACATAGAGAAAAGTATCAAAGCACAGAGAAAAGTATCAAAGCATAGAGAAAAGTATCAAAACATAGAGAAAAGTATCAAAGCACAGATAAAAGTATCAAAGCATAGAGAAAGGGAATCAAAACATAGAGAAAAGTATCAAAGCACAGAGAAAAGTATCAAAACATAGAGAAAAGTATCAAAGCACAGAGAAAAGTATCAAAGCATAGAGAAAAGTATCAAAACATAGAGAAAAGTATCAAAACACAGAGAAAAGTATCAAAACATAAAGAAAAGTATCAAAGCACAGAGAAAAGTATCAAAACATAGAGAAAAGTATCAAATTACAGAGAAAAGTATCAAAGCATAGAGAAAAGTATCAAAACATAGAGAAAAGTATCAAAGCACAGATAAAAGTATCAAAGCATAGAGAAAGGGAATCAAAACATAGAGAAAAGTATCAAAGCACAGAGAAATATTTCAAAGCACAGAGAAAAGTATGAAAACATACAGAAAGTATCAAAACAAAAGGAAAGTATCAAAGCACAAAGTATCAAAGCACAGAGAAAAGTATCAAAGCATAGAGAAAATTATCAAAGCACAAAGAAATGTATCAAAGGACAGAGTAAAGTATCAAAGGACAGAGAAAGTTATCAAAACATAGAGAAAAGTATCAAAGCACAGAGAAAAGTATCAAAACATAGAGAAAAGTATCAAAGCACAGAGAAAAGTATCAAAGCATAGAGAAAAGTATCAAAACATAGAGAAAAGTATCAAAACACAGAGAAAAGTATCAAAACATAGAGAAAAGTATCAAAGCACAGAGAAAAGTATCAAAACATAGAGAAAAGTATCAAAGCACAGAGAAAAGTATCAAAACATAGAGAAAAGTATCAAAGCACAGAGAAAAGTATCAAAACATAGAGAAAAGTATCAAAGCACAGAGAAAAGTATCAAAGCATAGAGAAAAGTATCAAAACATAGAGAACAGTATCAAAACATAGAGAAAAGTATCAAAGCACAGAGAAAAGTATCAAAGCATAGAGAAAAGTATCAAAACATAGAGAAAAGTATCAAAGCACAGATAAAAGTATCAAAGCATAGTGAAAGGGAATCAAAACATAGAGAAAAGTATCAAAGCACAGAGAAAAGTATCAAAACATAGAGAAAAGTATCAAAGCACAGAGAAAAGTATCAAAGCATAGAGAAAAGTATCAAAACATAGAGAAAAGTATCAAAACATAGAGAAAAGTATCAAAGCACAGAGAAAAGTATCAAAGCATAGAGAAAAGTATCAAAACATAGAGAAAAGTATCAAAGCACAGATAAAAGTATCAAAGCATAGAGAAAGGGAATCAAAACATAGAGAAAAGTATCAAAGCACAGAGAAATATATCAAAGCACAGAGAAAAGTATGAAAACATACAGAAAGTATCAAAACACAAGGAAAGTATCAAAGCACAAAGTTTCAAAGCACAGAGAAAAGTATCAAAGCATAGAGAAAATTATCAAAGCACAAAGAAATGTATCAAAGGACAGAGTAAAGTATCAAAGGACAGAGAAAGTTATCAAAACATAGAGAAAAGTATTAATGCACAGAGAAAAGTATCAAAACATAGAGAAAAGTATCAAAGCACAGAGAAAAGTATCAAAACATAGAGAAAAGTATCAAAGCACAGAGAAAAGTATCAAAGCACAGATAAAAGTATCAAAGCATAGAGAAAGGGATCAAAACATAGAGAAAAGTATCAAAGCACAGAGAAAAGTATCTAAAGCACAGAGAAAAGTATCAAAACATACAGAAAGTATCAAAACACAAAGAAAAGTATCAAAGCACAAAGTATCAAAGCACAGGGAAAAATATCAAAGCACAGAGAAATGTATCAAAGGACAGAGTAAAGTATCAAAGGACAGAGAAAGTTATCAAAACATAGAGAAAAGTATCAAAACATACAGAAAGTATCAAAACACAAGGAAAGTATCAAAGCACAAAGTATCAAAGCACAGAGAAAAGTATCAAAGCATAGAGAAAATTATCAAAGCACAAAGAAATGTATCAAAGGACAGAGTAAAGTATCAAAGGACAGAGAAAGTTATCAAAACATAGAGAAAAGTATCAAAGCACAGAGAAAAGTATCAAAACATAGAGAAAGTATCA
The DNA here is from genome assembly GCA_027410445.1 of Discoglossus pictus. NCBI lineage: Eukaryota > Metazoa > Chordata > Amphibia > Anura > Alytidae > Discoglossus > Discoglossus pictus. The sequence continues at coordinate 94,383,757 of CM050172.1, forward strand.
AAGCACAGAGAAAAGTATCAAAACATAGAGAAAAGTATCAAAGCACAGAGAAAAGTATCAAAGCATAGAGAAAAGTATCAAAACATAGAGAAAAGTATCAAAGCACAGATAAAAGTATCAAAGCATAGAGAAAGGGATCAAAACATAGAGAAAAGTATCAAAGCACAGAGAAAAGTATCTAAAGCACAGAGAAAAGTATCAAAACATACAGAAAGTATCAAAACACAAAGAAAAGTATCAAAGCACAAAGTATCAAAGCACAGGGAAAAATATCAAAGCATAGAGAAAATTATCAAAGCACAGAGAAATGTATCAAAGGACAGAGTAAAGTATCAAAGGACAGAGAAAGTTATCAAAACATAGAGAAAAGTATCAAAACATACAGAAAGTATCAAAACATAGAGAAAAGTATCAAAGCACAGAGAAAAGTATCAAAACATAGAGAAAAGTATCAAAGCACAGATAAAAGTATCAAAGCATAGAGAAAATTATCAAAGCACAGAGAAATATATCACAGCACAGAGAAAAGTATCAAAACATACAGAAAGTATCAAAACACAAGGAAAGTATCAAAGCACAAAGTATCAAAGCACAGTGAAAAGTATCAAAGCATAGAGAAAATTATCAAAGCACAAAGAAATGTATCAAAGGACAGAGTAAAGTATCAAAGGACAGAGAAAGTTATCAAAACATAGAGAAAAGTATCAAAGCACAGAGAAAAGTATCAAAGCACAGAGAAAAGTATCAAAACATAGAGAAAAGTATCAAAGCACAGATAAAAGTATCAAAGCATAGAGAAAGGTATCAAAGCACAGAGAAAAGTATCAAAACATAGAGAAAAGTATCAAAACATAGAGAAAAGTATCAAAACATAGAGAAAAGTATCAAAGCACAGATAAAAGTATCAAAGCATAGAGAAAGGGAATCAAAACATAGAGAAAAGTATCAAAGCACAGAGAAAAGTATCAAAACATAGAGAAAAGTATCAAAGCACAGAGAAAAGTATCAAAGCATAGAGAAAAGTATCAAAACATAGAGAAAAGTATCAAAACACAGAGAAAAGTATCAAAACATAGAGAAAAGTATCAAAGCACAGAGAAAAGTATCAAAACATAGAGAAAAGTATCAAAACATAGAGAAAAGTATCAAAACATAGAGAAAAGTATCAAAGCACAGAGAAAAGTATCAAAGCATAGAGAAAAGTATCAAAACATAGAGAAAAGTATCAAAGCACAGATAAAAGTATCAAAGCATAGAGAAAGGGAATCAAAACATAGAGAAAAGTATCAAAGCACAGAGAAAAGTATCAAAACATAGAGAAAAGTATCAAAGCACAGAGAAAAGTATCAAAGCATAGAGAAAAGTATCAAAACATAGAGAAAAGTATCAAAACACAGAGAAAAGTATAAAAACACAGAGAAAAGTATCAAAGCACAGAGAAAAGTATCAAAACATAGAGAAAAGTATCAAATTACAGAGAAAAGTATCAAAGCATAGAGAAAAGTATCAAAACATAGAGAAAAGTATCAAAGCACAGATAAAAGTATCAAAGCATAGAGAAAGGGAATCAAAACATAGAGAAAAGTATCAAAGCACAGAGAAATATTTCAAAGCACAGAGAAAAGTATGAAAACATACAGAAAGTATCAAAACACAAGGAAAGTATCAAAGCACAAAGTATCAAAGCACAGAGAAAAGTATCAAAGCATAGAGAAAATTATCAAAGCACAAAGAAATGTATCAAAGGACAGAGTAAAGTATCAAAGGACAGAGAAAGTTATCAAAACATAGAGAAAAGTATCAAAGCACAGAGAAAAGTATCAAAACATAGAGAAAAGTATCAAAGCACAGAGAAAAGTATCAAAACATAGAGAAAAGTATCAAAGCACAGAGAAAAGTATCAAAGCATAGAGAAAAGTATCAAAACATAGAGAAAAGTATCAAAGCACAGATAAAAGTATCAAAGCATAGAGAAAGGGATCAAAACATAGAGAAAGGTATCAAAGCACAGAGAAAAGTATCAAAACATAGAGAAAAGTATCAAAGCACAGAGAAAAGTATCTAAAGCACAGAGAAATATATCAAAGCACAGAGAAAAGTATCAAAACATACAGAAAGTATCAAAACACAAAGAAAAGTATCAAAGCACAAAGTATCAAAGCACAGGGAAAAATATCAAAGCATAGAGAAAATTATCAAAGCACAGAGAAATGTATCAAAGGACAGAGTAAAGTATCAAAGGACAGAGAAAGTTATCAAAGCACAGAGAAAAGTATCAAAACATAGAGAAAAGTATCAAAGCACAGATAAAAGTATCAAAACATAGAGAAAAGTATCAAAGCACAGAGAAAAGTATCAAAACAAAGAGAAAAGTATCAAAGCACAGAGAAAAGTATCAAAACATAGAGAAAAGTATCAAAGCACAGAGAAAAGTATCAAAACATAGAGAAAAGTATCAAAGCACAGAGAAAAGTATCAAAACATAGAGAAAAGTATCAAAGCACAGAGAAAAGTATCAAAACATAGAGAAAAGTATCAAAGCACAGAGAAAAGTATCAAAACATAGAGAAAAGTATCAAAGCACAGAGAAAAGTATCAAAGCATAGAGAAAAGTATCAAAACATAGAGAAAAGTATCAAAGCCCAGATAAAAGTATCAAAGCATAGAGAAAGCGAATCAAAACATAGAGAAAAGTATCAAAGCACAGAGAAATATATCAAAGCACAGAGAAAAGTATGAAAACATACAGAAAGTATCAAAACACAAGGAAAGTATCAAAGCACAAAGTATCAAAGCACAGAGAAAAGTATCAAAGCATAGAGAAAATTATCAAAGCACAAAGAAATGTATCAAAGGACAGAGTAAAGTATCAAAGGACAGAGAAAGTTATCAAAACATAAAGAAAAGTATCAAAGCACAGAGAAAAGTATCAAAACATAGAGAAAAGTATCAAAGCACAGAGAAAAGTATCAAAACATAGAGAAAAGTATCAAAGCACAGAGAAAAGTATCAAAGCATAGAGAAAAGTATCAAAACATAGATAAAAGTATCAAAGCATAGAGAAAGGGATCAAAACATAGAGAAAGGTATCAAAGCACAGAGAAAAGTATCAAAACATAAAGAAAAGTATCAAAGCACAGAGAAAAGTATCTAAAGCACAGAGAAATATATCAAAGCACAGAGAAAAGTATCAAAACATACAGAAAGTATCAAAACACAAAGAAAAGTATCAACGCACAAAGTATCAAAGCACAGGGAAAAATATCAAAGCATAGAGAAAATTATCAAAGCACAGAGAAATGTATCAAAGGACAGAGTAAAGTATCAAAGGACAGAGAAAGGTATCAAAACATAGAGAAAAGTATCAAAACATACAGAAAGTATCAAAACATAGAGAAAAGTATCAAAGCACAGAGAAAAGTATCAAAACATAGAGAAAAGTATCAAAGCACAGATAAAAGTATCAAAGCATAGAGAAAATTATCAAAGCACAGAGAAATATATCAAAGCACAGATAAAAGTATCAAAGCATGGAGAAAGGGATCAAAACATAGAGAAAGGTATCAAAGCACAGAGAAAAGTATCAAAACATAGAGAAAAGTATCAAAGCACAGAGAAATATATCAAAGCACAGAGAAAAGTATCAAAACATACAGAAAGTACCAAAACACAAAGAAAAGTATCAAAGCACAAAGTATCAAAGCACAGGGAAAAATATCAAAGCTTAGAGAAAATTATCAAAGCACAGAGAAATGTATCAAAGGACAGAGTAAAGTATCAAAGGACAGAGAAAGGTATCAAAACATAGAGAAAAGTATCAAAACATACAGAAAGTATCAAAACATAGAGAAAAGTATCAAAGCACAGAGAAAAGTATCAAAACATAGAGAAAAGTATCAAAGCACAGATAAAAGTATCAAAGCATAGAGAAAATTATCAAAGCACAGAGAAATATATCAAAGCACAGAGAAAAGTATCAAAGCATAGAGAAAATTATCAAAACACAAGGAAAGTATCAAAGCACAAAGTATCAAAGCACAGTGAAAAGTATCAAAGCATAGAGAAAATTATCAAAGCACAAAGAAATGTATCAAAGGACAGAGAAAAGTATCAAAACATAGAGAAAAGTATCAAAGCACAGAGAAAAGTATCAAAACATAGAGAAAAGTATCAAAGCACAGAAAAAGTATCAAAACATAGAGAAAAGTATCAAAGCACAGAGAAAAGTATCAAAGCATAGATAAAAGTATCAAAGCATAGAGAAAGGGAATCAAAACATAGAGAAAAGTATCAAAGCACAGAGAAATATATCAAAGCACAGAGAAAAGTATGAAAACATACAGAAAGTATCAAAACACAAGGAAAGTATCAAAGCACAAAGTATCAAAGCACAGAGAAAAGTATCAAAGCATAGAGAAAATTATCAAAGCACAAAGAAATGTATCAAAGGACAGAGTAAAGTATCAAAGGACAGAGAAAGTTATCAAAACATAGAGAAAAGTATCAAAGCACAGAGAAAAGTATCAAAACATAGAGAAAAGTATCAAAGCACAGAGAAAAGTATCAAAGCATAGAGAAAAGTATCAAAACATAGAGAAAAGTATCAAAGCACAGTTAAAAGTATCAAAGCATAGAGAAAGGGATCAAAACATAGAGAAAGGTATCAAAGCACAGAGAAAAAAATCAAAACATGGAGAAAAGTATCAAAGCACAGAGAAAAGTATCTAAAGCACAGAGAAATATATCAAAGCACGGAGAAAAGTATCAAAACATACAGAAAGTATCAAAACACAAAGAAAAGTATCAAAGCACAAAGTATCAAAGCACAGGGAAAAATATCAAAGCATAGAGAAAATTATCAATGCACAGAGAAATGTATCAAAACATACAGAAAGTATCAAAACATAGAGAAAAGTATCAAAGCACAGAGAAAAGTATCAAAACATAGAGAAAAGTATCAAAGCACAGAGAAATATATCAAAGCACAGAGAAAAGTATGAAAACATACAGAAAGTATCAAAACACAAGGAAAGTATCAAAGCACAAAGTATCAAAGCATAGAGAAAATTATCAAAGCACAAAGAAATGTATCAAAGGACAGAGAAAAGTATCAAAGGACAGAGAAAGGTATCAAAGGACAGAGTAAAGTATCAAAGGACAGAGAAAGGTATCAAAATATAGAGAAAAGTATCAAAGCACAGATAAAAGTATCAAAACATAGAGAAAAGTATCAAAGCACAGAGAAATGTATCAAAACATAGAGAAAAGTATCAAAGCACAGAGAAAAGTATCAAAACATAGAGAAAAGTATCAAAGCACAGAGAAACGTATCAAAACATAGAGAAAAGTATCAAAGCACAGATAAAAGTATCAAAGCATAGAGAAAGGGAATCAAAACATAGAGAAAAGTATCAAAGCACAGAGAAATATAACAAAGCACAGAGAAAAGTATGAAAACATACAGAAAGTATCAAAACACAAGGAAAGTATCAAAGCACAAAGTATCAAAGCACAGAGAAAAGTATCAAAGCATAGAGAAAATTATCAAAGCACAAAGAAATGTATCAAAGGACAGAGTAAAGTATCAAAGGACAGAGAAAGTTATCAAAACATAGAGAAAAGTATCAAAGCACAGAGAAAAGTATCAAAACATAGAGAAAAGTATCAAAGCACAGAGAAAAGTATCAAAACATAGAGAAAAGTATCAAAGCACAGAGAAAAGTATCAAAGCATAGAGAAAAGTATCAAAACATAGAGAAAAGTATCAAAGCACAGATAAAAGTATCAAAGCATAGAGAAAGGGATCAAAACATAGAGAAAGGTATCAAAGCACAGAGAAAAGTATCAAAACATAGAGAAAAGTATCAAAGCACAGAGAAAAGTATCTAAAGCACAGAGAAATATATCAAAGCACAGAGAAAAGTATCAAAACATACAGAAAGTATCAAAACACAAAGAAAAGTATCAAAGCACAAAGTATCAAAGCACAGGGAAAAATATCAAAGCATAGAGAAAATTATCAAAGCACAGAGAAATGTATCAAAGGACAGAGTAAAGTATCAAAGGACAGAGAAAGTTATCAAAGCACAGAGAAAAGTATCAAAACATAGAGAAAAGTATCAAAGCACAGATAAAAGTATCAAAACATAGAGAAAAGTATCAAAGCACAGAGAAAAGTATCAAAACAAAGAGAAAAGTATCAAAGCACAGAGAAAAGTATCAAAACATAGAGAAAAGTATCAAAGCACAGAGAAAAGTATCAAAACATAGAGAAAAGTATCAAAGCACAGAGAAAAGTATCAAAACATAGAGAAAAGTATCAAAGCACAGAGAAAAGTATCAAAACATAGAGAAAAGTATCAAAGCACAGAGAAAAGTATCAAAACATAGAGAAAAGTATCAAAGCACAGAGAAAAGTATCAAAGCATAGAGAAAAGTATCAAAACATAGAGAAAAGTATCAAAGCCCAGATAAAAGTATCAAAGCATAGAGAAAGGGAATCAAAACATAGAGAAAAGTATCAAAGCACAGAGAAATATATCAAAGCACAGAGAAAAGTATGAAAACATACAGAAAGTATCAAAACACAAGGAAAGTATCAAAGCACAAAGTATCAAAGCACAGAGAAAAGTATCAAAGCATAGAGAAAATTATCAAAGCACAAAGAAATGTATCAAAGGACAGAGTAAAGTATCAAAGGACAGAGAAAGTTATCAAAACATAAAGAAAAGTATCAAAGCACAGAGAAAAGTATCAAAACATAGAGAAAAGTATCAAAGCACAGAGAAAAGTATCAAAACATAGAGAAAAGTATCAAAGCACAGAGAAAAGTATCAAAGCATAGAGAAAAGTATCAAAACATAGAGAAAAGTATCAAAGCCCAGATAAAAGTATCAAAGCATAGAGAAAGGGATCAAAACATAGAGAAAGGTATCAAAGCACAGAGAAAAGTATCAAAACATAAAGAAAAGTATCAAAGCACAGAGAAAAGTATCTAAAGCACAGAGAAATATATCAAAGCACAGAGAAAAGTATCAAAACATACAGAAAGTATCAAAACACAAAGAAAAGTATCAACGCACAAAGTATCAAAGCACAGGGAAAAATATCAAAGCATAGAGAAAATTATCAAAGCACAGAGAAATGTATCAAAGGACAGAGTAAAGTATCAAAGGACAGAGAAAGGTATCAAAACATAGAGAAAAGTATCAAAACATACAGAAAGTATCAAAACATAGAGAAAAGTATCAAAGCACAGAGAAAAGTATCAAAACATAGAGAAAAGTATCAAAGCACAGATAAAAGTATCAAAGCATAGAGAAAATTATCAAAGCACAGAGAAATATATCAAAGCACAGATAAAAGTATCAAAGCATGGAGAAAGGGATCAAAACATAGAGAAAGGTATCAAAGCACAGAGAAAAGTATCAAAACATAGAGAAAAGTATCAAAGCACAGATAAAAGTATCAAAGCATAGAGAAAATTATCAAAGCACAGAGAAATATATCACAGCACAGAGAAAAGTATGAAAACATACAGAAAGTATCAAAACACAAGGAAAGTATCAAAGCACAAAGTATCAAAGCACAGGGAAAAATATCAAAGCATAGAGAAAATTATCAAAGCACAGAGAAATGTATCAAAGGACAGAGTAAAGTATCAAAGGACAGAGAAAGGTATCAAAACATAGAGAAAAGTATCAAAACATACAGAAAGTATCAAAACATAGAGAAAAGTATCAAAGCACAGAGAAAAGTATCAAAACATAGAGAAAAGTATCAAAGCACAGATAAAAGTATCAAAGCATAGAGAAAATTATCAAAGCACAGAGAAATATATCAAAGCACAGAGAAAAGTATCAAAACATACAGAAAGTATCAAAACACAAGGAAAGTATCAAAGCACAAAGTATCAAAGCACAGTGAAAAGTATCAAAGCATAGAGAAAATTATCAAAGCACAAAGAAATGTATCAAAGGACAGAGAAAAGTATCAAAACATAGAGAAAAGTATCAAAGCACAGAGAAAAGTATCAAAACATAGAGAAAAGTATCAAAGCACAGAAAAAGTATCAAAACATAGAGAAAAGTATCAAAGCACAGAGAAAAGTATCAAAGCATAGATAAAATTATCAAAACATAGAGAAAAGTATCAAAGCACAGATAAAAGTATCAAAGCATAGAGAAAGGGAATCAAAACATAGAGAAAAGTATCAAAGCACAGAGAAATATATCAAAGCACAGAGAAAAGTATGAAAACATACAGAAAGTATCAAAACACAAGGAAAGTATCAAAGCACAAAGTATCAAAGCACAGAGAAAAGTATCAAAGCATAGAGAAAATTATCAAAGCACAAAGAAATGTATCAAAGGACAGAGTAAAGTATCAAAGGACAGAGAAAGTTATCAAAACATAGAGAAAAGTATCAAAGCACAGAGAAAAGTATCAAAACATAGAGAAAAGTATCAAAGCACAGAGAAAAGTATCAAAACATAGAGAAAAGTATCAAAGCACAGAGAAAAGTATCAAAGCATAGAGAAAAGTATCAAAACATAGAGAAAAGTATCAAAGCACAGATAAAAGTATCAAAGCATAGAGAAAGGGATCAAAACATAGAGAAAGGTATCAAAGCACAGAGAAAAAAATCAAAACATGGAGAAAAGTATCAAAGCACAGAGAAAAGTATCTAAAGCACAGAGAAATATATCAAAGCACGGAGAAAAGTATCAAAACATACAGAAAGTATCAAAACACAAAGAAAAGTATCAAAGCACAAAGTATCAAAGCACAGGGAAAAATATCAAAGCATAGAGAAAATTATCAATGCACAGAGAAATGTATCAAAACATACAGAAAGTATCAAAACATAGAGAAAAGTATCAAAGCACAGAGAAAAGTATCAAAACATAGAGAAAAGTATCAAAGCACAGATAAAAGTATCAAAGCATAGAGAAAATTATCAAAGCACAGAGAAATATACCAAAGGACAGAGTAAAGTATCAAAGGACAGAGAAAGGTATCAAAACATAGAGAAAAGTATCAAAGCACAGAGAAAAGTATCAAAACAGAGAAAGTATCAAAACACAAAGAAAAGTATCAAAGCACAGAGAAAAGTATCAAAACATAGAAAAAAGTATCAAAGCACAGGGAAAAGTGTCAAAACATAGAGAAAAGTATCAAAGCACAGAGAAAAGCATCAAAGCATAGAGAAAATGATCAAAGTATAATGTATATTTGTCAAAATCAAGTGGAGAAGCTGTAAAAATGCATTTATTTGCAATTGTTGTAGTGTTAACTTTTAAAGCTCTCAAATTGTTTATTTGGAGAAAAAAGATTTTAGTCCATAAAGAATAAAGTCCATCTAGATGTTTATATACTCTATTCACTGCAGTGATAAATATATGTTTTTCCAGCAAACATAGTGCATGAGTATTTTTCATATTGAGCTTTTGATTTGAGGTCCTTTCAGATAATGTATTTCAGTTTTATTAAAGATACTAGCTTAATTAGATAACATTCTGGTTTCCATTGGTATACAGTACATGCATCTAAACATCACAAACTGCAGAGAAAAAAAATCATGTTCTACTGTCAACGTTATTTTAATTAACTGAACATGAAGATTAGAAAGAAAACAACTGCAGTTTTGCTTTGTGCCAAATCTAATTGTAGTAAGTGATAGATACTAATGCAGTAGCGGAATTCAAGCATGCCTGGGATACGCATTAGCCCACAATGAGAATTAATTAAAGTGCCACTGTGGTATATTTTTTCTATATGATCTTTTGAATAACAAAACTTGACAATCTGCAAAATGTTGTTAAAAAGTAAAAATAAATAAACACAGCTTTCACATTTTTCACTGTTTAAGAAAATGTTCTTTGTAAACTATTAAGCTTTCCATTAGAGCTAATGTGTGCACTGGCAGTTGTATATGCCACTTTCCCATTGTCAAATTTTTTTTCTACAACCACGACCAGTGCAGAGATATTATGCAGGTGGTGGTGTTGGTGGTGTTTGTGGTGTGTGTGTGTGTGTGTGTGGGGGGGGGGGGGGGTAATGTGATTTATCATGCTAGAAACATTATAGATTCTTAGTGAAATTAAATACTTTGGAGGCTAATGTAAGGGCTTCGAGTACACTTGTCAGTCTTGTGCTTGGTGTTGATATTGGTATTTGTAGTAGAGATGGTATTTTTATTTGTGTGACTGATGTCAGTCTATCCAGTAGAGATGCCAGTCTTGTTTGTGGGGATGATGTCAGTTTCCAGTACAAATGCCAGTTTTGTTTCTATGGCTGACAACCTGTATTTTCAGTAGAGATGGTAGTTTGTGTGGCTGATGTCAGTCTTTCCAGTAGAGATGTTTGTCTTTTTGTTAGATATGCTAGTCTTGTTTGTGTGGCCAATGCCGCTTTCCAGTAGATATGTCAGTTTTTGCAGTAGAGATGTCGGTCTTTCCAGTAGAGATGTCCGTCTTGTTTGTGTAACTGATGTAAGTCTTTCCAATAGATATGTCAGTCTTTCCAGTAGAGATGTCAGTGTTGTTTGTGTGGCTGATGCCAGTCTTTCCAGTAGAGATGTCGGTCTTGTTTGTGTGGCTGATGTCAGTCTTTCCAGTAGAGGTGTCAGTCTTTCCAGTAGATATGTTGGTCTTGTTTGTGTAGCTGATGTCAGTCTTTCCAGTAGAGGTGTCAGTCTTTCCAGTAGATATGTCGGTCTTGTTTGTGTAGCTGATGTCAGTCTTTCCAGTAGAGGTGTCAGTCTTTCCAGTAGATATGTCGGTCTTGTTTGCGTGGCTGATGTCAGTCTTTCCAGTAGAGGTGTCAGTCTTTCCAGTAGATATGTTTGCGTGGCTGATGTCCGTCTTTCCAGTAAAGGTGTCAGTCTTTCAGTAGATATGTCGGTCTTGTTTGTGTAGCTGATGTCAGTCTTTCCAGTAGAGATGTCAGTCTTTCCAGTAGATATGTCGGTCTTGTTTGTGTAGCTGATGTCGGTCTTTCCAGTAGAGGTGTCAGTCTTTCCAGTAGATATGTCGGTCTTGTTTGCGTGGCTGATGTCAGTCTTTCCAGTAGAGGTGTCAGTCTTTTCAGTAGATATGTCGGTCTTGTTTGTGTAGCTGATGTCGGTCTTTCCAGTAGAGGTGTCAGTCTTTCCAGTAGATATGTCGGTCTTGTTTGCGTGGCTGATGTCAGTCTTTCCAGTAGAGGTGTCAGTCTTTTCAGTAGATATGTCGGTCTTGTTTGTGTAGCTGATGTTAGTCTTTCCAGTAGAGGTGTCAGTCTTTCCAGTAGATATGTCGGTCTTGTTTGCGTGGCTGATGTCAGTCTTTCCAGTAGAGGTGTCAGTCTTTTCAGTAGATATGTCGGTCTTGTTTGCATAGCTGATGTTAGTCTTTCCAGTAGAGGTGTCAGTCTTTTCAGTAGATATGTCGGTCTTGTTTGTGTAGCTGATGTCAGTCTTTCCAGTAGAGATGTCAGTCTTTCCAGTAGATATGTCGGTCTTGAATGCGTGGTTGATGTCAGTCTTTCCAGTAGAGGTGTCAGTCTTTCCAGTAGATATGTCGGTCTTGTTTGTGTAGCTGATGTCGGTCTTTCCAGTAGAGGTGTCAGTCTTTCCAGTAGATATGTCGGTCTTGTTTGCGTGGCTGATGTCAGTCTTTCCAGTAGAGGTGTCAGTCTTTCCAGTAGATATGTCGGTCTTGTTTGCGTGGCTGATGTCAGTCTTTCCAGTAGAGGTGTCAGTCTTTCCAGTAGATATGTCGGTCTTGTTTGCGTGGCTGATGTCAGTCTTTCCAGTAGAGATGTCAGTCTTTCCAGTAGATATGTCGGTCTTGTTTGCATAGCTGATGTTAGTCTTTCCAGTAGAGGTGTCAGTCTTTCCAGTAGATTGTCGGTCTTGTTTGCATAGCTGATGTTAGTCTTTCCAGTAGAGGTGTCAGTCTTTCCAGTAGATATGTCGGTCTTGTTTGCATAGCTGATGTTAGTCTTTCCAGTAGAGATGTCAGTCTTTCCAGTAGATATGTCGGTCTTGTTTGCATAGCTGATGTTAGTCTTTCCAGTAGAGATGTCAGTCTTTCCAGTAGATATGTCGGTCCTGTTTGTGTAGCTGATGTCAGTCTTTCCAGTAGAGGTGTCAGTCTTTCCAGTAGATATGTCGGTCTTGTTTGTGTGGCTGATGTCAGTCTTTCCAGTAGAGATGTCAGTCTTTCCAGTAGATATGTCGGTCTTGTTTGTGTAGCTGATGTCAGTCTTTCCAGTAGAGGTGTCAGTCTTTCCAGTAGATATGTCGGTCTTGTTTGCGTGGCTGATGTCAGTCTTTCCAGTAGAGGTGTCAGTCTTTCCAGTAGATATGTCGGTCTTGTTTGCGTGGCTGATGTCAGTCTTTCCAGTAGAGGTGTCAGTCTTTCCAGTAGATATGTCGGTCTTGTTTGCGTGGCTGATGTCAGTCTTTCCAGTAGAGATGTCAGTCTTTCCAGTAGATATGTCGGTCTCGTTTGGTAGCTGATGTCAGTCTATCGTGCAGACATACCAATCTTGTTTATGCGGTTGTCTTTCCATTAGATATATCAGTCTTTGGCCAATGTCTTTCTTTTCAGTAGAGATTCCAGTCTTGTGTGGCTGGTGACTGTCTTTCAAGTAGATATGTCCGTCTTGCCAGTGCGGCTGATGTCTGTCTTTCCACTAGAGATGTCAGTCTTCCTTGTAGCTTCTAATTTCAGTCTTTTTGAGATGCCCCCCTCGGCAATCTTCTAGGGAGTATTAGAAGTATATCTGTTGAAGTCTGAAACAATAAATCTATAATGTAAGATTTAAAAATTACACTTAAATAGATAAACCAATGAAACTCTTTTGTATGATCACTACAGTGATTCCTTAAGGCATGGTTAGTGCATATTTCTCAGAACCAATTACCGCCCCTTTAATATGACTGTAACCTTGTTTTGGCTTTGAATCCATTAATGGACGCACAGAATACATTGGGGAGATGTCAGAGAGGTATCTTCAGGTCTGATTACTGAACATATTGTGCAATTCATACAAGCATTTTCTTATTTTCACTCCGATTCAAAGAATAATTGAGTTTATATCTGTGTCAAAGCTTTTATATCTAAAATACTTTAATTGTATATATTTTTTAACATTTTCCTGGGAAACGCTTACTTTCTTTTTCCTCGTGTTTTAATTGTACTTAAGCAGACATATGCACAAATGCATTTTTACATATAAACAAACCTCTGATTATGTACAATAGTTGAAAGCTGGGCCCATAATGAGACAAGTCTTTAATAAACAGATAATTAGGATGTGGGAAGAGCTAATTAGCAACAACTCTGCTTATTCCAATAATACACATAAATATTACAGATTTCACAGTTGTACTGATCAAGAAAACCTCGCTAAGAGGAAAAAGACATCTGAGTGCATCCAAATACCCAGTGAGAGTCACAGAGACTGTGATGTAGCCCAGAGAAGCTCACTTAGAAAATAATCATCCTTGTCCTTTAGTAACCTTGTGTAAATTATAATGAATATGGCCCAATATATAGAATTTCAGACAACGACCAGTGAGATTATGATAGCATGGAGACATCTTACACTCACCTGCTCTGTGATTATGGTGGTGAGACATCCACATGCTTCTCCTTTAAGGTTGTCCTGATGCGACAACCTAGGAACCACAGAAAATGGAGAGACCTGGTGCATAAATATGTTCACCACCACCTTAATGCACACAAATACATATCTAAATATATGTACCTTGTAGAGGGCCTCTGTGCCGTGTATGTAGGTATGAAGTTGGTCAGGTACACATCCCTCCAATGCCCTCCACTCACCATTTCTTGCTGACAAACCCCTTCCAACATGCCATCCTCCAAATTCATCACTTTTCGTATATGGTTGTGTTGTGAGACATCCTCCACACACCCCACCTCTCATCTATTATTACATTATTACACATCCTCCATACTCTTCAATTTTCATATATTATTATGTTGTGAGACATTTCCCAAACACCCTATCTTTCATATATAATTGTGTTGTGAGACATCCTCCACAGACCCACACCTTTCATATACTGTATTGTTATTATTATCTATTAATTTGTTTTGAGACATCCTCCACACACTTTACCTTTCATCTCTAATTGTGTTGTGAGACATCCTCCATGTACCTCACCATTCATCTATGGTAGTGTTGTGAGACATCCTCCATGTACCTCACCATTCCTCTATAATAGTGTTGTGAAACATCCTACATATACCTCACCATTCATCTATGCTAATATTGTGAGACATCGTCCATATACCTCACCATTCATCTATGCTAGTGTTGTGAGACATCCTCCACATACCTCACCATTCATCTATGGTAGTGTTGTGAGACATCCTCCACATACGTCACCATTCATCTATGATAGTGTTGTGAGACACCCTCCATGTACCTCACCATTCATCTATGGTAGTGTTGTGAGACATCCTCCATGTACCTCACCATTCATCTATGATAGTGTTGTGAGATACCCTCCATATACCTCACCATTCATCTATGGTAGTGTTGTGAGACATCCTCCACATACCTCACCATTCATCTATGGTAGTGTTATGAGACATCCTCCATATACCTCACCATTCATCTATGATAGTGTTGTGAGACACCCTCCATGTACCTCACCATTCATCTATGGTAGTGTTGTGAGACACCCTCCATGTACCTCACCATTCATCTATGCTAGTGTTGTGAGACATCCTCCACATACCTCACTATTCATCTATTATAGTGTTGTGAGACATCCTCCACATGCCTCACCATTCATCTATGATAGTGTTGTGAGACACCCTCCATGTACCTCACCATTCATCTATGCTAGTGTTGTGAGACATCCTCCACATACCTCACTATTCATCTATTATAGTGTTGTGAGACATCCTCCATGTACCTCACCATTCATCTATGCTAGTGTTGTGAGACATCCTCCACATACCTCACTATTCATCTATTATAGTGTTGTGAGACACCCTCCATGTACCTCACCATTCATCTATGCTAGTGTTGTGAGACATCCTCCACATACCTCACTATTCATCTATTATAGTGTTTTGAGACATCCTCCACATGCCTCACCATTCATCTATGATAGTGCTGTGAGACATCCTCCATGTACCTCACCATTCATCTATGCTAGTGTTGTGAGACATCCTCCACATACCTCACTATTCATCTATTATAGTGTTGTGAGACATCCTCCACATGCCTCACTATTCATCTATTATAGTGTTGTGAGACATCCTCCACATGCCTCACCATTCATCTATGATAGTGTTGTGAGACATCCTGCACATACCTCACCATTCATCTATGGTAGTGTTGTGAGACATCCTCCACATGCCTCACCATTCATCTATGATAGTGTTGTGAGACATCCTGCACATACCTCACCATTCATCTATGATAGTGTTGTGAGACATCCTCCACATGCCTCACCATTCATCTATGATAGTGTTGTGAGACATCCTGCACATACCTCACCATTCATCTATGCTAATGTTGTGAGACATCCTCCATGTACCTCACCATTCATCTATGCTAGTGTTGTGAGACATCCTCCACATGCCTCACCATTCATCTATGATAGTGTTGTGAGACATCCTGCACATACCTCACCATTCATCTATGATAGTGTTGTGAGGCATCCTCCATATACCTCACCATTCATCTATGATAGTGTTGTGAGACATCCTCCACATACCTAACCATTCATCTATGCTAGTGTTGTGAGACATCCTCCACATACCTAACCATTCATCTATGATAGTGTTGTGAGACATCCTCCACATACCTAACCATTCATCTATGATAGTGTTGTGAGGCATCCTCCATACACCTCTCTCTATTAATTATACTGGTGCAGCATCGTCCCTCCCCCTCCCCTGAGGTTGTGCTGTTTATATCCTCCACGATTCATTCCTCTTGTACCTGCTCCAAAAAAACAATCTAACTCTTCCTTGCTATTTATGTAAAGTCTCTGGGATTTTTCCATTCTGAGGGCCACATTACCATGGTAACTTCCCTCCCTGACATATTTACACAATGCCCTTTCTCTGATTTTGCTAAGCCTCATATTTCCATAACTGACATGATAAGGGATCAAATCTTAGTCTCTGAAGTGCAGTCCTATCTCAGTCTTTAAATCCCATGTGCCCTCTTCACTACGCCATTAATTCCCCAGCCACACTGAGCTGTAGCAACAGTTCCTGAATACACAACCTTTCAATAGGGTTTGTTTATTCCTTTTTTGCAAAGCTTTTTTTGATATCTGGAGATCTTCTGCTTATTTCATTCTCGCTCAGCAGTGGAATATTGATGGTGAATTATTTATATATCAGTCAGAAATTGTGGCAAAGTGTTTTATCCGTCCTCACCTTTCAGTAAAGTCCCCAAATATTTGCAATGTTTTCATTTTGCTTATGAAAGTTTAAAGGGACACTGTAGTGCAAGAGAAGTCATGGCCCTTTAAAAATATGTGCTGCCTCCATTATGATCAAAGACCTATTGGTGTATATATCAATAAATGTAAATATATATATATATATATATATATAGTAAATAAATAGTACATTTGAGTTCACTTATAAAAAAAATTGTTTCCTGCCAAGAATTTCAAGAATTACAGGTATTACACTCATTGTATAATATAATAAAAATGATATACAGTATACTTAATGAATGTATGTATACCAACTTATTATGTATATATAGTTATGTACAAATTATAAATAATGGGTCAAAGCTTTCATGAGAAAGACATACTGCTCCATAGTGCTAGTGGTCAAATCTCGTACTGCATGATTAAGTTTAGTTTTGCTATTTTTTGTGTCCTCTGTTCATTTAATCTATGGGGGATTTGTCCCCCCCAGTTCCTAAGCCCCTGATTACACTGCATTCTGGGACCCTGAGTAGGGACATGCAAAGGTGCCCACAAAGGCTTTGCTTTTGGAATCCATTACAAAATTAAAAACAACTTCCTTTAAATATATTCCTGCTGTATTACACAGCTTTGAGTAAAGCTGAGGATGGATTATACGGAAGCTAGGAATCCTACCCACGTACAACTGTTTCAAGAATACTGTATAATTATATAGGATAGGAATTAAACAATATTTTGTATTTTTATGAAGCTGTGAGCTATAAAATTTAGGGTCACCCAAATGGGCAGATCATAGCAGAGAGGTCAGACAAATCTCGGTCCTCTAGAAGGAACTGGCAACCCACTTTAGTATATTTGCCAAGGTAACCTTATGGCAAAGCACAACCAGAGGCACCGTGATAGATGTGTCTGGCATGATTGCTATTTTTTGTGTCCTCTGTTCATTTAATCTATGGGGGATTTGTCCCCCCCAGTTCCTAAGCCCCTGATTACACTGCATTCTGGGACCCTGAGTAGGGACATGCAAAGGTGCCCACAAAGGCTTTGCTTTTGGAATCCATTACAAAATTAAAAACAACTTCCTTTAAATATATTCCTGCTGTATTACACAGCTTTGAGTAAAGCTGAGGATGGATTATACGGAAGCTAGGAATCCTACCCACGTACAACTGTTTCAAGAATACTGTATAATTATATAGGATAGGAATTAAACAATATTTTGTATTTTTATGAAGCTGTGAGCTATAAAATTTAGGGTCACCCAAATGGGCAGATCATAGCAGAGAGGTCAGACAAATCTCGGTCCTCTAGAAGGAACTGGCAACCCACTTTAGTATATTTGCCAAGGTAACCTTATGGCAAAGCACAACCAGAGGCACCGTGATAGATGTGTCTGGCATGATGCAGTCCTTAAGGTCACAGATAGTTAAACACAACTGAACGACTTAACAACAGCAAAAAAAAAATCTATATTTTATATAATTGCTAAAATGTGGCTCTCCGTATGTTATACATTTAAAGAGCGACAACTGGTTTTACCACTACAGCACACCTTTTACAGTTTATTGCTGAGTGCTTAAAATGTAAAATAAAATGAAAAGTGAGCATCCTTTCCTTAACTTTGAAAGCTTATATTTATATGGTCATGGTAATCACCTGGTTTCATAACTTTTATGTAGTAAAAACTAGTTTAAACAAACTTTCAAATATTTTTGTCCCCTACCCTTTATGACAAACCTCACACCGTCTATTACAAGCTGCGTAGCACTGGTGGCAGAATGTAATTAATTTTGCCTTTGCTGTACTATGTATGAAAATGCTGCAGGGAAGCTGTAGCGCAGTTTGTCACCAATACTAAGCCGTTTGTAAAAAGATTAAAGCACCTCTAGCCTTTGAATGTAATTTTATTTTTTTGCGATTTTGGCTCATACTTTGCCAATTGGTCTTTGTTGTTCAGTATTCAGTCGTGTCCAATTCTTTGTAACCCTATGGACCCCAGCAAGACAGGCACAATTATTATGTCTCTGGTTATGCTTATCCATAGGGTTATCTTGGCAAAGATACTGGAGTGGGTTGCTAGTTCAATCTCCAGAGCTTTGTCTGACTTCTCTGCTATGACCTGCCCATATTAGCTGACTCTACATTGAACTACAAGGGCCCCTTTTCACCATGACAAGGTAGATATCCAAGTTGGTCCTTGGAGCTATCCATAAGATCCATGTTATAGAACTTTTCCTGGGTGAGAACTCATTTTCATGTCAATGGAAAAGTCAGTGGCAGAGCGGACCAGCCCTAAAAGAGCCTACCATCTAGCAGAACTCAAAGAGTTTATTTTATATATTTTATATATGATCCTTGTATATGAGCACACACAATATTCACTTTGATCAAATCCAAGTGCAAAAGAAAAGTCTTTGTAATCTAATGGACTTTTTCTTAAAATAATTCCATGAGCTTGATATTATAGATTATGTGAAGTTGTATATTGCCTTTTCTTTACTTACTCCCTAACTGGACCAATGCTCCTTTACCTTCACCACAGCTGTCAGAAACCATCTTCATATTGCAACCAGTCCCTCTCAACACCCACCCCCACACAGCACCCATCACTGAATAGCATCCAGTACTTGTCTGCAGCCATCCCCTCCCCGCTTTCATCCCAACACACCACCCAGCCCCTCTCAAAACCCACCTCACATAGCACCCATCCCTAACTCCTCCACTCCCCCTGACATAACCCATCCTACTGTACTTTGCTGTCATCCAGCACCTTGTTCTCTCACCTCTGCCCTGATACTCATCCCCAGCATGCCGAATTGCCCCACACTGCCATCTCTTGGAGCTTCAGTAGAAATGCTCTTTTTTAAGCAGGCATGGACCAAATTCCAACCAGGAGGCTTTGGGGGGGGGGGGGGTTCTGTGGCAGGGTGAGCTGGGGAAGGGAGCAACAAGGGGCCCTACACAACTGAAAAAAATGAAATGCAAAATGAAATAAATGCAAAAAGAAAAAAAGTGGACCAGCTCTAAAAGAGCCTAAGATTTAGCAGAACTCAAAGAGTTTATTTTACAAGAATCTGAGACTAAACAGTTTGATCCTCTAGTTTTTATTTTTCTACGTCCCCATCATCATTTGATTTCTACATATCCATCTATCCGCCAAGTATTATATTGTGGGGTCCCTGGCCAGTAGGCTTTTTTAGTTTTAATTATTCGTTTACACAATTCAGCTTTATGGGATTCAGGGTTGTGGTATTATTGGGTAACAATGTCATAATTTAGTTATTGATGAGGTTCATTGGAAAATCAAGAATATAGATTTAATAAGACCATTAGTGAAATCGTAATCCATTGCAGTATTTATGGATTACCACCTAATAAAACTCCCATAAGGGGCATATGTTTATTTTAATTATGATTGGGTATAGGTTAATGGCCATGGTTGAGATGGTTTATGAAGGACATCTGCATTGCATGGACCGGAGAGCTTTGGCATGTTTTAGTGAATACTGTGATACTGGATACTCCTAACATTTACATAAAACACACCCTCAACACAACCATATCACACCCCAACCAAGATGGCTAGTGATGGGGCCAATTAAAAAATGAAAAATATCGGATTGAGATGGATGCTCGTTATGCACCATAGCCCATTAATATAAAAAGTAGCCTTGATGCTTTAGTGAAGGGGCATTTAATCATTGTTTTTACAAAATTCACCAATATCAAATTATCTTTAAGAAATTCAAAAGGGATAAGGAAGTTTTCCCGATTTTAATACTATGTAATATATTTATGTATCTAGTTTTATGTACTTTTTTTATCAATAAGTGCTTATAAGCATTGTATTTACAGCCTGAGATCAAACAAATAGTCCCTGTATGGGTCTGCCTACTTTAGCTGAAGTATAAGATACATTTAATAATCCAATGGAGCTCTAGAAGAAAGCGGTCAGAGATCCCGATTTGGACCCAGATCTGTCTATTGACTATTAATGTATCCAATGTATCTTGATGCAAAGGAACAAATCCTTGTATATGAGCACACACAATATTCACTTTGATCAAATACGAGTGCAAAAAAAAAAGTCTTTGTAATCTAATGGACTTTTTCTTAAAATAATTCCATGAGTTTGACATTATAGGTTATGTGAAGTTGTTGAAATTTGCAGTTTCCATTTTCCACTTCACTAATATGCACAGTAAGATCATTTAATCAACTACTCTAACTGAACCATTATTGAAAAATTGCTTAAAAGGGTTGGAATATCTCAAATACTTGGTATAATTGGTAATACAAAGTAACACATGTTTATGACTGAGGTAGATACCAAAGTCATTCAGTTCAAATAAATGAGCAATACAAAACTCCATGACACTGGATGCACTTTCGCTCAAAATAATGGCCTGAGTTTGACACTAGGGAGAAGGAGAAGTTGGAAAAAACATAAAGTTGTATATTGCCTTTTCTTTACTTACTCCTTAACTGGCCCAATGCTCCTCTGCCTTCACCACAGCTGTCAGAAACCATCTTCACATAGCAACCAGTCCCTCTCAACACCCACCCCCACACAGCACCCATCCCAAATTGCATCCAGTCCTTGTCTGCAGCCATCCCCTCTCAGAATTCATCTCCACACACCACCCAGCCCCTCTCAAAACCCACCTCACATAACCCAACTCCTCCACTCCCCCTCACATAACCCATCCCACTGTACTTTGCTGTAATCCAGCACCTGGCTCTCTCACCTCTGCCCTGATACTCATCCCCAGCATGCCGAATTGACACCACGCTGCCACTTCTTGGAGCTTCAGTAGAAATGCTTTTTTTTAAGCAGGCATGGACTAAATTCCATCCAGGAGGCAGAGGGGGGACTGTGACAGGTTTGGCTGGGGAATGGAGCAACAGGGGGGCCCTACACAACTGAAAAACAAAAGGAAAAAAAAAAATACACAGCATTGCCCCCCAAAGAGAAGGGCCCTGGTGCATTGCACCACCTGCAACATTGGTAGCTCCGCCTCTGGCTATATGTTCTTAGATTACAAAGCTGTTCATACCTCTAGTTTGTTACATCATTCATAAACATAAGGGTTTTCCTAAAATATAGTGTTCATGTAATGGGTGTAGGAGCTCATTGTATACTAATAATGCACAACACATTCCCCACACATACATATACACATTGAAAAATCTGGGGGGATATATCACCCTTGTCCCCCCCAGTTCCTACGCCCATGTAATGTAATGAAACAAATAAAGACACCTGAAAAGAAGTGTTATCAGTAACAATGACTTGTTTCATGACAAATTCAGGGCAGGTTTTAAAGGGCCACTCTAGATCAAGAAAAAAAGTACTTGTTTGTCAATGATGTATCACACTAACAACATTAGCAGCTATATAAGTCATGGACATAAAACGTTTTTGGGGAAAGTCTAAACAGGAATCCATTTTGTGTTTGTTGCATCACTTTCTCAGAGTTAAATCATCATGTTTGTTTTTTTAGCTTCCAGTGGAGATAAAAAGAACATCAAAATACCAGCAATAATCTGCCTTCATCAATAGAAGCAAGTACAGCTGGCCAGAAATGTAAATGCCCCTATCTCACACATAATAGAGTTGCGTTGTTAGATAATCGGATAAGATTGAAATAGACACCACATCCCTTCCCCCTCACTGGCCCAGAAGCTGGAGGTTGCATCAATAGATGCAATTACAGCTCTCCAGAAATGTAAACACCTCCCTCATACACACGACTTCTACCTACATATCATGGATTCATCCAGATTCCAGCAAAGGCATAAACATTATTTTTTCTGATTAGACTTTTTTTTCTGCTTTTTTCTGCTCTTAGTCAGACTCAACGGTTTTAAATATATTTTGTCCTTTACAGTGTCCTTTAATTAATAACAGAGGATGATAATGTAAAATTATTCATGATTGACCCTACGACCAAATACATAACACTACCCTTATCACATATTATAATTGTCCAACTACGATTCGTCGTCACGCTGTTTGCGTAGTACGTACGACTTAGCGATCAGTGCCGCATTTGCTCATCGGCCGGCGAGCCTGGCGTAGCTAGGCGAGCCGTTAAATGGTAGCACTTAGGCAATGAGAGGCAATGAGCGCCAAAGGTGCTCATTGCTGGCGAGCCTTGCGTAGCCAGGCGAGCCGTTGAACACGTCACACGCACGACTTAGAAAAAAAAAACACCTCGGAACCAACCTTAATGTAACAAACACCCACACGCACTAAAAATACAACCATAACGGCCGACCCACGCGCAACTAAAAACAGTGAAAACACACCAAATACTCACAAAAACTACATAAAAAGCTTACCCATAGCTAGGGGGGGCGGCACCCAGGACCTCTGAAAGTGAAGTTACACCTCCATTTAAGTCCAAATTCCCGAGTTGAGACACACGAAAATCCTGTAAGCGAGAGAAAAAATGGCCGCTGTAAAAAACGAAAACGAGGCTCACAGCCCAGCCACATACAACTTACCCAAGAAGGGATCCGAGATAAGCTCGGAAACCCACATTAACCCCAGGGGATACGAGACAAGCTCGGAGACCTGCATTAACCCCCACATTAACCATCACAGTGGTGGTCCCGATTGCACGCGATCGGGGACCCCTGCGGCAATGTAAATTCTAAATTCCTGTGTTACAGGTCCTTACAGTAGCATAGGTCCTTAAAGGACCCGTTATAAAAGAAAACAAATATACACTATCACCCTGTCAATCATGGGGGTCAATACAGACCCCCATAAACCCCTAATTAACCCTGTCACTCATGGGGGTCAATATAGACCCCCATAAGCCCTTCATTAACCTGGTCACTCATGGGGGTCAATACAGACCCCCATAAGCCGTTCATTAACCCTGTCACTCATGGGGGTCAATACAGACCCCCATAAGCACTTCATTAACCCTGTCACTCATGAGGGTCAATACAGACCCCCATAAGCCCTTCATTAAGCCTGCCACTCATGGGGGTCAATACAGACCCCCATAAGCACTTCATTAACCCCCTCACTCATGGGGGTCCATACAGACCCTCATAAGCCTCTATTTAACCCCATCAGTCCCATAAGGGTATATTAAGACCATTATGGGCCTGTTACAACACTACATTAACCACATAAGTGCCATGATGGTCCTCAAGGACCATCATGACACTAAGTATAAACACTATACTGCACTATACTGCACTATACCACCCCTAATAAAACATTAAAGATCAACTAAACACCCTCTACACTAACCTATTAACACCTACACTACCTACCTACCCCCTAATAACCCCAACCACTCTAATTACAGAAAATAAAAAAGCCTAAAGTCACAAATGTACATTACATAAAATATAAAACCTAACTCACAAAAAATAAAAAATCTACATTTCAGAAAATAAAAAAACATAAGTCACAAAAAATAAAAAAAGGACCATTACAGAAAATAAATATAAAACATTACAACCCCCCCCCCCTCACTACAGAAAAAAAAATTACACACCTCAAAAGTAAATACATACAATACAATACAAATACATTAAAATACAAATACATACAATACAAATACATACAATTAAATACAATACAATACACCCCTATCTAATATACATCACACAATCTATCTAAATAAATACCATAATCTAATATACATCCTATCTATATAATATACATCCCACAATCTATCTAAATAAATACCACAATTTAATATACAATACATTCTATCGATATAAAACACATACCCCTAGCTAACATACAGTAAATGCTATCTATATATAAAATAATTTAATTCTAAGCTAAAATAAGATAATTAAGACCACTTACCTTTGCAGATGTCCATTCAGATCAGCCACCTATGGAAAAAAAAAAAAAATTAGTGCAACACGTTTACAGTACATAAAGAAACATTCTATACATTCTAAATATTCTACTCACCTTTCCGGCATGTCCCGTCCTGATTCTTTTAACCTTCTTCGGAGCGGCACCTGTTAAAAAAAACATAACATTAATACACATACATAAAAACAAAATAAACATAATCTACATTGTACTTACCTCCCCGCGATGTCTCCGGCCTCCTCCGGATCCTATTCTGCCCCGCCCTGTATAAAAAAAATATATATATATACTTACATCCGCACTCACGGACATCCCCGACGCTAATGAGGATCCCGGAGACTTTTCCGGAAGAAAATAGGCAATGGCGCCTTCTGATTGGTTGAAAACGCTGTCTATCAAATTCACCCAATCAGGAGGCGCCAATGTGTGAGCCAATCAGAAAGAGATACACCCTAAAATCCCACTCTGATTGGATAATGCACCTGTCAATCTTTATTTAAACCAATCACAAGGCGCAGATGCCTTCAGCCAATCACAATGGAATACACCCCCACAGGGTGATTGGTTGGAGCATCTGCGCATTCTGATTAGTTGCACTGACAATAGCCAATCACAATGGAATACACCCCCACGTACTGATTGGTGAAGGATTTGTGCCTTCTCATTGGCTATTGTTAATATCAATCAATATTGCAGCCAATGGGAAGGCGCAGATGTCTTCACCAATCAGTACGTGGGGGTATATTCCATTGTGATTGGCTGATGGCAATAAAGCCTTAGGATTGGTTCAAATAAAGATTGACAGGTGTGTTATCCAATCAGCGTGGTATTTTTGGGTGTATACCTTTTTCATTGGTTCACAATTGGGGTCTTCTCATTGGCTGAATTTGATAGACAGCCTTTTCGCCAATCAGAAGCCGCCATTGCCAATTTTATTCTGGAACACTCTGTAGGAAGCTCATTAGCGTTGGAGACATCCGCCAGGGCGGATGTATGTCGTTTTTTTTTTGTTTTTTTTAACCGGAGCAGAACACCAGGAGGCCGGAGACATCGCGGGGAGGTAAGTATAATGTAGATTGTGTTTATTTCACTTTGTTTTAGGTTTATGTATCTGTGCTAATGTAATGTTTTTTTTTTAACAGGAGCAGCGCCGCAGAGTCAAACATGGAGGAGGACGTGACATGCTGGGACGTGACATGCTGGGACAGGACATGCTGGAAAGATGAGTATATTAGAATATTTAGAATGTTTAGTTATTTCATGTAAACGAGTTGTATTAATTTTTTAAATCTTTTTTACCCTAGGTTGGTGATCTGAAGAAACATCTCAAAGGTAAGTGGTCTTAATTATTTTATTGTAGCTTAGAATTAGGGTTGCTATATATAGATAGCATGTATTGTATATTAGATAAATAGGGTGATGTATAGTAGATAGTATTGTATTTTAGATAGTGGGATGTATATTACATAGTGGGATGTATATTACATAGCAGGATGTATATTAGATAGGGGTGTATTGTATTGTATTTAATTGTATTGTATTGTATTTAATTGTATTGTATGTATTCCTTTTCAAGTGTGTAATTTTTAAAAAAATGTAGTGTGGGGGGGTTTGTAATGTATTTTTTTATTTTCTGTGATGTTCCTTTTTTTATTTTTTGTGACAGGTTTTTTTTTTGTTCTGTAATGTACATTTTTTATTTTTGGTGATTTTAGTTTTTTTTATTGTATGTAATGTAGATTTCTGCTTTTTGATGAATTTAGTTTTTTTGATTTCTGTAATTAGAGTGGTGGGGGTAGGTAGTGTAGGTGTTAATAGGTTAGTGTAGAGGGTGTTTAGTTGATATTTAATGTTTTATTGGGGGGGTATAGTGCAGTGTAG
Organism: Discoglossus pictus; assembly: GCA_027410445.1. Lineage (NCBI taxonomy): Eukaryota > Metazoa > Chordata > Amphibia > Anura > Alytidae > Discoglossus > Discoglossus pictus. Next base: position 94,409,922 of record CM050172.1, read on the forward strand.
TGTTTATGCTTAGTGTCATGATGGTCCTTGAGGACCGTCATGGCACTTATGTGGTTAATGTTTCATTGTAACAGGCCCATAATGGTCATATTATAACCTTATGGGACTGATGGAGTTAAATAGAGTCTTATGAGGGTCTGGATAGACCGCCATAAGTGACCGGGTTAAAATGGTGTAGTGCTTACACTTTGGGTTATAAGGGTCCTGGATGGCCCTCATGGCACTTATAGTGTTTTTACATGCGTTCATTAGTGTGTTAGAGGGATCTATATAGTTGAAGCACACAGTACACTCACATTGTGTGATAAACAGCATTTCAACACTTTCTTTTATTGACCGTCATTTTTTGACGGGCAAGTCGCTAGTTGGATATATTTTACATTCCCAGAGATAAAACGTAACCTATAAATACCACGAGTCGAGATAGTTCTCTTTCTATGCTGTCACTAAACAAACAATTTTCTTGTGTAAAAGTAAAAACAACCGAATGAGTAAATATCATTAGATCTTGTTGCTGTAGATACTTCTCTTTGTTGTAGATTGAATAAAAGAGCAAATGTGGTCAAATGTCTTCTGTATGATCTTCTGAATAACTTTGCACGATAACGAGCAAACTATTTTAGAGTTAAAAAATAAACACAAGTTTAACATTTATATGCTATTTATTTCCTTTTTGCCTTTATTTTATGTTTTGACCTGATTGCGTCCGTTATTTTTTTTAGGAGGTAAACTATTAAGCTTTATTATTATTATTATTATTATTATTATTATTATTATTATGCTTTATTTGTAGACTTGGGCTCCTTGCTCACTGGGCCTTAGGGAATACATCTGCACATCACTGACAAGGCCCATAGAGGCCAAAACGCATCTGTGTTTGCTGTTTCTCCTGTTCAGGGAGAATTGCCTGGTATTTCAGGGCTGGATCACTCTTCTAAGTGAGACCAGACTGATATACTACAGGATATTTCTCCCTGTGAAGGGCACAAGTGGCTAAAAGAGGGTTCTCTCTGAGTAGGTAACCAGACCTATAGAAAAAAAAACACGGATGTATTTTTCGTTCTCAGATGAGCACCTCTACTCTTTTTATTTATTTGTAATGCACCAACATTTTGAAAATAACTGAGAGTTAAGTATGGTAGATGAGTCTAGTGGAGACGTTCATTATGGAATAGAGACAAACGGGTGATTGGGAAACCAGCAAGTAGTGAGTTGCAGGAGTCGAGGCGAGATATGATGAGAGAATGGATTAGAATTTTAGTTATATCTTCTAGATGTTTTTTAGGTAAAAAAGATAGTTTTTTTTATTGATTGTATGTGAGGAATGAAAGAGAACCTCAAGACAACAGGCATTTAATTATTGGAGCAAGAGTATCCCCCACCCCCAAAGCCTGGTTTTATTGCTTCTTATCTGCGAAATAACATTTGTCCATCCTTCTCATATTCTGTTGCAGTCTCTCCACTATCTGTGGGTCTCTTCTCTCACACTCTCTCTCTCTGGAACTACAATCACTTCCCTCCCCCCCTGCCCCTCACCCACCCGCCCCTTGTTTCTCTTGATTTATTGAATCACTCAAATTTCCTACAGCTGATCAATTAGCAACATCTGCTAACTATACCTAATTAATCTTTTACACAATGTTTCCTCATGCCTTTTCCTTCCTCATTACATCCTGTTTTTTCCTCAAGCTTCTCTTCTCAACTTTTCCACATCATGTCTCCAACCTAACCATCTCACCTTACATGCTCCTCCTCTCCTCTTTTATGCTCCCATGAGCTACTCTTATTCCTCCATTCACCATCTCCTCCCCCTTCTAAAGCTCATAAGCAAAAACACTTCTGCAAGTCCAAATCCCACTTCCTCTCCCTCTCTCTCTTTCTTCTTCTGGCTTCTTGGGACATACCTCCTAACACAGGCCCCTCACCTCCCACTCGCAGATTATACTATCTGACCACTAGGGGCAGATAACATATTACATACTAGGATCATTTACCAAATGACTTTCTCAGTTGCTTTCCTTTTCCTTCTATATGAAAAACATTCTAACTTTGCATACCCTCCTACCTAATGAAACTTCACTTTCTTCCTGACCCTTGCCATTTGTTATCTGCCTCTTCCATCCCCTTTAGATTGTAAGTAGAGAGTTTTCAATCTTGTAGAGTGCTTTGGGAAAAAGCACTTTCTACAAAGATTCTAAGCTCAAAACAGGGCCCTCCACTTTTTGCAGTTTGTTAAAATGTATATTTTTCCTTGTTCATTTCCTCTGTATAGCGCTACGGAATATGTTGGCGCGTTACAAATAAAAGTAATAAAATTAAAAATAATAATATCAAGGGATAAAGTTAGAATTATGCTGTAATGTGCAGTGCCGGATCTACCTTTTTGGAGCCCCTGGGCAGTGAAGTGGAGGAACCCCTGCGAGTGCGTTTGCACGATATGTACACACCCATTTTCCCTTTTCTGTGCTTGTATATCACTCTCTTTTTGTGTGAGCAAATCACAGACATTTCCATATAACAGCTTAGCTACTCATACACAATTTGAGCTATTACTTATTATTTTTAGGCCAGAATCCAATTTTTAGGGGGGTTTTAAGGTAAAAAAGGAGCGCCCCTCACAGGGAAGCGCCCCAAGGTGGCTGCCTAGTTGGCCGAATGGGTAATCCGGCCATGGTAATGTGTGGTGGAAAATCAGGGCACGTGAGGGAGCTGAGAAAGGGTTATAGCACGTTGGCAAGATGATGTGGGTCAAGTGCATGCATATTTATGTGGGTTACTGTTGCCAGGAATAAAGAAGGGCTGTGAGTGGAGGATGTGGTGATGGTACAGGTTAGTCTCCTAGGGAGTGGGGAGATGACAAGGTTGGAGATTGTGCAGAGATTGGTAAAAATTAGGTTAGGGATTCTGTCCAATGTGAGAAGCCAAATGTAGAAGTAAGTAATTTTGTGGCTGTAGGAGAGGTGAATGTGTCAGTGGTAATGTTGAAGTGACCAAGAATGAGTGAAGGTTTGTTGGAGGAGAGAAAATGAGGGAGCCAGGCAAAAAAAATATCAAGAAATTGAGAGGGTGGTCAAGGCGGTTGATAGATCACAGCAACTCACAGAGAGATGGGTGAGAAGAGGTGGATAGTGTGAACTTCAAAAGATGAGAAGGGGAGGGAGGGAACTGGGGTATGCAGTGAAATGTGCAGCAAGAGGAAAGTAATATGCCCACACCTCCACCTTACTTATTCCCAGGTCTAGGTGTGTGGCTGAAATAAAAGTCACCATATGAGCATGCCATAGGGGAGGCATTGTCTGATGGAGTGAGCCAAGTTTCAGTAATAGCCAATACATTGAGGGGGTTTGAAATAAATAGGTCATAGTTTATTGCAAATAGACCCCATGCCATTGCGCAAGCACCAGCACGCGTGTGTGCGCACTAGATGAAGTCATAATGTATGCATGAGTGTCCACGTGCGCGCCCAACATTGCACCTGAGCGTGACGTCATGGTGCATACGTGCACTTGCATGGAGCAATCTATCCCTCACACAGGTATTTAAAGCAGGTATGTTCATGGCTCTCGCATTTTAGCATATTAAGCCATTATAGGGCGAAAGGAGGGGTTATATACCCGTCAGGTTGCTTTTTACTCCAACCAAGTAACAAATCTGATTAAGATGATTTCTCACACCCAATGGGGTTTAATATATTGGTAGTTGTTGGAATCCATAAGCACATAGGTAGTTGGTTAAGTCCAAATAGGGTTGCCGTCAGGCTAAAAAAAAAATTTGGGCTGTGTTTTTCAATTTTAACTATTAATTTGCTATCTTGTTGGATTAATAGATTTGATATTAGACTTCTTGAAGCACATCTTGTGTTCTATTGTAGGGGGCTTAGCCAGTTTGTGGGGCACACCATAGCCCTTCAGACCGGAGGTCCCTGAAATAGGGCATCCTTGACTGTGGTATATATATGGTATGGTATATCTGTACACTGTGGTTTTTTATCACAGGATTGGTTATAAGATTATTTGCCAAGTTGTATGTGGTATCTTGAATGGTATGGAGCTGGTTTAAACTAGCCATTGAAGTGCTTGAAGTTGTAATATTGTAGAGGTCATCATAGACCCTTGTAATAATTATAATCTTTAATCATCCAAGGAGTTATTATTATTGCTGCATAGTTTTTTATATTTTATATACATTAATAAAGTTCCCACCTTTTAGAATTCAATATTGCAAACAGACCTTGCATTTCAGAGGCCACATGAGAAAGGCAAAGTACATGGTTTGAGACAGGCGATGGATATTAAATAATGGGTGTTTTTGGTATTTGCTGCCCTGTGGGCAGTGTGTAGCTGACAGCAAGTAGAAATGGGTGATGGGCCTGGCTTACAGAAATATATCCAGCAGAAAAAAGAGTGAGAGTGAGAAGAGATGGGAGTAGGACTTACAGAAATATTATAAGAGGGAGGTGGATAATGACTAGAGGAAGGAGAGCATAGAAGAGGAAATGAGAGCAGTGAAGGTGAGATGGCTATGTGGTTGGGAAAATGATGTAGAGAAATTGCGGAGAACAGTTTGAGAAAGAAGCAAGGAAGTAGTAAGTATGAGCAAACATTGTGACATAGTGTGTAAGCTAAAAGTGTTGTTAGCAGGTGTCGCTAACTGATCAGGTTCTAGCAATTTGTATGACTGAAACATTAGGACCAACCAGGGGAGGGGAATTATTGTTTCAGGTGTTATTAAAGCAAGCAAAGCAGTGCTAGGACAATGTCTTCTCGTACCTTAGGAAGTTCATCACTAGAAAACAAAATGGTAGAATTGTATCTAAAATTGAATATATTATGTTTTGTTTTATTTTTTTTCATATTTGCAGTTTGTATATTTACAAAAGTGTAGTTCTTCAAAAGAGATTATTTCCAACGAATGACTACAGTGGTCCTTTAAAGTGGATTGTGAATTGATTGTTGTTTATTAAACAATCCTTGAAGTGTTCATATTGTGGTTTGTGAAACACCAGTGAAACAGGAGCCTTATTTATATGAAACAACCTGGAAAACAAACAGAAAAGTAATTAAAGGGACACTGTAGTGTCATAACAACATAAGCTAAATGTGTTAATTAGTCATTGATCATTAATAACATTATTTTTCCATATTATAAAAAGGGATATTCAATGTTAAACTTGGCTGCTGCTAGTCTACACCCATTATAACGTCAATGGGGGAGGTAATAGTGTCTACAAGGAAGCAGCTAAATTTTCAGACATAATATTTCCCACCAAAACAAATATCTGTATTGGCTGGAAACTTGTTTTAGATGTTTCCCTTGACAGCAAGGTTTTGCTCTTGGGGGAGTCTGTTGATGATTGTGTTTTCTCTTTTCATATGTGATTGTTCTTAAAATCTTTTAGACCTGTCTCTCAGACAAAACCTCCTACTCCATGACCTTATCATGGAGGAGACAAACACTCAGCTGGAAGCATGTACTCTAATCTTTCAAAGTTAATATAAAATTGAATTTTGTATGAACGCTTTTAATGAGAAATGCATAATTAACACACCTAAGGCATTCAAGTGGTCCTTTAAGCGACCTGTGTAGACCATCAGCAATATTCAAGTAGTCACTCAAAATACCTTTAAGAGATTCTATAAAAATAAATATATGTATCACTAGAAGAGACTTTGCACAATATTTTTTGCTTGACCAGTCAATTAAATAAGAATAAACTGCATTATGAGCACTTTCTTAATAAAATAAAATATATAAATGTAAATAGTTACACTTACATCATATACCTAGTAAAATCTAGAAACCTTCCATATCCTTTTAACTGAGTAATAATAGTCCAAACAAACATAGTAAAGTTTAACCCATTTTGTTCACTATATGTCAACAATCCCTTTTTGAGAATCTGTTCTTGAGATGTCCTTGTTTGAATATTGACTACACCAGGTCTACACCAAGTTCCTTATCACAGGTTAACTCCTTCCTGACCTTTTTTGGGAAGCAGTTATTTCTTCAAAGCCCTCAATTTCCAACATCCTGACCCTGCGGTCACTGACATATCTATCATATCGAGGAGGTGAGGATATATTCAGGTTTAATCTCTTGAGTGTCAAACTGATGACCCAACAAGAACATTCTGTCTTGCTCAGCTGTTTTAGGATAGAGAGTCATCTTCAGAGATTATACAGAGGTGAGATGCAAATCAATTATAAACATGTAAATAACCGTCCTGCCACAGTCAGCAGTGGCTACTTCTTTATTTATGATATTTATCATCCTTCATTTCATTCATTTGAAAAATGTTGTGCTTCCATTCAAATATTATTTTTTTAATATCTAATTGCAAGGTGACACTGTCCACTTTTCTGTTTACAATGAGATTAGTGTCTGTTTCCTGAATTTTCAACTGGAGAGTGAAAAGAGCCATATTCATATTTATCAAGGATTTGTAAACCACCCCTGACTCAACAAACAATTCATGAATCAGAGTGTACTTATATGGCCTTTAATTCTGCAGCTCTCTACAGTATGTGATGCTTTAAAAAACAGATAAATAACTGAATATATTTTGCTAAAAGAAATCCTACATGTAAAACTATAGTTTTCTGCTTTTTTTTCTCGGGCCACAAACACACAAACAGTAGCTTATTTCCGTGCAGTACATTGTATGTTTGTCTTGTCTATTTTATTTGTACAATTACAGGGTACAATTAAATGAAAAAAGTATATATATATATATATATATATATATATATAGTTGCTTCTTTCCGTGAAGTACATTGTATGTATATATATATATATATATATATATATATATATATATATCTATATATATATATATATATAGTAGCTTATTTCCGTGCAGTACAGTGTATGTTTGTCTTGTCTCTATTTTATTTGTACAATTACAGTGTACAATTAAATGAAAAAAAAAAATAAAAAAAATAAATATATATATATATATAGTTGCTTCTTTCCATGCAGTACATTGTGTATATATATATATATATATATATATATATATATATATATATATAGTAGCTTCTTTCTGTGCAGTACATTGTATGTTTGTCTTGTCTCTATTTTATTTGTACAATTGCATTGTACAATTAAATGAAAAAAGTATATGTATATATATATATATATATATATATATATATATATATATATATATAAAGAGTGAGGTGCGTCACCAGGAATGTTGAAAAGAAGTTTTGGTAGTGGGAGAGAAATCTCATGTCTAAATTTAGGCGTGTATTTTTAGTATCAAAGAGTGTTATCATTTTCATTTTAAACGTTACTCTACCCCAATGGGACACCACTTTTCCCAAATAATCATTTCATCCAAAATATGAAAATCAAAATGCTCATAGGACATACACCATACAGGAAAGAAATACATTTGAAGTGATAATGATAACACTCTTTGGGGTTTAGACGGAGCCAATAGTAAAAGAGACTGTCATCATTATGTCACTAAAACATGGAGGTTAAATTTCAATCACTCACAGTTTTGAAGTCAGCGTTGCGATCGGACCCGCATTCCAGAAATAATGCAATATGAAAATAATCAATAAATATAGTATTCTAGTCCATGCAAGTTCTATTATATGTATTAACACATTAATTGTCGGGATCGATATGACACGGAAATTAAACATAAAAAAAAGTATTTTTTATTGCAGATTTGCGAGCTTGAGAATGTTGTGCTATTAATTTTAATAACTTTCATCGCTTTCCCCATAATTAAAAATACAGCTATGTGTTTATATTTGCTTTTACAGTGCTACGGAGAGGTGTTTAACCCCCTTGCGGTTCCTATCTGGTACTCATAGGATTTATGGCTACATTTGCCATTTACGGGTGTGAAAATATTTGTGGGCTTGTAGTAATTTAATAGCGATTTGCAATTGTAACATTTACGGGCTTGAAAGATTTAGTTACGATTTTGGCAACCGTTGTTTTTCAGCCTGTAGCCAATTTAATAGCTGTAAATTTTGCAGTATCCTTTATGGGCTTCAGTAACAACAATTTAATTTAATAGAGACCTTTATATGTTAAAATTATCTGATTTTTTTATTACACTAATAGCAGTTAAAAAAATATAAAGTTTTAAGTCTCTTTACATACAAAGTCTATCCTGCCTAATGGCTGTTGCATGAGTAATAAAAAATAGCTAAGCATGCGAGGTGAAGTGATTGAACTCAGGACTGCACTGACCAGTTAACCCAAAACTGACCTGTTTAGGTCCAGATTCCAGAATACCATGTTCTGCACACATATATTTATGATGGGTTATCTCCTTTTTTCTTTTACTCACAACATGGAGCTGTAGCTGCGGGTCTGGCAGTGGGCACTCCGTGACATATGTAGACACAAATTTTACTTTATTTGATGCACATATATAAAAAAAAAATGATTTCAACATGCTTTTATGAGATCTTTACTGTGATGTGGTCTAAATTGTGTTGAACTAAGTAGCCTTTGAAACAACATAGCATTTTTTTTTACACAAAACGAAATTGATATAATTTACTTTACTGTACAATACCTTCAATACAATAGAATACGTTAAATTGTTCCAACACTACAGTGGACCTTTAATTATCTCCATGGGTTTGGTTGTTCCCATAGCTTTAAAAATTTGAATTATATTCCCCTGTACTGTTTCAATACTTAAATAAATGATCATTTTGAAGCAATTCTATGTTATTCTCTTTAACTCAATTTTTATTTCTAAATACTTCACTGTCCTCAACTCATAGTACAAAGTCAATCAGAGAAATTGATTTTTTTAAAGCATTATTTTATTGTACTTTTATACGCTTTGGCTGTAATGGAACAGATTAATAAGAAAGGTGAATGTAAGAAAAATTGCAATATATAATGCTGCAGTAAGCATAGCCGTATCTCCAGTCCATTGCCAATAAAATACAGCAGTGGAAAATTGAGTTTTTATGGAAATAATCAAAATGCAAAGCTTTCTATCATCTCATCACACATCAGCCGGGCCGGGCACAGAATCTACCTCTCCCAAATCTTGAATGGACTGAGCAATTTATTGTAAAAAAGGCAGAATATGATTGATATTTATCAGTTTCTGACAGTTGTAGGAGCAGTTACAGGTTGGGACAATTTGCTCCATTTTAATTTTCACAACATGTTCTCTACTTACAGAGATGGGCTGACCAGTTTGGGACATGATAGAATTAAGAACATGTTAGTATCATTAGTGGTAAAAAAAATCAAACTGAGCATGTGCAGGGAATAATTAGGTTGATTTGGCTAATTACTCTCAGAGGTCTTGACCATAGCATAGTAAATACGGATTCTCAGACAGTAATTTACTAACAATAAATACACACACATAAATTGGGATTGTATTAGTGAATTACTTAACAGGTAATAAGAACAAATGATGAGAGGTACTTGCCCACCCATAAACTCATCTCAAGGGGATCCCATAGCTCATGAGCAAACCCTGATGCCCACACCTCACTGTGGGCAATCACCCTCCGCCAACTAGCTGTGACAAGACCGCCATACTGGATATTCTGTTGATGATCCAAGGAGACATAACTGCTGTACCAGGATACAACAGGGAATGGTAAGTGGGGAGAAGTGAAGGTGAAACCTACTGAGTTAAGAAGAAAAGAGAACAACCATCCCTCCCTCTTTAACACCAACCATCCCTCCCCCTTTAACCCCTTACATAACCAATTGGGAGACAACCAAAACTTCTCATTACATTACTAGCCCGGTCTAATACCCCTTACCTTAACTACATACGTCCATGCGATTCCAGCACATGCTCATCAGTCTTGTATTGTGCTACATAAAAAACAAACAGCTTGGGCCCCAATGGATAGTTAGCAATTATTGACAGTAATCACAAATTAGAAAGAGGCATGTCTATGATTGGTGATTGAATTAGACCGGTGGTGGAGCTATTGATGGTGGATTAGGTTCAAAGCACCAGAACCAGGTAGGCGCCCTTTGCTACTTGCAATAAAGAAGGAATCTTAGTTTTGTTAGATGAGGATGGCAGTTAATTACTTTATAGGAGGGTGATCTGATCATCATAGGGTTGACCTAACCATCTACATATATTGTTGTTTTTTTTTACCCATACAGGGTGGATAAATGGTTCCCTGGTGGTCCAGTGATTAGGATTCAGTGCTTTCACTGTGACCTGGTTTCAATTCCAATCAAGGAACCAAGAGGTCACACCACCCTTAAACCAATCAGGGTTGGGCCTGGTCAGTACTTGGATGGCAGACCATCTAGGAATAACAGGAACTGTATGCTGTGGCCCACTGGAAAAGGATCTGGCAACACACTCCAGTATCTCTGCCATGAATACAAGTGGATCAGCATGGTGAGGTCATGCAAAATCAGACATGACTGAATGACGCAAACAACAATAGAGTGGATAGAAAAGTCCCAAATTATTTTGCACAGGGGCCCTCCATTCCCTAGCTCCTCCGCCGATTAGAAAGGTAAAAATGACAAACTTCAATGTAAGAAAACATTCAATTGATACAGTACATACAGATTTAACTATTACTATTTAACCCAGGAAATATTTGTATATGACTTTCTTGTGTGGTCGATTCCTTTCACATACTGATAAACAAATTCTTACCGTTCATATATGGATACGTTAAAATACATTTATCGTTTAGTTGTCCTACGCTTTTATGTATGGATAAATTAAATACATTCATCTCTTAGTTTCCTCTCCTTCATCACCTTTATATTTTAATGTAATATTATTGATATACACTACAGTTCCTAAATTAGCATGTGCTTTGATGATTTGGGACTTCACAAGGCTGAAGGACAGAATTCAACCTCAGGCATTTTACTGCCACCTCCAAGAGGTGATGAATTTAATACCAAATGTAATCCCTAAGCACAACAAGAAAATGACTGTGCGTAGAGGAACTGAAACTGCAATAAACAAAAATGAACCAAATGAAAGGATGTTACTTGAAATAGAAGGACGTAGTCACTCCGCCGCCCTGGGCTCGGATAGTTTGCATAGTGACACTCTTTCCTGTAACAGATGGGCAGGGTGGGTTATTTTATCATAAGGTCCCCACTTCAGTTTCAGCTGATCTGTGAATATTTTCAGAATTTAATTCAGATTTACTGGAAATATTTTAATGTCATCTCTAATAAATGACATGATTAGCTGTAGCCACAATTTGACACTGGCATCTGAGCATTGGATTTGCAACAAATATGTACTATCAACAAAAATAAAATGAAAAATATATATATAAATATATATACATACATACATATACATATATATATATATATATATATATATATATATATACACACATACGCACACATATATATATATATATATATATATACACATACGCACACACATATATTTATATATATATATGCAATCGATATATATAGCAGCACAATTATGATCATTGTGTCAACCCGTCGTGGAATTAAAACAGAATGGCCATAGATTTATCCAGCATTTGGAAAATGATAGGTTAATCTATACCACTTCTAGATTGCTACCTTGTCGTGGTGAATGGGCTTGTGTACCTCAATGAAGCTGTGAGATATATCATGTAGGATCGCCCAAGGTCATAGCAAAATGGCCAGACAAAGCCACTGGTGAAGGAACGGGCAAACTACCCCAGTATCTTTGCCAAGATAACGTTATTGTTATGCACAACCAGAGGCATGACGATAGACGTGCCTGGCGTGCTGAGGTCCATATGGTCACGGAGAGTCAGACACGGCTGAACAACTAAACAACAACAACAACATCATCATACAAGACGTTTGTATACATATTGAAGACATTTAACAAACATATAAGCAAGATACAGTGTATATCCGCAGCACATATATATTAGTAATGCACCTCAGGGAGTACCCTCTTATTGTTGCTTACTATGCCAGGCTGTAAATGGTGTTAATAAACAGAATTTATATTTTATTCAGTTTTTTTTTTATCACAAAACTGTTTCAAGTTTCAACGTTCCATTTATTTATTCTCACTATTTATTCTCAAACATTAAAATCCAAATATCAAAACATCAATATTTATGCACAATCAAACAAAACAAAAAAAGAAAAGAGAGAAGAAAAAAAAGAAAAAACACAACAATATGGAACCGTAACTAAATTAATTTAAACATTTCAGGATTTGTCATAAGGAAAGGAGTTATTTTTCAGAATATTAGTACATATTGAAATTCAATTCTAGGGAGGAGAGGAGCAAAAGGTTTTCCTTTTCTCATAAATGGCTCACTATGTCTTCCAAAGAGACCATTTTAAGCTAGTTTTTTTCAATGGACAATGTGAATGTGTTGATTTCTCCAATTCTATTTGTTTATTTCTCTCTACAATGGTCACAAGTTCCGTCCATGTCGGTAAGGATTGTTTTTTCCATCTTCTTGCTATAAGCCACTTAGCTGCCATTAAAGTATTTATAATCACATTACTTTGTGTGTAATTCATTTTGCTTGGAAAAATATGGAATAATACAATCCCAGGCGTTGTTTCTAGTTGAAAATTGATTATCTTTAATATATGCCTTAGACATAATGTCCAAAATTCTTTAATATTAGAGCAATTCCACCACATATGTTCATAGGTTCCTATTTGGTTTTCACATCTCCAACAATAACCTCACTATTCATTTTGAATAATCTTTTGTTTGATTTGTATTGTATCAAAGTTCACTATCGATATTATCTGTCTTAAAAAAATGGCTTAGTTAAGTTTGAAAACTATGGCAACTAAATACAAATATATTGTCTGCAGAAATAGGTATATTTATGTTGTTTGGTTTGTTTGTTAATAAGACAAACCAACAGTACAATACTGTACTGGTCTCTATAATGGCGTCTTTACATATGTTACATATTTTGTTTGTTTTCTGTAAATATTTTAACTAGGTGACTTAAGTAATGGTATTATCCTCATTGTTATTGTCTTGTAAAATGTATACTTCACTTGATTCCCTTAGAGTAACAGTTTCTCACCTTATGGAAATCCCCCCTTTCTTCCAGTTCTCTCTCAGTTAGGGTGCCATCTTTCACAGCACCCACAAAAAGGGACTACCAGCGTCTACTGATGCTCAGATTTGCAGCATGTCACTGTCTGCTTGCAGCAGGGCAGCCCTAGACACTATTAGTTCAAAGTCTATCCCTTTCGGCATTACACAACTAAGATGGCAACCTACACGAGAAAGAATAGCAAGGAAGGGGACGTCTCCAGAAGGTAGACGTAAGTGAAGTGTAAATTTTAGATGACAGTTACATTTAATCCCATAGTTAAAGGGACATAGAAGGTTTATGGATTTTACTAGATGTACAATATCCCTGTGTATCTATTTACTTGTATGTTCTTTATTTTATAAAGAAGTGCTTATAAACTAGGTTTTACTGCCTAAAATCAAGCAAACAGTCCCTGTATGGGTCTGCCCACTGCAGCTCATGAAGACAAAGACTCTGTAGGGCTGGATGTGCAGTGTAGTGTCCTAGCCTATCAGGGACCATGTCTCCACAACATGGTGCAGAATGTTGCTGAGAGATGGTTAGTATTAGACATTGCACACCCAATACAATGATTTACTATGTGTGTTCTATTCTATTTTTACATATAAGCAGATGACGCCAGGAGACCCATGTCAGAGCTTGCTGAGGACAAATACTCAAGGTGGCAGCAGTGGCAGAGCTACCACCGGTGCAAGCGGTGCTATGCACCACAGCCCTTCTGGAGGGAACAGAGCTGTTGGTGTCTACTGCCGTCAGAGAGCAGAACTGGTAAAGGTGTCCACTAATAATGGGAACATGACCAGTCAATGATAATCCATGCAATGGTCAATAGTCAAGTACTACATGTGTTTTTAATACTTTCCAAACAGATCACACAACTTTCTTTATAATATTCCAAACAGCATTGACATTGTCTAAATTTATAGCCCTTTTTTACATATTTTCACAAAAAATACTAGGTCAGCACACTTGGCATATTCTTGAAGACGTCACCTCTTAATAAATCAGCTCCATTGCACCTTGAGTGGTTCTCCAAGTTTCTCCACTTAGCAGAATTGTAATCCCTCTGCCATAAAACATTCCTACAGTCACATTTATAGTACGTTTTACAATAGAATAATTATCAATCCACATGACCATGACTGTAAGCGGCTTGCAAGCAGCTCTTTAAAATAGACTGGAAGTTATATTTTCGACAATAGACGGTGGTAGATACCTTAATTGTCTATGAGATGGTCAATTTATAAAAACAACTTTATTGTGTAGATCATCGGTAGTAAACCTATTAATACCAACTACCGACTTTTGATGGTAAAATTTCCTTACCCCCCAGTAACTCTTTACCCTATCTCATTTCTGGTTACGTAAATCATATGACCCTAGCTATGTATCGCCCTGTACTTACTAGATAGTTATCCAGTACTGACTGCAGTCCCTAGGCTCTCTCACCGGCTCTCCAACCAGCCAAGCTTGGTGCCGCGGGTCGTCAGAGATGCCATCTAACGATTAGCCCGCTGCCCACCATGAAAGCTTGAATCGCTCACTAGTGGGTGGCAGGGACTTGGTTGAATACCACTGGTTTAGATGATGGAGAAAAGTAGCAGAACCAATAAAGTCTCAAGGGAAGATAATGACCAAAATCCTAGACTAACTAAACGTCTCTGAAGGCTGCAATCAGTCAGTGGATATACATTTTTATTATTACTGTAGTTATGCACAAAGATGTAAATAATATGGTGGGGTAGGAATAATCTCTAAAGCAGTATAACTCGGATATTGGGTACCCTATACCAATCTGGAATTCAGAGATAAAGGATTATAGCCATTTTTAAATCCTATACTATCAACAGACTTCAAATCCACCCTTAAGATACAAGTGTCCAATTTAGGAGATATGAATCTTCTGTCCTTTGCTTTGTAATCACTGGGCAATGTGTATATTTATGCTTAATAACATTTTATTTCTACTGTAGGGAAAAATAAATCAGCACACAAATATATCAATACAAATATATCAGTTTATAAACAAATTGAACACCCTTCAAAAGAAATATCATTTTAATTCAGTGAATTTAATGTAATATAAATAAAGTCAGCAACTAAATATATAATAATCTACAAATGGACAAAAAAATCAATTGGGTTTCTATAGTCTGGACTCTTGTCTGAAATATATTAACCTGCTGTTGTTATTGTTCAGTACTTTAGTTGTGTCCGACTCTCTGTGACCATATGGATGCAGCACGTCAGGTGTTTCTGGTTGTGTTCATCCATGTGGCTTTCTTGGCAAAGATACTGGAGTGGGTTGCCAGGTACTTCTCTAGTGGACCACAATTTGTCTGACCTCTCTGC
This sequence comes from Discoglossus pictus, assembly GCA_027410445.1. NCBI lineage: Eukaryota > Metazoa > Chordata > Amphibia > Anura > Alytidae > Discoglossus > Discoglossus pictus. The sequence goes on from CM050172.1 coordinate 94,425,314, forward strand.
TATGACCTGCCCACATTGGGTGACCCTACATGATATAGCACACAGCTTCACTGAGGTATCCAAGCCTCTTCACCATGTCAATGTAGCAATCCAGAAGGGGTATAAATTAACCCTTACCTTTTTCCAAATGCTGGAGAAATCTATGGACCTCCTGTTTTAATTCCAACAAAATAAAGCAGAAAATGAAGTTTAACAAACTGAAATGTAACATATTATTTACAAATATTTTTTTTCTTTTATTAATTACAGGTCCGCCACCCATTTTCCGGCATCACCATTCTGAGGCTTTGCCGGAAATTCAATTTTGCCGGACCAGCAGCAGTTTCTCAAAAAAAGCTGTTTTATTAGCAAGAATACTGCAAAATTATATACTTAAATACTTCATAATGAATGAGACCAAGTGCACAAGATGTTGAGAGAAGCCAGTCTACTGACTCAAAATGATCAATGCAGCTTTACAGTATGAAAAGGACCAGTGGAGATTTGCTGAATGAAAATGACCAGTGGAGCTTTACTGCATCAAAAGGATGAGTGGGCTTCACTGAATCAAAAGGACGAGTGGGGCTTTACTGAATGAAAAGGACCAGTGGAGCTTTACTGAATGAAAATAACCAGTGGAGCTTCACTGAATCAAAAGGACGAGTGGGGCTTTACTGGATGAAAAGGACAAGTGGAGCTTCACTGAATCAAAAGGACTAGTGGAGCTTTACTGGATGAAAAGGACCAGTGGTGCTTCACTGAATCAAAAGGACGAGTGGGGCTTTACTGAATCAAAATACGAGTGGAGGATGAGTGGAGCTTTACTGGATGAAAAAGACAAGTGGAGCTTCACTGAATGAAAAGGATGAGTTGGGATTTACTGAATGAAAAGGACCAGTGGCGAGTGGAGCTTTACTGGGACGAGTGGAGCTTTACTGGATGAAAAAGACAAGTGGAGCTTCACTGAATCAAAAGGACGAGTGGGGATCGACTGAATGAAAAGGACCAGTGGTGATTTACTGAATGAAAAGGACGAGTGGGGCTTTACTGAATAAAAAGGATGAGTGTGCTTTACTGAATGAAAAGGACCAGTGGCGGTTCACTGAATGAAAAGGATGAGTGGGACTTTACTGAATGAAAAGGACCAGTGGAGCTTTACTGAATGAAAAGGATGAGTGGGGCTTTACTAAATGAAAAAGATGAGTGGGGCTTTACTGAATAAAAAGGATGAGTGAGCTTTACGGAATGAAAAGGACAAGTGGAAATTTACTGAATGAAAAGGATGAGTGGAGATTTACTGAATGAAAATGGCGAGTGGAGCTTAACTGAATGAAAAGGATGAATGGGTCTTTACTGAATAAAAAGGATGAGTGGAGCTTTGCTGAATGAAAAGGACAAGTGGAGCTACTGAATGAAAAGGATGAGTGTGGCTTTACTTATTGAATAGAAGCAGTGGAGCAGCTTTTATCTCTCTGTTTTACCCTGAAAGCTGCTTCTTTATTCTCAATAAAATAAATGCCTATACTTCTCACTCTACCAACTTGTTGAGAAGCCCATGTGATGAATTGTCCGGATTAAAAGAGATACAGGTTTAACCAATGCCAGAAAATTGGTGGAGGGCCTGTACTTTATCATAGTAATTGGATGTAAGTTAAAATACCAGGTACAAACAGTTCTCTCTAGCAGGAATAACAAATATCTAGCCTCATCTAATTATAAACTAGACTTGGGTGACCACTATGATCAGTCATGATTACTACCAATCTAATATGTCATGTAATATCATTACTGTGTCATGAGTTACAGGGGATAGTCCTTTGTTGGGACTATTTGGAAGGTATGAGGGAGTAAAACAAAGCTTTTAAGCACTTGTTAATAGTTATTAGCTAATTAGGTAGTTTATTTTAATATTAAAAACATGGAATCTTCCTTATCAATTTAAATAGTATACATTTGCTGGTGATTTCTATTTTAATATGTGGTTTATATACATTTATATTGTTATTCATAAATGTGGTAATAAACGCTACTGAACCCGTATGATGAAGAAGCTATATAACAGTTTAGCTAATATGATTATTTTTTTTTAAATTGTAATGGTAATATGGGCTAGTGTTTTACATGCAACACACCATCATTGGACCACTTGAATTTAGTTTTTTTATTTTATCTTAAGTTATATTTTAACAAAGTAAAATAAACACATGTGATATTACAAAATCCCCAAAAAAGTAAACTCAATTTATTATTATAGATTATATAAACAACTCATATATTTTTACTTTCTCATTATCAGTAAGAGAAAAAAACATTAATTTAATAAAAAGTAACTTTAAAATATAAAACAAAACTAATAAAACAAAACAAATTGGTCACCCATCATCAAGAGGTCATTAATGATAGAATTCTCAAATATTTTTTTATTGCAGCTGAAAAAAGTTCTGTAGTGGAGGTTTTTTTTTTGCCGACCACTTAATGATTTTTCTGTATGTTTTTATCAACTAGAATGTATCTTAGTATGTGTGGGGGTTTGCGTGGATCAGTCGTTTCCAACTCTCCATGACCTCATAGACCATAACACACAATGCTGATCACCTCTGTATTCATGGCTGAGATACTGCAGTGGGTTGCCAGTTCCTTCTCCAGTGGGCCAGAGCTTTCAGCTCCTGGTATTCCAAGATGGTCTCCCATACAAGTACTTGCCAGGCCCTACCCTGTGTGGCGTCAGGGTGGTGTAACCTCTTGGTTCCCTGATTGGAATTAAAGCCAGGCCGCAAAGGTGAAAGCACCGAATCATAACCACTGGACCATCATACTGGAGTATAAAATGTATAGTTATAAACAGTAAAATGTTGTATTTACTCTTATGTACTACTTGTTTATGTACATTGTAATCATGTTTCATCCATTTTGTTAACAGCAGAAGTTCCATGAACCACTAAATGAGACTTGCAGACCATTGGTGGGCCACAGACCACCCTGGAAACCATAGAACTAGCACATTGTGTTCTAATACTGTGTATCATAGCTACTTTGTTTTAATTTATTGTTCACATTTTTATTTTGATAGAGGGGATTTTTGTCATGACCTTGTATAGTCAATTTAGGACATACCATTCAAAAATACAATGAGACCATATTTATTGGAAAATACAGCCACAGCTCTCTATTATAAAAAAAATAAACCTTAACAACAGTTTATGAAAAAAACTTTCGAGTGGTGCTTACCCTCAACCCCGTAGACAAGTACCTCTAGGGGACCCTGTGCCCTAGGAGGACTAGCTCCATCTCCACCCCTTGACCAACATATGTAACATAAGAAGGGCAAGCACCCTCACCATACCCAGCTGTGACAGTTTACCCATACCCAACGAAATAAATAAAAAACAAAATCCAACATACAATTGGCCTATTTTTAAATAACAGGGAGGGGGTGGTAAGAAGTTAAGTTAGCTTTTCCAACTTTCAACTGACCACAAGCTCTCCCCTATATAGATTTCTGAATCATTTCTACGTCCTGACCAAGGACCAATAACATTTACTTTAACATCCATGTTCCTAACCAGGTCAAAGCCCCACCTCGCTCCACTTTGGTCAGCCGTGGGGTATCTTGGAATGGTGAGCAACCATTTAACAATTCTTTGGGAACTTCAGAGTTTATGAGAACAGTGGTTTAAAAACACTGGCCTAAAGTAATATATACTTGCCTGACTGTAAGTGCAATCTAAATAGCAATATCTTATTATACTATGAGCATGAATTAACTGAATGAGAGACAGCTTACAATTATTACTATCAGGGGTGGAGCTACCAGTGGTGCAGGTGGTGCAATGCACCAGGGCCATCCACTGGGAGGGGGCAAAGCTGTGTAATTATTTTATTTTGTTTTTTTTCTGTAGGGCATTTTTACTGAAGTTCCAAGTGGTTGCAGTGTGGAGCAGTTTGTCATGCTGGGGATGTGTATCAGGTAAGAAGTAAGAGAGAGAGAGCAAGAGCTGGTTGACAGCAATGGACAGGCGGATGAGTTCTGTAAGGTGGATGCTGAAAGGGGTTGGGTGCTGTGTGGGGATGGATGCTGAGAGGGCATGGCTACTGAGAACACAGGGTGCTATATAGGCATGGCAACTGAGAGGGACTGGCTGCTATGTAAAGATAGCATATGCATATATGTGTGAGTTTTTAGCGTGGGGCTCAGTGCAAAAAACATTTTACAATTCCCCTTGGGGGAGTGGGTCAAAATATGTTTTTTTGCACCAGGACCCTCCATTCTATAGCTCTGCCTAATTACTATGCTATGTGCTTATTTAGAGCCCTATTAAATTGGCCAAACCGCAATTGAATGAGGGCCTGGGAGTTTGGAGATGAAATAGAGTATAGCTGTGTCAAAGTAGCTGTGGTACATTCATCCACTATTTGATGATCATATAACTGAGCTATTTAATATTGTAACTGATAATCAATACCCAGACAGAGAAGTGTTGTACACAGGTGATCTAATCTGTCTATCAAGTATAATCATTGTGGTAAGTGTGTAATGCTTCATTGGAGCATACACACTTACCATTACTTTCTAAGTCTCACAGGGGAGAGGGGGATGTAGACAAAAGGGCGAGGGGGGAGAAAGAGACAGGGGAGAGGGGGGATGAAGACACAGGGGAGAGAGGGGGAAGACACAGGGGAGAGGGGGGTGGGGAGAAAGACACAGGGGAGAGGGGGGAGGAAGACACAGGAGAGGTTGGAGGGGGAGGAAGACACAGGGGAGAGGGGGGAAGACACAGGAGACAGAGGTAAGACACAGGAGAGGGGAGAGGGGGGAGGAAAGACACAGGGAAGGGGAGAGGGGGAAAGACACAGGGTAGGGGAGAGGGGGAGACACAGGGAGGAGAAAGGTGGGGGAAGAGACAGGGGAGAGGGCTGGAAGAGACACAGGAGAGATGGGGGAAAGAGACACAGGGTAGAGGTGGGAAGAGACACAGGAAGGAGAGGGGGATAAAAAACACAGGGAAGGGGAGAGGGGGAAGAGAAACAGGGTAGGGAAGAGACACAGGAGATGGGAGAGGGGGAGAGACCAGGGGAGGGGAGAGGGGGGAGAGAGACAGGGGAGGGGAGAGGGGGCAGGAGACATTGGGGTGAAGAGACACAGTGGAGGGGAGAGGGTCAAGAGACACATAGGAGAGGGGGGAAGAGGCACAGGGGAGGGGAAGAGACACAGGGGAGGGTGGGAAATAGACACAGGGGAGGGAGAAGAGACACAGGGGAGGGGAGGGGGAAGAGACACAGGGGAGGAGAGGGAGAAAGAGACACAGGGGAGGGGAAAGGGAGAAAGAGACACAGGGGAGGGAAGGGGGAAGAGAAACAGGGGAGGGAATGGGGAGAGACACAGGGGAGGGAAGGTGGGGAGAGACACAGGGGAGGGAAGGGGGGAGACACAGGGTAGGAAAGAGGAGAGAGACCCAGGGAAGGGGGGAGAGACACAAGGGTGGGTCGGAGCGAGAGAATAATTAAAAATTATACCATAATTTTTGACGGGCAATTTACTAGTTTGTTATATCTATAATATTGTCTTTTATTGTATGTCTATTGCTAGTTGTCAGTGGAAATGCAATTCTTTAACACATTAGGGTGTTAGTGAAATGTGGAAATTTGGAGCACACATTTTCTTTAGTGTTACAATTATGTGTCTGAGAAATTGTCAGATTTCTCTGTTTTCACACTATAGCACACAGTTTGATGTGTGAAACATTTGCATGAATTTAAATTCTAAAAATATGGTGTTTTTGAACTGTAACCTTGAGATTTTGGAAGTTTTTTATGCTTTTACACATTATCTGAGTATCTTTGGGTTCGTTACTGCTTCTACTCTGACTATACCCAAATCTGTCTCTCTTTCAAGACCTATTTCCCTACAATTAACTTATACCAACTATTGTCTATCCAACATATTCTGGAAGGTATTCTTTCACCTAAGAATCATCATGTCAATGTCACATGGTATCACCCTTATAATCTCTCACACATATATCCCAGGTCTTCTCTAATATCAAACCATTTTATCATGTGAGGTGCGTTTAAGTATAAATATGAAGTTTGGGTTTGTTTAGTACTATTTCTAAAATATATTTCTTTGGTCAATCACTTGAGAAAACATTCCATTATGTGAGAAGATTGGACACCCCTGAACTAGAACAATTTGCAAATGCTACTTTCTGTCTTGGGAAAAAAATATTAATTGTAATTACTGTAACAAATCTGCTTATATAGCCATGAAATTAAAATACTTTTGCTTCTGAGGAGGAAAGCTATGGCAAGCATGGACAAGGTAGTTAAAGGTTACAATATTACATTATTCACAAAGGTTTGCATTGTTGTTGCTGTTGTTCAGTCCTCCAGTTGTATCCAATTCTTAGTGACCATATGGATTCAGTGCGCTAGGCACATCTGTCTGTGTTTCTGGTTGTGCTTATCCATATGGTTTTCATGCCAAAGATGCTGGAGTGGGTTGCCAGTTTCTTCTCCAACGGGCTGTGATTTGTCTGACCTCTTTCCTATAACCTGCCCATCGTGGGTGACCCTACATGGTAGAGCTCATTGAGGTACACTAGCGATACAAAAGGGGTTGCAATGTTAGAACTATGGTATTCCCAGTTGTAACATACGGATATGAAAGCTGGAGCATAAAAAAGTCTGAGCGCCAGAGAATTGACACATTTGAGTTGTAGTGTTGGAGAAACCTGCCTAGAGTCCCTTGGACTGCAAAAAGATTCAATAAAACAGTACTGCAGGAAATTAAAACAAACTGTTCACTAGAAGGTTTGATCATGAGGCCGAAGCTCAAAGATTTTGGCCATATTATGAGACTGCATGGTTCCCAAGAAAAGACTCTGATGCTGGGAAAGATTGAAGGCACAAGAAGAACTAAACGGCAGAGACGGAGATGGATGAGGTCACTGAAGCAAAAATGTTACAGTTTGGGAAAAATGCTTTCATATACACTTTATATTTCCACATTAGGTAACTAAAACTGTAGAAACATTTTAGCACAAAAATACAATTTTAGTTAAAGTTAATCTATTTGCTACAACCTCTTCTTAAAGGGACAGAGACATAATCAATGCTGCCCTACATAGACAGAGCATTGAATATTGTGGATTTCAATATTTTGGAAAAATATATATATTTTGGGGAAGTATAAAAGAATGTAAGCTGTGTAAGCCATGAACATAAAATATTTCAAGAGAAATCTAACTTTTTGAAGTTTCCATCTTGTCTGACTTGATAGTTGCTGTTACCTTGGAGCCTGAGTGGGTTTGTTTAATTTATTATTAGAGGAGGGAGGGGTAGGGAAGGAAGGATTTGATAAATCACAATTTCTTTAAGTATTTGACACTACCTCCTTTCCTTGCACATGGAGCTCAGAGGGGCAGTAGCTGCAGTCCATAGGGTCAAGGAGAGCTGGACAAAAGTTGCATTGTTGGTCTTTCCCCCGCTTTTATTTTGTGATGGAACTGGGAAAAAGCTGTAAAACTCCATATAGCAGTTTCTAGTGCACAGTCCCCACTTTATCCAGTGAACCAATAGGATGACACTAGAAACTCCAATATGAGCTTTCAGAGTTTGCTTCAGGCCAATTCCCATAAAAAGACACTACAAGGGCGTAATTACAGATAATGGAGGAAGGAGGTAGACCAACACAGTAATTTTCCTGTGCCAATCAAAATGAAATTACATTTTTTATATTTTATAACACTGCATAATTGGGCTACTAGGACTTATTCCTTATGTTCAATGCGAGCCACGGTTTGAAAGTGCCGCAACTTATTGTCCCTTGAACACACTACATATACTGCCAGGCTCCTTTTTATATCGGCTTGTGCACAGAACTAAGACAGATTTCATCTCTACGTAGAACCCTACAATAAATCTTACAAAAGATCAGTGTAAAAAGCGGCATCATTATTATAACAGTTAATTCCGCATATAGAAAATGTTAATTGTTTCTTACATTTTATATTAGAGTTTAAATAATGATTCTGAACATTAACATTTCTCCTTAGAGAGGAGTAAATGTTTTAGCCTTTTAAATATAACTAGATGATTTTTTTTTTTTATTATGATGTCGTTGGGCATATTTCTATGTATATAAGAAAAATTATATACTGTTTTTCAGGTTTCTAGTTCTTGTTACATTTATTGTACATCTCATTCAAAATATTTAATATAATATAAAATATATAAAATAAAAATATATAATATAATATAACATAAATAAAAGCAATTTATCCTTAATTTTGTTCTGTTTGTTAATACCAGAATATATTAGCTCTTTTTTAATCAAAATGTATAATAATATCAAGCATATATAGATTTACTGTATATACTCGAGTATAAGCCACCCCAAGTAAAAGCCGTCCCGAGTATAAGCCGAGGCACCTATTCAACCACAAAATACTGAAAAAATGTATTGACTTGAGTATAAGCTGAGGGTGGGAGCCCCCTGTGCCCCTCTTGTGCCATCTGTGTCCACCTCTTGTGTGTCCTGTGTCCCCCTCTTGTGTGACCGGTTTCCCCTCCAGTGTCTCCTTCTTGTGCCATCTGTGTCCCCCTCTTGTGTGCCCTCTGTGCCCCTCTCTTGTGTTCACCCTCTATAAAGATGTGTCTCCCCCCTGTGTCTCTTCCCCCCTCTCCCTCCCCTGTGTCTCTTTCCCTCCCTCTCACTCGTGTCTCTATCCCTCACCCTCCCTTTCAACTTATCATCCTCGTCATCCTCCCTCCTCATCCTCCCTCCTCATCCCTTTCCCTCTCTCCAATTACCCCTCCTCTCCCTTTCCCCTCTCCCTTTCCCCTCAATTACCTTAATCAGCTGCTCCTGCTGCTCTCTGCACGTCTTCTGGCTGTGTCGGGACCCTGCATATGCTAATGACGTGACATCACATGCGCGTCACGTCATTAGCATATGCCGGGTCTGAAACACAGCCGGAAGATGCGCAGAGAGAGCAGGAGCAGGGTGACTTGATTATAAGCCGAGGGGGACTTTTTCAGCATTAAAAAATGTGCTGAAAATCTCGGGTTATACTCAAGTATATACGGTACATTTTGATCAACACAGGCAAAAAATTGTCAAGAGCACACATAGATTTTCTCTGCTAACAGACTCTAAAATACTTTCACTATACATAATCATATTAAATGATCTTATCACTAGAGATGTCGCGGACAGTTCGCCCCCGGACTATTCGCAGCGATTTTGGCATGTTCGCGTTCGCATCGGACGGCGAACACATGCGCTTTTGGGTTTGCCCCCTATTCTTTATCATTGAGGAAACTTTGACCCTGCACCTCACAGTCAGCAGACACATTCCAGCCAATCAGCAGCATACACTCCCTTCCTGGGCCTTCCATCTGAAGGACAGCATACATTTTAGAATCATTCTGAAGCTGCATTCGTAGTGAGAGGACAGATAGTGTAGCTGCTGGAGATTTAATAGGGAAATAGATAGCCAAGCTGTGTATTTAGCTTCCACTACAGACCTGAAGGACTCATCTCATATCTGCTGCAAAGACAGCAACCCAAAAAGCCCTTTTTAGGGCTAGAACATCATTTATTTTATTTTATAATTTTTTTCTGTGTAATCTAATTGCATATGCCTGCCTGCCAGCGTTTGTGTGAACCCTATTGCATCTACTCTGCCAACTTTTGCCAGTGCACAATGACACTCATATCTGGTGGCACCTTAGATTGCACGCGCAGTGCCCCAAATTTGAAGTAGGAGGTCCGACCAAGCATATTTTTCCATCTCCCTGTTCCAAAAATCAATGCCATATACACGTCCCCTAATAGTGGACGTAACAGGGATTAAACCAATAGGAATAGTACTACTTAACAGTACACACCTTATAATAACGCAGACAGAGGCAACGCAGAGAGAGGAGTCTGAAGAAGAGGAGTCAGAGGAGGAAGGTGGCTTTGAGGAGGTGGAAGACCAAACACAGCAGGCGTCCCAGGGGGCTTGTTGTCACCTTTCGGGGGCCTTTGGTGGCTGGGTGGAAGAAGAGACCTTCAATGACATCAGTGAGGACAAGGAACGGGACATGGCTAGCTTGGTATCCAACCTTGTGAAAATGGGGACTTTGCGGTTGTGCAAAGGGACTGTTTGCGGTTGTTTGCGGTGCGTTAAACGGGGAGTTTGGTCTGTCACTGTGAAGCAGGTGTAACCCTTACACTACCTGATCGATACAACATCATACCTGATGCTTTAAAGCACGTTATTCCAAACAATTTAGGAATGTTAGGTGATTTATGCCCTTTATGGCTTAAAACCAGACTCTGCATCAACTATGTCATTTTCCGTGGGAGTTTTGCCATGGATCCCCCTCCGGCATGCCACAGTCCAGGTGTTAGTCCCCTTGAAACAACTTTCCCATCACTATTGTGGCCAGAAAGAGTCCCTATGGGTTTTGAAATTCGCCTTCCAATTGAAGTCTATGGCGGTTTGCCGGGTTCGCTATTCACGAACATTTGATTGAAGTTCGCATCCGATGTTCGCGAATCGAAAATTTGATGTTCGCTACATCACTACTTATCACATAAAAATAGCACTAGAAACAGCATATTGATTAAAAGTACATACAAAAATATACTTAGTCATTCAGTTGAGCCTGCTCCGTGATCCTATGGACCAAAGCATGCCAGGCACATCTTGTCTCTGGTTGTGCTTAACCATAAGGTTTTCTTGGCAAAAATATTGTGGATTGCCAGTTTCTTCTCCAGTAGACAGCATTTTGTCTCTGCTATGACTACCAATCTTGGGTGACCCTACATGGTTTAGCTCACAGCTTCATTGAGGTACACAAGACCAGGGGCGTAGGAACTGGGGGGGGGGGGGGGGGCCCGCAAATCCCCTTAAGTTTATATGAACAGGGGCCAGAGAAAATAGCAAAACTAAACTTAATCATGCATTACCAGATTTTTCCCATATAAGCTTTGACCCATACATATTATACAAATATATATATATATATATATATATATATATATATATATATATATATATATATATATATATATATATATATTGCATTGAGAATTTAAACAAAGAAAAAAAAAATTAAAAGTTTTGGAGGGACACAGAAGCACTGCCCCCCCCCCCTCCCCCCCCACCAGAGCATGGCCCCAGTGCACTTCACTGGGTGCACTGAAAGTAGATCCACCCCTGCTGCACCCCTTAGAATACATTTAAGTCTGTTAAATAATAAGTTCTGCATTGGTAAGGGACAGAAAATACTATTTGAAATAAGAAATTGAATAGATTGAATGGATTATAGATAGCAAAGTATTGAGGAATGTTTATGGAGAACCGGCTCTGTCGGCAACAGTTTTATGGGTTGGTAAAATTATAGTCCCCCTATAGATCGCTAAGCTGTTGTGTTGAAGGGGCTTGTGTGGCTCAATGAAGCTGTGAGTTATACCATGTAGGGTCACCCAAGATGGGCAGGTCATAGCAGAGAGGTCAGACATATTGTGCTCCACTGAAGAAGGAACTGGCAACCTACTACAGTATCATTGCCGAGAAAGCCATATGGAGAAGCACAATCAGAAACACAGATAGATGTGCCTGGGTGCTGTGGGCCATGTGGTCACCAAGAGTCGGATATGACTGAAGAACTGAACAACAACAACATAGTATGCATTATTATTCTACAGAAGCAATTATACTGTTCCTATATAACTCTGTAGTAAGACCTTATCTGGTATATGGATTTCAATTATGAGGTGCCCTTTCAAAATAAGGACATCTTAGAGTTTAAAAAGGCCAAGATAAAAGGATAAACTGTATGCTGACACAGAGAAAAAATATCTAGTGGCAAATAATAAATTAAAGGTTTATCTGCTCTGCCTATTCTATCTACCTAAAAAGCTTGGGATAATAATAATTTATGTACACCATTTTTTGTGTTGTTCGGTCATGTCCGACTTTAACACACCAGGCATATCGTTATGCACATGGTTATGGTGATCCACTTGGTTTTCATGACAGATATACTGGAGTGGGTTACCAGGTCCTTCTCAGTGGGCCACAGTATACAGCTCCTGGTATTCCAAGGTGGTCTCCAATCCAAGTACTGACCAAGCCCAACCCTGCTTGGTTCCAGGGTGGTGTGGTTTCCTGACTGGAATCAAACCCAGGTCAAAGTGGTCGAAATCTCAAAATCCTAACCACTGGACCACCAGGAACATGCTTAAATTCCTTGAATCTACAGTATTTATATATAGGCGTTACAGATTTGTTTACACAGTTTGGCCCACCTGTTGGGATGGTCTGCGAGAGAAACTCTAACGAGGTGATTATTGAGTAATCTCTAGACTATTATATGACACTTTCTGTTTGTAGCAATCTCATTGTTCTCCTCACCACAGGATTGACTTAAAATCTGCTACAGCGATTGCTTCAGTCTCCTCTATAAATAACCAGTGTATTGAACGACATACAATTCTATTTTGGCAGTTCTTCTTATAAAAACTTTTTTGAGCAACAGCTGCTATTTTCTTACATCTTTCAAAAAACATATTTGGATCCATATGGGTAATCTCATTATTATGTGAGGGTTGTATTAAACATACTACTGTCAGATGTGTATATATATAATCTTCCTGAGTACTTCTTTTTATTTAGATTTCTAGTTAATAACACAATCTCTGATTCACTAAATCATCCTCTGATGAAGCTGGTGCTTCAATAACAACATTTTCTTTTGATAGAGTATTTGAAGAATATATATATATATATATATATATATATTGTGACAAAAGAAGCAAGCGCTACATTGATTTGTGCAATAGTAGAGATTTACTAAATACCATGTTATCAATGTTTCAAGAAGATATCAAGAAAAGTTATGAAGACGTTCCATAACGAGCTATGTAAAGAGAATGAAGAAGATAACTGAATGGGAAAGCCAAGAGATCTCTTCAAGAAAATTGGGGAAATCAAGGGAATGTTTCTTGCCAACGTGGGTATAATAAAAGACAAAAATGGTAGGGACTTAACAGAAGTAGACAAGGTAAAGAAGAGGATCTGTACTGGAGGAACGTAACAGTATTATTAACCTCAATAGCTGGAGCCAGATATATTGGGGATTAAAGTAAGATGGGCCCTTCGCTGAAAAGAAGACTGTAGGAGTTGATGGAATCCCAACTGAACTGTTCAAGATCCCACAAGATGATGCTGCGATTGCAAGTGTTGCTTGCATTAAGCCAACAGATTTGGAAAACTCAACAGTGGACATTGGACTACCCACATCAATTCATTCACTAACAAGCTATAGCTTAAAGAAGATCTGCTACATCAGATATTGAAATCTGTGCAAGTAATAACCATATAGCACCAATATAAATCAAGGATGAATGTCATGCTGAGAAATTGCAAATTACTTTCTCATCTGAGGTGTGTTTGTATGTAAATATGAAGTTTCGTTTTGATTAATACTTTTTCTGCAAATATTTCAAGAAAATATTCCAATAAAAAAAATGCAGTGCCCAAGAGTGCTGCAATTATGAAGCAATTGCATTAATTTCACATGCCAGCAAGTTAATGTTTAAGATCCTACAAGCTCGACTCAAACAATATATGGGCTGAGAACTACCAGATGTGCAAGCCAGGGTTTTATAGAGGCATAAGAGATCGAATTGCCAATGTCCTCTGGATAATAGAGAAAGCAAGAGAGTTCCAGAAAAACATTTACTTCTGCTTCATAGACTATTCTAAAGCCTCTGACTGTGTGGATCACAACAAAATGTGGCATGTTCTTAAAGAGATGGGAGTACTAGATCATCTCATCCTCCTCCTGAGGAATATGTATGTGGACCAAGAAGCTACTGTCAGAACCGAACATGGGACAACAGAATTGTTCAGTATTGGGAAAAGGAGTGCGACAAGGTTGTATATTGTCACATAATTTATTTAATTTATATGCAGAATATATCATGTTTAAGGCCAGACTGGACAAATTCAAAGTTAGAATTAAGATTACTTGGAAAAAATATCAACAACCTCAGATACGCCGATGATACTACTCTGATAATTGAAAGTGAGGAGAAACTAAAGATCCTGTTGATGAGAGTGAAAGAAGAAATGCAAAAGTTGGCCTGCTGCTCAACATTAAAAAGAGCATGGCAAACGTCAATCTCACTTTTGGACAAATAGTTGGGGAAGAAGTGGAGGTAGTGACAAATTATATTTTGCTGGAATCCAAAATTTCTGCAGATGATGGCTGTAGTCACAAAATTAAAAGATGTTTGCTTCTGGGAAGGAAAGATATGGCAAGTCTGGACAAGCTATTGAAAGAAAATATGTTATGCTATCAACAAAGATCTGCATGGTTAGAACTATAGTATCCCCAGCACGGATGTGAGCGCTGGACCATAAAGAAGGCTGAGCTTCATAGAATTAATGCCTTTGAATTGGGGTTCTGGAGACAACTGCCTACGTTTGTTGGAGTACAAGAAGTTCTAATTAATACCACAGAAAATCAAACCAAACTGTTCATTGGAAGGTTTCATCATGAGGCTAAAACTCATGATTCCCTAGAGAAGACTCTGATCCTGGGAAAGATTGAAGGCACACAAAGAAGTGGACGGCAGAGGCGGAGATAGATAGATGAGGTAATTGAAGCAATGAACATGAGCTTGAGAGAGCTCATAGGGGCAGTGGCTGACAGATGTACCTGGTGTCCATTTAAATTTTATCCTTACTGTTGACTTACAGTGTAAGTTATTATTGTATTCTAGCACAGACATAACCCTAATAGTTTAAAGGATCATAAAGGCTTATTGAATGGAAAAAAATACAAACTCAATTTGAAATTTGTAACATTCAATTCATTAAGCACCTATAATTTTAAATGACACAACATTTTGATAATCCACTGTTTCCCTTACTTAAAGGGCCATTTACCTCACTATAATGTGAAAGAGCACAAGATTATATGTTATGATTATATATATTATATCTTTTTTTAATTACACTAATAACTCCTAAAAATCTGCAGTGTTAGGTCTGCTTACAAACATACTCGTGACTGTTCCATGATTAAAAACATCTGCCGACACCAGATGGTGCAAGCTCCATGAACACAAGATTTATGTTTTTTCTCTGCATTCCGGAATGTAATCAGCCATCAGTTAACCCACAAGTAACATATTTAGGAGTTTCCAGCAATCATTTCCCTGCACAGTCGAATTTGGGAAAGGTCTGCACAGAGCTCTTGCTGTGAATCTGACTGGGGACTTGCTGGAGTCTCATGTAAACAGTCACTTCATTTATGGATTTTTATGTGAAAAAGGCACCTATTTCAAAAATTCAAAAAGTGTTTCAACATGTCTTTAGGAATACTTTACAGTGGTGTGCTCCAAGGTGTCCCTTTAAACATTTGTCCATAAACTTCATATTTGCATCTTCTCTGCTTGTCAGAGGGGGAAATTTACTAAACATCTTCTCTCCTTAGGTGAGT
This sequence comes from Discoglossus pictus, assembly GCA_027410445.1. Taxonomy (NCBI): domain Eukaryota; kingdom Metazoa; phylum Chordata; class Amphibia; order Anura; family Alytidae; genus Discoglossus; species Discoglossus pictus. The sequence continues at coordinate 94,440,800 of CM050172.1, forward strand.
TAAGAATTGCTGAAGTCTCAGTTTCCCCCCCATAGTAAACAGTGCATAATAAATGAAGGGATGCACAATTTCCTAACCACCTCAATAATAATTTTAATTTATTTACAGTGCTTATAGATTCTGCCTGTTATGATAATCTTCAAGAATCCTATTGATTTACTTTTCTTTCTGAAGCTAAAAGTGAAAATCAATCAATACATATAATTTTGCCAATGTGCTTGTAAAACTCTATTAAACAGTCTGTCTGCAAAACGCTATAAAAGACCTACATAAAACAAGCTGAACTGGCTGTGACCATGAACTGAAGTTATGTTTTCCCAGTCACTTAACATCGACTAGGTCATAATACATTAAGTATATTTCAAGTGTGTATGTTTTTTATTAATAAGGAAGAACTTTTTGTGTCTTATAGGTTTTTTATTCAAAATATGTAAATTAAAAGGATCTAAAAACACTAAAACATACTAAATATATCTGAAATTTATTATATTATACCATTAAAGATAGCTTCTATTGGTCATTTGTGCAAAGTTCTGGAAGAATAAAATTAGAAATATATATTACCCAAAAGGGTAGGTATCCTATTAAGCGATCGTCCATCTTAAAAACGGTTACATTTTATTATTTAGCTTAATCTGTATTGTCTTGAGATACCGTGCTCAAAAGAGTTTATTCTTCAGTTTTTTTGCTGCTAATTTTCCAATAGGACAAGCTGTACAGTTCTTAAATTGCTACTTTAGTGAATGCATTCTTATATGTAATTGAAAGAGCAGGTTTTATACTTTCTAAAAGTTGCTTTGCTGATGGAAAATACATTATATTTATTTAAGAAAATTCACTCGAAAATGACAGACAAGCAGATAAAAAACATTTGATTTGCCTTTATCTTACCGGTACATTAGGAGTAAGTTTAAGCAAGGAAGAGGCTGGACTGGATGAATCCAAAGCCGGGATCAACAAAGTCAGATACGCCGATGATACTACTCTGGTGGCTGAAAGTGAGGAGGAACTAAAGGACTTATTGATGAGTGGAAAAGAAGAAAGCGCAAACGCTGGCCTGCTGCTCAACATTAGAAAGATTAAGATCATGGCAAACAGCAATCTCCTGGCAAATAGACGGGGAAGAAGTAGAGGCAGTGACAGACTGTATTGTCCTCGGATCCAAGATCTCTTCAGATGGTGACCATGGAATTAATGGTGACCTTGGAATTCAGATGGTGACCATGGAATTAATGGTGACCTTGGAATTCAGATGGTGACCATGGAATTAATGGTGACCTTGGAATTCAGATGGTGACCATGGAAATAATGGTGACTTTGGAATTCAGATGGTGACCATGGAATTAATGGTGACCTTGGAATTCAGATGGTGACCATGGATGGCAGCCATGGAATGAAAAGATGCTTGCTTCATGGGAGGAAAGCTAGTAAAAGCTAGTAAAAAGTAAAGATATTACGTTATCGACAAAGGTCTGCATACTATATTATTCCCAATGGTAACCAATGGAAGAAGTGGAAGCAGTGATAGATTTTATTTTGCCGGGATCCAAGATATCTCCACATGGCGACTGTAGTCATGAAATTAAAAGACGTTTGCTTCTGGGAAGGAAAGATATGGAAAGTCTGGACATGCTATTGAGTATAGATATTACACTATCAACAAAGTTCTGCATAGTTAGAACTATGATATTCCCAGTAGTAACATAAGGTTGTGAGAGCCGCACCATAAAAAAGTCTGAGCGCCGTAGAATTGAAGCCGAAAAAAATATTTAATTTTATTTTGTTAAGAAAATAATTTATTTAGGACAGCTGTTCAAATGGTTGTTTAATTAGCTTTTGTGCAGAGTACCGAAACATTATATTTTTGGAATTTTAAGAATGTGATATAGATTTGTATGACTAACTAAAACATGGAAAACAACATAAATAGTATTGTTATATAGACCTAAATACAGAGTTTGTAAAATGAGCTATTGAAGAAGCAACTTCAATTCTGTCCATTTTTTATTGAACACTCCTATCCTCTCTGTTTGCATGTCATGGAATAATCTAGATGTGGTACTTTACGTCTTATGTCATGGGATATAATCTGCATCATACTAATGTTTGTCCAACTATGCAAAAACATACATGTCAAGTTAGCAAGCTCTTCCATGTAGAGGAAAAATACAAGTATTTACATGCTAAACCATTTTTTGAATGGGAACAGAATTGAGGGCCCTTTTCTTGTTTATGTTAAACAACTTCCAAGGTTAAAAACTTGCAGACGTACAATCAAAGAGTACGGAATGGTACAGGAGGGAGATAGATACATTGTGCATATTTACGCTGAAATTGATAGGCTTCTTTAAACTGATGCTTTTTAGTGAGGTTTTGAAGGATTTGAGGCAGGAGGATTATCGGGACGGGGAGCGAGGCAAGGAGTACCAAAGAATAGGTGCAGCATGCAAAAAGTTCTGAAGGTGGGAGAGAGGAGTTGATTGGAGAGGAGGACAGAAGAAGGTCATTAGCAGAGAGAAGAGGATGGTTGCAGGAGTATTTTGAGCAGATATAAGGAGGTGCTCTGTTTTCAAGGGTTCATACAATAGGGTTATGATTTCAAATTTTATTCTGGAGGCTATTGGAAGCCAGTGGTCTAACTGACAAAGAGGTGCTGCAGACAACGAGCCTGGAGTATGGTAGATGAGTCTAGCGGAGGTGTTCATTATCGACGGAAGTGGAGACAGACCGGTCACGGGAAGCAATCGAGGAAACAGTTGTAGCAGTTGAGATGATATATGATGAGAGAATGGATTAGAATTTTAGTTGAGTCTTGTGTGGGATAGGGACCTTTTTTGGAGATGTTTTTTATGTGAAAATGACAAGACTTTGTGATTGATTGTATGTAAGGAATGAAAGAGATGGCAAGGTCCAGTAGAACCCCAAGACAATGTGCCGGGAGGTGGGTGTGATGATGGCATTGTTAACAGTGAGAGATATTTGAGGAGTGGAAGCTGTAATTGAGGATGGTAAGATCAAGAGCTCAGTCCTTGACATGTTGAGTTTGGGTTGACAGGCTGACATCCAGGAGGATATGCTTAAGGGGCAATTGGCAACTTGTTATAGAAGAGAACAATAGATCGGGTGTTGAGATACTAAAATCCCAAACATTGTATTATGGTACCAAGGGAGAATGTGTAGATGGAGAAAAGGCGGTGCCTAAGACTGAACCTTGGAGTGTGATGTGAACCATGAGAGAGCAGTGTTACAGAGCGGAGAATTTGGATAAGAAGAGGGTGGTGAACTGTGTCAAAGGCAGCAGAGAGATTCAGGAGAATTAGAATAGAAAAGTGACCACTTAACTTGGCATTGAGCAAGTAAATAGTGACTTTTGTGAGAGCTGTATCTGTGGAGTGCAGTGGTCAGAAGTCAAATTTGAAGGGGTCAAGGAGGGAGTTGGAGGAAATAAATTGGGTAAGCCGATTGTAGATAAGCTGCTCAAGCAGTTTTGATGTCAGAGGAGAGAGATGGAGAGAGATAGTGTAATAGATATATAAGTTGGGTCACATTTTAGTTTCTTAAGAATGGGTGTATTTATGGCATGTTTTAAACATGATGGAACCTTTCTACTGTAGGGAAAGGTTGAACATATGTGTAAGAGCTGGTATAAGTGTGGTAGAGAGTGGAGGCGTAAGCTGTGATGGAAAAGGATCACATGGGCAAGTTGTAAGGTGAGAGGATGATAGTAGACCAGAGACTTCAACCTCAGTTACAGGGTCAAAGGAGTTCATAATGGATGTGGTAATGGAGAAGGGTAAAGGCTGGGTTCTGTCGGTTTGTTGAGAGGAGGGTGTGTTATAGCCATGTTGAGAAGAAAGTTAGTTTTGGATGTTCTCAATTTTTTTTGAAGTGGCTGATTTTAGTCTTCAGCTATGAGACAGGAATGGGAGGGGTTGACGTGGGCAGACATAGTTACATAGTTACATAATTACATAGTAATTGAGGTTGAAAAAAGACTTTCACTCCATAAAGTTCAACCTTTTAAGATCGCCTCTGATCTGCAATATGCGGATTAGTTACGAGAGTGTTGAATGTGGCGAACAAATGTTTGGGGTTGCAGGACAGTTTTAATATTAATAATGAGTAGGGCTGTTTAGCAAGACTGTGGGCAGAGAAGTAGGAGCGTAAAATATACTTGTAATGGAGGAAGACTGCTGAGGTGAGAGATGTCCTCCATAGTCATTCAGCAGTTGTTTTATCTTTGTGCTCAACCCCGGTATAGAGCTATGGAACATGTTGGCACGTTACAAATAAAGGATATTATTAATAATAATAATAATAATAATCACATATATAGTTGTGAGCATGCAGGTTTTTGCTAACGCACATGAAAACATGAAAAACACAATAAATACACACAACAAATACATAAAAAGCTTACCTACAGCAAGAGGGGGCACCCAGGACCTCGAAAACTGAAGTTACACCTCAATTTAACTCAAAATAACAAAGTTTACACACCCGAAAATCCCCTAAGCGAGAGAAAAAATGGCCACCGAAAAAAACAAAAACGAGGCTACAGGACACTAAAGACGCAAAACACCACCAAACACCTACGGATTTTTTCAGAAAAAGACGTACGAGATCTGAAAATAAGGACGCAACCCGCGCGACCCGAAAAACATTACAAACACAATAAATACACACAACAAACACATAAAAAGCTTACCCACAGCAAGAGGGGGCACCGAGGACCTCTGCAAGTGAAGTTACACCTCCATTTAAGCACAAATTTCTGACTTTAGAAAATCAGGAAGAGAAAAAATGGCCACCGAACAAAACGAAAACCAGGCTAAAGGACCCTAAACACGCAAAACACCACCAAACACCTACGGATTTTCCGAAAAAGTCGGACGATTGCCAGCTCTTCAACACAATGCTGCATATATTACTTCACAATAGGTAAAGTATATTAATTTCTTATTTTATTAATTATTCATTGCCATACCAAAAAAAAACACCAACGCTGCTCATAGCACACAAACAACCAAGAGCCTCTCAATGAGCGCCAAAGGCGCTCATTGCGAGCCACGCGATGAGCGCCGAAGGCACTCAGCGCGAGGCTCGCAATCAGCGCCCAAGGATCTTAAAACACCAACAAAATTAATTTTGCACACAAACAACATTACCTGCCTTACAATCTTATTGCCGTAATTTTTTGACGGGCAAGTCGCTAGTAAAAGTAATAATAATAATACTTCTCATTTAAAGGGATTTGACTGTATGTGGAAGCAGCCCCTACCTAGCAAGCTACGTGTCCCTGGCCATCCTTATTTGAATTACCTGAGCTCAAGTGTCAAAATTAGAATGATGGAGTCATTGTATAATTGACTAATACAGAAGCTAAGATATCCATAAACTCTGGTCTACAATAATGGGTTGTTGTCTTATATTGACCACTGGTGCTTAATTTATTATTTATATTACTTTAAATGTTTAATATTTAACACAAATCTGTATGGTACCCCAATCACAGTGGTTAATCATATTTTAATTATATATAATAAGAGGAAAATAAATAAATAAATGTTTCTGGTTTTATTCAAAGAGCCAAAATGAAGAAAACCTCTCACCACAAAACTCATTTTTGGCCAATTATATCCAGCCGCACGTTCTCCTGAATGAAAAGTTTTAAAATGAAAACTTATCAAGAATCTTGTACTTTAAATAAGAATGACTGGATACAAGGAGCAGTGCATCAAGCCAAAACCAATGTCATTTTAGGTGAGGCTCAACAATGAAAATCAATATAAGAATAAGTTCTTAAGAGATGTGCCAGCAGTTTAATATGTTTAATGACTTGTGGCATTGTCTGTATTATAATATCCCGTGCTCGTCTCAGACAATTTTATTTTACTATAAATCTGCATAAATTATTGTAGGAGGTTTGTAGCTTTGTCGGATTGATCAGGAGTGGCCTACAGGTGGCCCTTGGTGGTCCGCAGTGGCTTCTCCGGGCACTCGGGTGCAGTGGCGACCAGTAAATAGGTCGGTGCTCACATACTCTTACTTTTTATCTACAGTAGACCCCAAACAATATTTAAAGGACCACTTAACTGTCATATTTATTATGCTATTATAAAGTTTTAAACTATTATATTTAATATTGCGTTAATGATTTCAGAATGAATAGTCAGTTAATATAAGAACTAAATAGAAGAACAAACCCAGTAGGATAACCATCCCACCCATGTTACAGTCAGACTGTCCAAGATTGAAGTCCTAATAGCACAAGTAATGTCAACTAATGTCAACTAAATTGTATTATTCTAAAATTTGTTTTTACGTTGAATTATAGCTCTAATTGGTATTCTTTTTTTTTTATTAGTGTTGTTTTATCAAAATTGTTTAAAAAATAATTATCAATACAAGTTACAATAGCAAAGTAAGATAATTACTTAATGTGCATTAATCTAAAAGATACCTTAATCAAAACAAGTAGAATGAATACCGAAATTAATGCTTAATTTGGCTCTGTTTAATCTTGGCCAACTGGGCAACTGCTTACTTTGAAGACATTATCTATCAGTTTTTGAATAATACATTTACACAAGTGTACAACTATGTTTTTATTGTCATAACAAAGTGGCATCCATAATAGGCCAGTACCCACTTCTTTATAAATCATGTCTATATTGGCTGATTGTTAAATAAAAAAAATGGCCTTCGTTCTTTCAGTGTAGTGACTAAAAGCAGTGAGGTCATCCTGGTATGTAAGACAGGGATTAATGGCCTGGTCAGTTACAAACTGAGTGAGGTCAGATGGGCCCATAACAGTCAGCATCAAGGTTGATCAGGTCAGTAATAGGAAGTAAGTGATGTCCACTGGGAAAGCAACCAATGTCTTCTGGGTCAGTGTTATCAAGCTAGTAGTAGGTAATAAGCAGCAAAGAAGGTACCAAAGGTTAGTAATAAGTAGCTAGTGAGCTGAGACAAGTCAGTAATAGGCAGCAAGTGAGGTTAGATGAACCAATACCAGTCTACAAGTAATGTCAACTGGGTCATTAATAGGCATGTAATGAGCCGGCCGGGACCATACAATATACCAATAAGTCAACTGGTTATTAATATACAGCAAAAGTATCACCAGGTAAGTAACAGGCAACAAATGAGGCCAGCAGGGTGGGTGACATGTCCTAAGTGGATTGGGTGGACGTTGATACTGTAGCTAAGGATGTACAGCAAGTACGAACTGACAGGTCCAAGGGCATATTTAGGTTTTATGCTGCCCGGGGTCTATGGTGATTTGTGTGCCCAGCGCACCAGTTACTCCTTTTCATTCTCCAAATCATAAGATTACAAATCAGCTATATATACAAGTTAAATATAAGTGTTTGCGTCGTAAGGGGTTCAAGACTGTCCGCCAGACACATCTTGTGCCAGGTTGTGCTAATCCTTAAGGTTTTCATGGCAAAGTTGATGGAGTGGGTTGCCAGTTTCCTCTCCAATGGACCGCGATTTGTCTACCTGCCATAATGGGTGATCCTATCCGGTAAAGCTCACAGCTTCATTAAAGTATACAAGTCCCTTCACCACAAGGTAGTGATCCAGAAGGGGATATATATATATATATATATATATATATATATATATATATATATATATACAGTATACATCGAATATATACAGTATACAGTACACATAGACAGCCAAAGCACTGTATATATTTATTTCTATGCACATGTCCATATTTTTCCATTGCACAGCATGTATGTATGTATGTATGGTTAGATAAGTAAGCGAAAGGTAAGAAAAAAACGCCAGGTAAGTCAGAAACTGGCAGCAAGGGGCCAGTGCCCATTTCTTTATGAATTATGTCCACATTGGCTGATTATATTTTATAAATGTCTAGATAAGTTGGTAATATACAGAAATCAGGGTCAGATAAGGAAGTAACAATCAGAAAGTAAGGTCAGATAAGTCAATATCAGGCAACATGCATGGATGGCCATTTTTATTATTATGATCTGTCATTTATATAGCGCCCACACATTCTGTATCACTGGGTTAGAGTAAAACATGAGTATGAGAATATGTCATTTGCGAGACAGATACAAAAAAGAATTGGCAAACTTTTCCAATGAACTAAGCATCATACACATTACACTTTTATATAAAATGCTTTGCAAGAGTGAGAGCGTGCAGGATGCAGACTAGATACAGACTAAAGGGATTAATGAAACAAAAGCTAAAGTAACAGGCAACGTCGGAGCTAGAGAATTGAGGGACCTGGTGCAAAAAAATGTTGGGCCCCTCCAATAACAGCTCCCTTCTGCGTAGGTACTCCCCACCAAAGTCCCTTTCTGTAGCTGTTCCCTTTGTCTTACCTCCTCCCTGCGCAATGCTCCCCTGCCTGCAGCACAGCTCCAGGATTTGCATGCTCCACTTTCCAGTGACATTCTCTACAGGGTGAGAGGTGCCGGTGCGCTGAGGTACATAGCACCCCGTCCTTCTCAGCATCCATCCCCACCCAGCACCCAACTCCTCTCAGCATCCACTTATATCCACCTATATTGTTTGCTACCCCCCCACATAACCTATCCCCCTGTACTTTGCTGTAATTTTGCAGCCCTTGCTGTCTCACTTCTTTCCTAATACACATCCGCAGCATGCTGAACTGCTCCACACAGCCACCTCTTGGAGCTTCAGTAGAAATGCTCTTTGAAAAATAAAAAAAAATTACACAGCACTGGCCCCCCTCCCAGAGGAGGGCCCTGTTGCATTGCATTACTTACACAACTGGTAGCTCGCCCCAGGTAAATGTTGTATGGGGCAGCAATCGAGGTCAAAGGAATCATTGTAGGCAGTGAGCAATGTAATCGTCCTCATACAGTGAAATAAATAAACAAAATAAATAATTATGCAATTAAATAATGTAGTTGCTGAAAAATATATATTTTATTGAAATGTTGCAATATAATAATTGCAAGATAATAAACTTCAAATAAATATTCACGTTTAGGTAACTTTAGAATATGATTTATAACCAAAAGCAAAGAATACCAACCACAGAGAGTTAATATCATATCCTCCATTACCTATACGTACGGTAAACTGCTAAAGCACGATTAGAACAATGTTCTGTACTAGCTCTATTGTAAACCTCTTTAAAAATGTAAGATATATTTGCTCACTTTACTTAGTTAATTGTTTGTAATAAGTCAGTTGACAATTCTTAAGATACAGATAAAAATCTCCTTACGAAATAAACAAGACTGAGAAGTTTCAGTTTAAAGATTAAATGATGTCGGTATATAATCATGTACATAATAGAGCTAGTACCATACTGCCACCAAGTGTCTGAATAGGCTGTGAAGGTAAAATAATCTGCAACCTGTAGACAAAAGGGATAACTTGGAGCCAACAGACATATCTGAGAAAATATTTAAGTGGGTCAGAAAAGACATTTTACTAACCGACCAGCAGCCCCATTAAATTCGAACCCCGTAGCGGCATCGGCAAGCCCGCAAAGGCTGCTGGCTTGAAATTCGGCTGCGTTTCAGAGCTATTAAATTCCAACCTGCTGCCAGTTAAGGGCTGTTGACGCAAACCATTATTGCGCCGGTTAGATGTGCGGCCGTGATCATGATCCATTAGTCAAACCCGTAGTTACGGGTTTAGATGGAGCCAATGGCAAATAAGAGTGTCATCATTACGTCACTGAAAAATGGAGGTAAGATTTCTAAGCCTTACGGGTTTGAATTATAAGTTAGGATCGGACCCACATTCCAGAAATGATGCAATATTAATAAATCAGTAAATATAATATTCTAGTCCATTTCATTATATGTATTAACACATTGATTGCCGGGATTGATATAACACGGAAATTAAACATAAATAAAAATATTTTAAAGTGCAGATTCGCAAGCTTGAGAATGTTGTGCTATTAATTTGAATACCTAACATCACTTTCCCTTTAATTATAAGTACAGTAGTGTGTGTATATTTGCATTTATAGTGCTACAGATAGGACTTTACCCCCCTTGCGGGTCCTCTCTACTACCCGTTGGCTTCTAGGCTCCATTTTCAGGTTACAGGGTTGAACACCAGTGGATTTGTTGCAATTTAACAGCGAAATTGGAACTTAGCAGTTACGGGCTTGACAGATCATAGGACATGCGGGTGTGCAGTTCAAATTTCCCCGTCCCATAGTTTTTCTTTGCCCTTAAGCCGCAAGTCATTGGCAGCTTGCTTTACGAGGCCAATTTAATAGCCACAAGGCTTGCGGGCTACGTTACGGGCTATGGTTTTACACGTTCAGGGAATTTTATGTGGCTGCAGGTGTTGATTTGGTCAAAGTCAGAATGTGATATCTGCAAAACTAAATTTGGCTTTCAGTAAAAATATCATCATGGCTGGATATCTCAAGTGGTCTGTAAGGCCAGGGCCTAGGTCATCAGATGGTGAAGCTCCAGCAATCATCAGAGATTAATATTTTCTTATCTAATCAACATTCTTTTTCCCATTTCTTCTGCCAATATGGCCAATAGACATTTATTTAGTTTATTATCTCTCTCCTCCCTATCTCAACTCCTTTCTTATGCCTTCCTTACTCACTTTCATATTTGTCCTTCTAGACCAGGGGTGGGCAAGTTTGGTCTTGTAGGGCCACACACAGGCCTGGATTTGATTATACCCTTTCTGTGCACAGGTGAGTCAATCAGGATGACTGAAGAAGTGATTGACTCGCCTGTGCGCAGCAGGGATATCATCAAATACAGGCATGTGCGTGTCCCTCCAGGACCAATGTTGCCCACCCATGCTATAGACTCTTCCTTTTTCCCCATTGCATTCAACCTTTTCTATACCTTCTCTTCCTTGTTTCTTTTCCAAATCCTTATTTTACTTTATCCAATTCCCCTACCTATGACAACGTCCCATCAATATCAGCACCATCTTCCATATCTCCTACCAGCCTTTCTTTTGACACCTCAAGATCCCTTTGCATCCAAACACATTGTATTGCTCTTACTTTCTCTCCATCACTCTCTGCTTTCTCTCTTTATTCCTCTCTCATGCTTTCTATTGCTTCTTCCCTATCTTCTTACCTGCTTCTCTTGCACCATCTCTTTAACAAACCATCCCCATCATCCCTTGCATTTCCCCCAATAGTTATTCTATACCTGACTTAGATTAACAACATTGCCGGTCAATTTGATCCAAGTACTCACATTTATCTGGAAACCATTGAATAATAACAATTATCTTGAAAGGGCAACTAAAGTCATCAGCTCGGCCTTACACCAAAAAGGGGCAACAGGGTCTGATCAGGAAATAAACTCTATTATTACCCTGAGGAAGTCAGTTGGATCAGACGAAACAAGGTGATGTCACATGTTATCCCCATTTTAAAAAAATATTTTTATTCTAATTGATAACATTTTGTTGTAGATATTTATAAATATAGAAATGTATTTTTTCTTTTATAAAATTTTCCATAGAATTAACAGTAAAAAAATAAATAAAAACATTTGACGGGAAGAAAAAGAATAGTGGGGTAATTTAAGAAAGTATTCTCTTTCTTCAAAGTTATTTAGATTACTATTTTATTAATTATTTTTTTTTTCTATTATAGATAGATAGATAGATAGATAGATAGATAGATGATAGATAGAATGATTGATAGATAGATAGATAGATAGATAGATAGATAGATAGATAGATAGAAAGATAGATAGATAGATATATAGATAGAATGATAGATAGATAGATAGATAGATAGATAGATAGATAGATAGATAGATAGATAGAAGGATTGATAGATAGATAGATAGATAGATAGATAGATAGAAAGATAGATAGATAGATGATAGATAGAATGATTGAGAGATAGATAGATAGATAGATAGATGATAGATAGAATGATTGATAGATAGATAGATAGATAGATAGATAGATAGATAGATAGATAGATAGAATGATAGATAGATAGATAGATAGATAGAAGGATTGATAGATAGATAGATAGATAGATAGATAGATAGATAGATAGATGATAGATAGAATGATTGATAGATAGATAGATAGATAGATAGATAGATAGAAAGATAGATAGATAGATAGATAGATAGATAGATAGATAGAATGATAGATAGATAGATAGAATGATAGATAGATAGATAGAATTATTGCTGGATAGATAGATAGATAGATAGATAGATAGATAGATAGATAGATAGAATGATAGATAGATAGATAGATAGATAGATAGATAGATAGATAGATAGATAGAATGATAGATAGATAGATAGAATTATTGCTGGATAGATAGATAGATAGATAGATAGATAGATAGATAGATAGATAGATAGAAAGATTGATAGAAAGATAGATAGATAGATAGATAGATAGATAGATAGATAGATAGATAGATAGATAGATAGATAGATAGATAGAATTATTGCTGGATAGATAGATAGATAGATAGATAGATAGATAGATAGATAGATAGATAGATAGATAGATAGATAGATAGATAGATAGATAGATAGAATTATTGCTGGATAGATAGATAGATAGATAGATAGATAGATAGATAGATAGATAGATAGATAGATAGATAGAATTATTGCTGGATAGATAGATAGATAGATAGATAGATAGATAGATAGATAGATAGATAGATAGATAGATAGATAGATAGAATGATAGATAGAATTATTGCTGGATAGATAGATATTTAGAATTTTTTTTATAACTACCGATATATTGTACATTGTGTTTATATATTGATTTATTTTTATCCACGTTATACCTTTTGAGATCATTGTGATTTTGTAAGGTTATTATATATTTTGCTGCTCTCTCTTAGGTTTTGTATTTTCGATTCATCCAGAGAATTTTACTATCTCTGAATACCTTTGAACAGATAGTAGCAGAATGTCTTATGGTGAAGATCTGGAAGACTCAAAGCACATAGATACCATTAGATGGTCTGTGACAATATTACGTAGCCTATATAATTCTAATTCTAATTCTATATATAGATATTCATTGATAGCTATTTCTACCCTGCTTCTCCTTATACTAGCACTGATATTATTGGCCATCAGATAGAAAGCATGTGGAAAATGTGTTTTCCTTTTCCATAATGCTGCTAATTTATGGCGTTATATGATTTTTGTAGTTAGGGGTTTATCTACTAGTGAATCTGCTGTATGCAGGCTGAGTGAGGAAATTATTAATTTCCTATATATCACTGGTGGGCAACAGGCAGTCCACACGCCACATGCGGCCCTCAGACACTTGCAATGAAGCTTGTTGTTTGGAGTGGCTTGTCACTGCTACAGTGCCTTGCAAAAGTATTCACCCCCCTTGACTTTACTTTACCTATTTTGTTACATTACCGCCTTAAGTTCAATGTTTTGTTAATCTGAATTTTATGTGGTGGATCAGAACACAATAGTCTAAGTTGGTGAAGTGAAATGAGAAAAATATATACATAAAACTATTTTTTAGAAATAGAAAACAGAAAATTGGCATGTGCGTATGTATTCACCCCCTTTGCTATGAAGCCCATAAAAAGCTCTGGTGCAACCAATTACCTTCAGAAGTCACATAATTAGTGAAATGATGTCCACCTGTGTGCAATCTAAGTGTCACATGATCTGTCATTACATATACACACCTTTTTTGAAAGTCCCCAGAGGCTGCAACACCTAAGCAAGAGGCACCACTAACCAAACACTGCCATGAAGACCAAGGAACTCTCCAAACAGGTAAGGGACAATGTTGTTAAGAAGTACAGTCAGGGTTGGGTTATAAAAAAATATCCAAATCTTTGATGATCCCCAGGAGCACCATCAAATCTATCATAACCAAATGGAAAGAACATGGCACAACAGCAAACCTGCCAAGAGACGGCCGCCCACCAAAACTCACGGACCGGGCAAGGAGGGCATTAATCAGAGAGGCAGCACAGAGACCTAAGGTAACCCTGGAGGAGCTGCAGAGATCCACAGCAGAGACTGGAGTATCGGTACATAGGACGACAAGAAGCCGTACGCTCCATAGAGTTGGGCTTTATAGCAGAGTGGCCAGAAGAAAGCCATTACTTTCAGCAAAAAACAAAATGGCACATTTTGAGTTTGCGAAAAGGAATGTGGGAAACTCCCAAAATGTATGGAGGAAGGTGCTCTTGTCTGATGAGACTAAAATTTTACTTTTCGGCCAACACAACACATCCCCCCAAAGAACACCATCCTCACAGTGAAACATGGTGGTGGCAGCATCATGCTGTGGGGATGTTTTTCAGCAGCCGGGACTGGGAAACTGGTCAGAGTTGAGGGAAAGATGGATGGTGCTAAATACAGGGATATTCTTGAGCAAAACCTGTACCACTCTGTGCGTGATTTGAGGCTAGGACAGAGGTTCACCTTCCAGCAGGACAATGACCCCAAACACACTGCTAAAGCAACACTTGGGGGGTTTAAGGGGGAACATGTAAATGTGTTGGAATAGCCTAGTCACAGCCCAGACCTCAATCCAATAGGAAATCTGTGGTCAGACTTAAAGATTGCTGTTCACAAGCACAAACCATCCAACTTGAAGGAGCTGGAGCAGTTCTGCAAGGAGGAATGGGCAAAAATCCCAGTGGTAAGATGTGGCAAGCTTATAGAGACTTATCCAAAGCAACTTGGAGCTGTGATTGCCACAAAAGGTGGCTCTACAAAGTATTGACTTTAGGGGGGTGAATAGTTATGCACATTGACTTTTTCTGTTATTTTGTCCTATTGTTTTTTGCTTCACAATAAAAAACAACATCTTCAAAGTTGTGGCATGTTCTGTAAATTAAATGATGCAAATCCTCAAACAATCCATGTTAATTCCAAGTTGTGAGGCAACAAAACACAACATGCCAAGGGGGGTGAATACTTTTGCAAGGCACTGTATATATTATCTATGCTAGAGTAATTATCTATCATAATTAAATGACGGTCAGTCCCCCTTTTCCTCCTCAGTCCCTCTTTTCCTCCTCAGTTCCTCGGTCGCTCTTCAGTCCTCCTGTCCTCCTCAGGCCCCCTACTCATTCCCCCAAGTCCCTTCTCAGTCCCACTTTCCCTCCTCAGTCCTCCTGTCCTTCCTCAATCTGTCTGTCCCTCCCCAATCCATTGTTTCTCCTCAGTCTCTGTGTCTCTGCTCATTCCCCTGCCTTTCCTCAGTCCTACTGCCCTGCTCCTCTCCAGTCCCTTTGTCCTTCCTCAATCTGCCTGTCTCTCCTCAGTTCCCGCCCTCTCGGAAATGTGTCCCTCTTCAGTATTCCCCCTGTCCCTGCTCAGTCCCCATATGCCATCCTCAGTCCCCCTGTCCATGCTCAGTCCCCCATGTTCCTCCTCAGTTTCCCTGCCCGGCTCAGTTTCCGTGTCACTCCTCACTCCCCTGTCCCTGCTCAGTCCCCCTGTCCCTGTTCAGTCCCCCTGTCCCTCCTCAGTCCCCCTGCCCCATCTCAGTCACCATGTCCCTCCTCACTCCCCTGTCCCTGCTCAGTCCCCCTGTCCCTCCTCAGTCTTCTTTTCCCTCTTCAGTCCCTGGGTCCCTCCTCAGTTCCCCTGTTCCTCCTCAGTCCCCATGTCCCTCCTCACTCCCCTGTCCCTGCTCAGCCCCCCTGTCCCTCCCCAGTATCCCTGTCTCTCTTCAGGCCCTGTGTCCCTCCTTAATCCCCCTGTCCCTCCTCAATGCACCTGTCCCTCCTCAGTTCCCTGTCACTCTTCAGTCCCTGTGTCCCTCCTCAGTCCCCCTGTCCCTCCTCAGTTCACTTGTCCTTCCTAAGTCCCTCTGTCACTGCTGAGGCCCCTTGCTCCTGCTCAGTTTCCCTGTCCCTCCTCAGTCATAGGAAATTAAAAAATAGCAAAATTAAACTTAAACATGCATTACCAGATTTGGCCACTAGAGGCCAGCACTATGGAGCAGTATGTCTTTGACATGAATATATATGTATATATATACTAGCGACTTGCCCGTCAAAAATGACGGAAATAAAAAGTGAAGCCTGGCAATGCTGTTTGTCACACAATGGGAGCCTCTCCCCCTCTACTTTACCTGCCTCGCGATGAGCATCTTTGGCATCATCATGTCAGTTCATCATGGCGCTAATCATGTCAGTTACCATGTCCCTACTCAGTGCCCCTGCCGCTCCTCAGTTCCACTGCCCCTGCTCAGTCCCCATGTCTCTCCTCAGACCCTCTGCTCCTCCTCAGTCCCTTTGTCCTTCATCAATCTGCCTGTCCCTCCTCAGTCCCCATGTCCCCCTCAGTCCTCATGTCCCTCTTCAGTCCCTGTGTCCCTGCTCATTCCCCCTGTCCCTGCTCAGCCCCCCTGCCCCTCCTCAGTCACCCTGTCCCTGCTCAGTCCCCAAGTCCCTCATCAGTCCTCCTGCCTCTCCTCAGTCTCCATGTCCCCCCTCCCTTCCACTCTGACTGCTCAGTCCCCCTGTCCCTCCTCAGTCCCCCTGTCCCTCCTCAGTCCAAATGTCCCTCCTCACTCCCCTGTCCCTGCTCAGCCCCCCGGTCCCTCCTCAGTCTCCCTGTCCCTCTTTAGTCCCTGGGTCCATCCTCAGTTCCCCTGTCCCCCCTCAGTCCCCCTGCCCCTCCTCAGTCCCCATATCCCTGCTCACTGCCCTGTCCCTGCTCAGTCCCCCTGCCCCTCCTCAGTCCCCATGTCCCTCCTAACTCCCCTGTCCCTGTTCAGTCCCCCTGTCCCTCCTCTGTCCCTGTTCAGTCCCCCTGTCCAACCACAGTCTCCCTGTCCCTCTTCAGTCCCTGTGTCCCTCCTCACTCCACCTGTACCTCCTCAATGCACCCGTCCCTCCTAAGTCCCTCTGTCCCTGCTGAGGACCCTTGTCCCTGCTCAGTTTCCCTGTCCCTCCTCAGCCCCCCTGTCCCTGTTCAGTTTTCCCTTGTCCTCCTCAGCTTCACTGTCCCTCCTCTGTCCCCCTGTCCCTCCTTAGCTTCATTGTCCCTCCTCTGTCTCCCTGCCCCTGCTTAGGCCTGTGGTCCTTGCTCAGTTCCCCTGTCCCTCCTCAGTCCTCTGTCCCTCCTCAGTTTCCCCATCCCTCCTCAGTCCCTCTATCCCTGCTGAGGCCCCTTGTCCCTGCTCAGTCCCCCTCTCCCTCCTCAGTCCCCCTGCTCCTCCTAAGCCATATGGCTTTTCTCAGTTCCCCTGTCCCTGCTCAGTCGCTTTGTCCCTCCTAAATCTGTCAGTCCCTCCTCGGTCCCCTGCCCCCCTCACTCACTGTGTCCATGCTCACCCTCCCTGTCCCTGCTTAGTCCCCCTGACCCTGCTCAGTCTCCCTGCCCCTCCTCAGTCCAACTGTCCTTCCTCAATCTGCCTGTCCCTCCTCAGTCCCCAGTTTCCACTCAGTTCCTGTGTCCCTCCTCAATCCCACTGCCCATGCTCAGTCCCTGTGTCCCTCCTCAGTCCCCCTGCTCCTCCTCAGTCCCAGTCCCCCTTAGTGTCCCTCTTCAGTCCCTGTGTCCCTGCTCATTCCCCCTATCCCTGCTCAGCCCCCCTGCCGCCGCTCAGTTCCCCAGTCTCTCCTCAGTCCCCCTGCCCCTCCTCAGTCCCCATGTCCCTCCTCACTCCCCTGTCCCTGCTCAGTCCCCCTGTCCCTCCTCAGTCTTCTTTTCCCTCTTCAGTCCCTGGGTCCCTCCTCAGTTCCCCTGTTCCTCCTCAGTCCCCATGTCCCTCCCCAGTCTCCCTGTCTCTCTTCAGGCCCTGTGTCCCTCCTTAATCCCCCTGTCCCTCCTCAATGCACCTGTCCCTCCTAAGTCCCTCTGTCTCTGCTGAGGCCCCTTGTCCCTGATTAGTTTCCCTGTCCCTCCTAAGTCCCCCTGTCCCTGCTCAGTTTCCCTGTCCCTCCTCAGCCCCCCTGGCCCTCCTCAGCCCCCTGTCCCTGCTCAGTTTTCCTGTCCCTCTTCAGTCTCCCTGTCCCTCCTCAGCTTCACTGTCCCTCCTCTGTCCCCCTGTCCCTCCTTAGCTTCACTGCCCCTGCTAAGGCCCGGGGTCCCTGCTCAGTCCCCCTCTCCCTCCTCAGTTTCCTCATCCCTCCTCAGTCCCTCTGTCCCTGCTGAAGCCCCTTTTCCCTGTTCAGTCCCCTTGACCCTGCTCAGTCCCCCTGCACCTTCTAAGCCATAGGGCTTTCCTCAGTCCCCCTGCCCCTGCTCAGTCTCCCTGCCCCTCCTCAGTCCAACTGTCCTTCTTCAATCTGCCTGTCCCTCCTCAGTTCCCAGTCTCCCCTCAGTTCCTGTGTCCCTCCTCAGTCCCCTTGTCCCAGGTCAGTCCCCCTGTCCCTCCTCAGTCCCCGATCCACCTTAGTCCCCATGTCCCTCTTCAGTCCCTGTGTCCATGCTCATTCCCGCTGTCCCTGCTCAGCCCTCCTGCTGCCGCTCAGTCCCCCTGTCTCTCCTCAGTCCCCCTGCCCCTCCTCAGTCCCCATGTCCCTCCTTACTCCCCTGTCCCTGCTCAGTCCCCCTGTCCCTCCCCAGTTTCCCTTTCCCTCCTCAGTCTCCCTGTCCCTCTTCAGTCCCTGTGTCAATCCTTAATCCCCCTGACCCTCCTCAATGCACCTGTCTCTCCTAAGTCCCTCTGTCCCTGCTGAGGCCCTTTGTCCCTGCTCAGTTTCCCTGTCCCTCCTCAGTCCCCCCTGTCCATGCTTCGTTTACCTGTCCCTCCTCAGTCCCCCTGTCCCTCCTCAGCTTCCCTGTACCCCCTCTGTCCCCCTGTCCCTCCTTAGCTTCGTTGCCCCTGCTAAGGCCTGTGGTCCCTGCTCAGTCCCTCTGTCCCTCCTCAGTCCCCCCTGTCCCTCCTCTGCTTCACGGTCCCTCTTCTGCCCCCCTGTCCCTCCTTAGCTTCACTGCCCCTGCTAAGGCCCATGGTCCCTGCTCAGTCCCCCTGTCCCTCCTCAGTCCCCCTCTCCCTCCTCAGTTTCCTCATCCCTCCTCAGTCCGTCTGTCCCTTCTGAGGCCCCTTGTCCGCTGCTCAGTCCACTTGTCTCTGCTCAGTCCCCCTCTGCTTTCTCAGTCCCCCTCTCCCACCTCAGTCCACTTGCCCCTCCTCAGTCCCCCTGCTCCTTCTAAGCCATGTGGCTTTCCTCAGTTCCCCTGTCCCTGCTCAGCCCATTTGTCCTTCCTAAATCTGTCAGTCCCTCCTCGGTCCCCTGCCCCCCTCACTCACTGTGTCCATACTCATCCACCCTGTCCCTGCTTAGTCCCCCTGTCCCTCCTCAGTCTTCTTGTCCCTCTTCAGTCCCTGGGTCCCTCCTCAGTTCCCCTGTTCCTCCTCAGTCCCCATGTCCCTCCTCACTCCCCTGTCCCTCCTCAGTCCCCTGTCCCTCCTCAGTCCTCTTGTCCCAGGTCAGCCCCCTGCCTCTCCTCAGTCCCACAGCCCCTGCTAAGTCCCCCTGTCCCTCCTCAGTCCCCCTGCTTCTCATCAGTCCCTATGTCCTTCCTCAATCTCCCTGTCTCTCCTCAGTCCCCATATTTCTCCTCACTCCCATGTCCCTGCTCAGCCCCCCTGTCCCTCCTCAGCCCCCCTGCCCCTGCTCAGTCCCCTTGTCCCTCCTCAGTCCCTCTGCCCCTCTTCAGTCCCCATGTCCCTCCTCCCTCCCCTGTCCCTGCTCAGTCCCCATGTCCCTCCTCAGTCTCTCTGTCTCTCCTGAGTCCCCCTGTCCCTCCTCATTCCCCCTGCCCTTTCTCAGTCCCCATGTCCCTCCTCCCTCCCTTGTATCTGCTCAGCCCCCCTGTCCCTCCTCAGTCCCCCTGTCTCTCCTCAGTCCCCCTGCCCCTCCTTAGTCCCCATATCCCTTCTCACTCCACTGTCCCTGCTCAGTTCCCCTGCCCCTCCTCAGTCCCCATGTCCCTCTTCAGTCCCCATGTCCCTCCTCACTCCCCTGTCCCTCTACAGTCCCTGTGTCCCTCCTCACTCCCCCTATCCCTCCTCAGTTTCCCTGTCCCTCCTTATTCCCCCCTGCCCCTGCTCAGTTTTCCTATACCTCCTCATTCCCCTTGTCCTTGCTCGGTTTCCCTGTCCCTCCTCAGTCCCCCCATCCCTGCTCAGTTTCCCACTGCATCCTCAGTCCCCCTGTCCCTGCTCAGTTTCCCTGTCCCTCCTCATTCCCCCCTATCCCTGCTCAGTTTCCCTGTCCCTCCTCATTCCCCCCTATCCCTGCTCAGTTTCCCTGTCCCTCCTCAGTCCCTCCTGTCCTTGCTCAGTTTCCCTGTCATTCATCAGTCCCCCCTGTCCCTGCTCAGTTTCATTGTCCCTCCTCAGTCACCCTGTCCTTGCTAAGTTTCCCTGTCATTCATCAGTCCCCCCTGTCCCTGCTCAGTTTCCCTGTCCCTCCTCAGTCCCCCCTTTCCCTGCTCAGTTTCCCTGTCCCTCCTCAGTCCCTCCTGTCCTTGCTCAGTTTCCCTGTCATTCATCAGTCCCCCCTGTCCCTGCTCAGTTTCCTTGTCCCTCCTCAGTCACCCTGTCCTTGCTCAGTTTCCCTGTCATTCATCAGTCCCCCCTGTCCCTGCTCAGTTTCCCTGTCCCTCCTCAGTCCCCCCTTTCCCTGCTCAGTTTCCCTGTCCCTCATCAGTCCCCCCTGTCCCTGCTCAGTTTTCCTGTCCCTCTTCAGTCTCCCTGTCCCTCCTCAGCTTCACTGTCCCTCCTCTGTCCCCCTGTCCCTCCTTAGCTTCACTGCCCCTGCTAAGGCCCGGGGTCCCTGCTCAGTCCCCCTCTCGCTCCTCAGTTTCCTCATCCCTCCTCAGTCCCTCTGTCCCTGCTGAAGCCCCTTTTCCCTGTTCAGTCCCCTTGACCCTGCTCAGTCCCCCTGCCCCTGCTCAGTCTCCCTGCCCCTCCTCAGTCCAACTGTCCTTCTTCAATCTGCCTGTCCCTCCTCAGTTCCCAGTCTCCCCTCAGTTCCTGTGTCCCTCCTCAGTCCCCTTGTCCCAGGTCAGTCCCCCTGTCCCTCCTCAGTCCCCGATCCACCTTAGTCCCCATGTCCCTCTTCAGTCCCTGTGTCCATGCTCATTCCCGCTGTCCCTGCTCAGCCCTCCTGCTGCCGCTCAGTCCCCCTGTCTCTCCTCAGTCCCCCTGTCCCTCCTCAGTCCCCATGTCCCTCCTTACTCCCCTGTCCCTGCTCAGTCCCCCTGTCCCTCCCCAGTTTCCCTTTCCCTCCTCAGTCTCCCTGTCCCTCTTCAGTCCCTGTGTCAATCCTTAATCCCCCTGACCCTCCTCAATGCACCTGTCTCTCCTAAGTCCCTCTGTCCCTGCTGAGGCCCTTTGTCCCTGCTCAGTTTCCCTGTCCCTCCTCAGTCCCCCCTGTCCATGCTTCGTTTACCTGTCCCTCCTCAGTCCCCCTGTCCCTCCTCAGCTTCCCTGTACCCCCTCTGTCCCCCTGTCCCTCCTTAGCTTCGTTGCCCCTGCTAAGGCCTGTGGTCCCTGCTCAGTCCCTCTGTCCCTCCTCAGTCCCCCCTGTCCCTCCTCTGCTTCACGGTCCCTCTTCTGCCCCCCTGTCCCTCCTTAGCTTCACTGCCCCTGCTAAGGCCCATGGTCCCTGCTCAGTCCCCCTGTCCCTCCTCAGTCCCCCTCTCCCTCCTCAGTTTCCTCATCCCTCCTCAGTCCGTCTGTCCCTTCTGAGGCCCCTTGTCCGCTGCTCAGTCCACTTGTCTCTGCTCAGTCCCCCTCTGCTTTCTCAGTCCCCCTCTCCCACCTCAGTCCACTTGCCCCTCCTCAGTCCCCCTGCTCCTTCTAAGCCATATGGCTTTCCTCAGTTCCCCTGTCCCTGCTCAGCCCATTTGTCCTTCCTAAATCTGTCAGTCCCTCCTCGGTCCCCTGCCCCCCTCACTCACTGTGTCCATACTCATCCACCCTGTCCCTGCTTAGTCCCCCTGTCCCTCCTCAGTCTTCTTGTCCCTCTTAAGTCGCTGGGTCCCTCCTCAGTTCCCCTGTTCCTCCTCAGTCCCCATGTCCCTCCTCACTCCCCTGTCCCTCCTCAGTCCCCTGTCCCTCCTCAGTCCTCTTGTCCCAGGTCAGCCCCCTGCCTCTCCTCAGTCCCACAGCCCCTGCTAAGTCCCCCTGTCCCTCCTCAGTCCCCCTGCTTCTCATCAGTCCCTATGTCCTTCCTCAATCTCCCTGTCTCTCCTCAGTCCCCATATTTCTCCTCACTCCCATGTCCCTGCTCAGCCCCCCTGTCCCTCCTCAGCCCCCCTGCCCCTGCTCAGTCCCCTTGTCCCTCCTCAGTCCCTCTGCCCCTCTTCAGTCCCCATGTCCCTCCTCCCTCCCCTGTCCCTGCTCAGTCCCCATGTCCCTCCTCAGTCTCTCTGTCTCTCCTGAGTCCCCCTGTCCCTCCTCATTCCCCCTGCCCCTCCTCAGTCCCCATGTCCCTCCTCCCTCCCTTGTATCTGCTCAGCCCCCCTGTCCCTCCTCAGTCCCCCTGTCTCTCCTCAGTCCCCCTGCCCCTCCTTAGTCCCCATATCCCTCCTCACTCCCCTGTCCCTGCTCAGTTCCCCTGCCCCTCCTCAGTCACCATGTCCCTCCTCAGTCCCCATGTCCCTCCTCACTCCCCTGTCCCTCTACAGTCCCTGTGTCCCTCCTCACTCCCCCTATCCCTCCTCAGTTTCCCTGTCCCTCCTTATTCCCCCCTGCCCCTGCTCAGTTTTCCTATACCTCCTCATTCCCCTTGTCCTTGCTCGGTTTCCCTGTCCCTCCTCGGGCCCCCCATCCCTGCTCAGTTTCCCACTGCATCCTCAGTCCCCCTGTCCCTGCTCAGTTTCCCTGTCCCTCCTCATTCCCCCCTATCCCTGCTCAGTTTCCCTCTCCCTCCTCAGTCCCTCCTGTCCTTGCTCAGTTTCCCTGTCATTCATCAGTCCCCCCTGTCCCTGCTCAGTTTCCTTGTCCCTCCTCAGTCACCCTGTCCTTGCTAAGTTTCCCTGTCCCTCATCAGTCCCCCCTGTCCCTGCTCAGTTTTCCTGTCCCTCCTCAGTACTCCCTGTCCTTTCTCAGTTTCCCTGTCCCTCCTCAGTCCCCCCTATCCCTGCTCAGTCCCCCTGTGCCTCCTCAGTCCCTCTGCCCCTGCTCACTCCCCCTGTTCCTCCTCAGTCCCCCTGCCCCTCCTCAGTCATCATGTCCCTCTTCCCTCCCCTGTCCCTGCTCAGTCCCCCTGTTCCTCCTCAATCTCCCTGTCTCTACTCAGTCCCCCTGCCCCTCCTCAGTCATCATGTCCCTCTTCCCTCCCCTGTCCCTGCTCAGTCCCCCTGTCCCTCCTCAATCTCCCTGTCTCTACTCAGTCCCCCTGACCCTCCTCACTCCCCTGTCCATGCTCAGTCCCCCTGTCCCTCCTCAGTCTCACTGTCCCTCTTCAGTCCCTGTGTCCCTCCTCACTCCCCCTGTCCCTCCTCAACTCACCTGTCCCTCCTACGTCCCTCTGTCCCTGCTGAGGCCCCTTGTCCCTGCTTAGTTTCCCTGTCCCTCCTCAGTCCCCCCTGTCCCTGTTCAGTTTTCCTGTCCCTCCTCAGTCCCCCCTGTCCTTGCTCAATTTCCATGTCTCTCATCAGTCCTCCCTGTCCTTGCTCAGTCTCCCTGTCCCTCTTCAGTCCCTGTGTCCCATCTCACTCCCCCTGTCCCTCCTCACTCCCCCTGTCCCTCCTCAACTCACTTGTCCCTCCTATGTCCTTCTGTCCCTGCTGAGGCCCCTTGTCCCTGCTCAGTTTCCCTATCCCTCATCAGTCCCCCCTGTCATTGCTTAGTCCCCCTGTCCCTCCTCAGTCTCCCTGTCCCTCTTTAGTCCCTGTGTCCCTCCTCACTCCCCCTGTCCCTCCTCAACTCACCTGTCCTTCCTACGTCCCTCTGTCCCTGCTGAGGCCTCTTGTCCCTGCTCAGTTTCCACGTCCCTCCATAGTCCCCCTGCCCCTTCTCAGTTTTCCTGTCCCTCATCAGTCCCCCCTGTCCCTGCTCAGTATCCCTGTCCCTCCTCAGTTCCCCCCTGTCCTTGCTCAGTTTTCCTGTCCCTCCTCCGTCCCCCTGTCCCTGCTCAGTTTTCCTGTCCCTCCTCAGTCCCCCTGTCCCTGCTCAGTTTCCCTGTCCCTCATCAGACCCCCCTGTCCCTGCTCAGTTTCCCTGTCCCTCCTCAGTCCCCCTGTCCCTGCTCAGTTTCCCTGTCCCTCATCAGACCCCCCTGTCCCTGCTCAGTTTCCCTGTCCCTCCTCAGTCCCCATGTCCCTCCTCAGTCCCCCTGTCCCTGCTCAGTTTTAATGTCCCTCCTCAGTCCCCCCCTGTCCCTGCTCAGTTTCCCTGTCCCTCCTCAGTCCCCATGTCCCTCCTCAGTCCCCCTGTCCCTGCTCAGTTTTAATGTCCCTCCTCAGTCCCCCCCTGTTCCTGCTCAGTTTCCCTGTCCCTCATCAGTTCCCCCTGTCCCTGCTAAGTTTCCCTGTCCCTCATCAGTCCCCCCTGCCCTTGCTCAGTTTCCCTATCCCTCATCAGTTCCCCCTGTCCCTGCTAAGTTTCCCTGTCCCTCATCAGTCCCCCTGTCCCTGCTCAGTTTCCCTGTCCCTCCTCAGTCCCCCCTGTCCCTGCTCAGTTTCCCTGTCCCTCCTCAGTCCCCCCTGTCCCTGCTCAGTTTCCCTGTCCGTCCACAGGTCCCCCTGTCCCTGCTCAGTTTTCCTGTCCCTCCTCAGTCCCCCTGTCCTTGCTCAGTTTCTCTGTCCCTCCTCAGTCCCCCCTGTCCCTGCTCATTCCTCCTGTACATCCTCATTCCCCCTGCCCCTGCTCAGTCCCCAAGTCCCTCCTCAGTCCCCCTGCCCCTCCTCAGTCCCCATGTCCCCCCTCCCTTCCACTCTGACTGCTCAGTCCCCCTGTCCCTCCTCAGTCCCCCTGTCCCTCCTCAGTCCCCATGTCCCCCCTCCCTTCCACTCTGACTGCTCAGTCCCCCTGTCCCTCCTCACTCCCCCTGTCCCTCCTCAGTCCCCATGTCCCTCCTCACTCCCCTGTCCCGGCTCACTCCCCCTGTCCCTCCTCAGTCTCCCTGTCCCTCTTCAGTCCCTGTGTCCCTCCTCACTCCCCCTGTACCTCTTCAATGCACCTGTCCCTCCTAAGTTCCTCTGTCCCTGCTGAGGCCCCTTGTCCCTGCTCAGGTTCTCTGTCCTTCCTCATTCCCTCCTGCCCCTGCTCATTTTCCCTGTCCCTCATCAGTCCCCCCTGTCCTTGCTCAGTTTCCCTGTCCCTCATCAGTCCCCCCTGTCCCTGCTCAATTTCCCTGTCCTTCCTCAGTCCCCCCTGTCCCTGCTCAGTTTCCCTGTCCCTCCTCAGCCCCCCTGTCTCTGCTCAGTTTCCCTGTCCCTCATCAGTCCCCCCTGTCCCTGCTCAGTTTCCCTGTCCCTCCTCAGTCCCCCCTGTCCCTGCTCAGTTTCCCTGTCCTTCCTCAGTCCCCCCTGTCCCTGCTCAGTTTCCCTGTCCCTCCTCAGTCCCCCCTGTCTCTGCTCAGTTTCCCTGTCTCGCATCAGTCCCCCCTGTCCCTGCTCAGTTTCCCTGTCCCTCCTCAGCCCCCCCCCCCCCCTGCACGCTCGGTTTACCTGTCCCTCCTCAGCCCCACCCCCCTCCTCAATGCACCTGTCCCTCCTAAGTTCCTCTGTCCCTGCTGAGGCCCCTTGTCCCTGCTCAGGTTCTCTGTCCTTCCTCATTCCCTCCTGCCCCTGCTCAGTTTCCCTATCCCTCCTCAGTCCCCCTGTCCTTGCTCAGTTTCACTGTCCCTCATCAGACCCCCCTATCCCTGCTCAGTTTCCCTGCCCCTCCTCAGTCCCCATGTCCCTCCTCAGTCCCTCCTCAATCACCTGTCCCTGCTCAGTCCCTGTGTTCCTCCTCAGTCTCCCTGTCCCTCTTCAGTCCCTGTGTCCCTCCTCACTCCCACCCCCCTCCTCAATGCACCTGTCCCTCCTAAGTTCCTCTGTCCCTACTGAGGCCCCTTGTCTCTGTTCAGGTTCCCTGTCCCTCCTCAGTCCCCCCTGTCCCTGCTCAGTTCTCCTATCCCTCCTCAGTTCCCCTGCCCTTGCTCAGTTTCCCTGTCCCTCATCAGACCCCCCTGTGCCTGCTCAGTTTCCATGTCCCTCCTCAGTCCCCCCTGTCCTTGCTCAATTTCCTTGTCCCTCATCAGTCCCCCTGTCCCTGCTCAGTTTCCCTGACCCTCATCAGTCCCCCAGTCCCTGCTCAGTTTTTCTGTCCCTCATCAGTCCCCCTGTCCTTGCTCAGTTTCCCTGTCCCTCATCAGTCCCCCTGTCCCTGCTCAGTTTCCCTGTCCCTCATCAGTCCCCCTGTCCTTGCTCAGTATCCCTGTCCCTCATCAGTCCCCCTGTCCCTGCTCAGTTTCCCTGTCCCTCATCAGTCCCCCTGTCCTTGCTCAGTTTTCCTGTCCCTCATCAGTCCCCCTGTCCCTGCTCAGTTTCCCTGTCCCTCATCAGTCCCCCTGTCCTTGCTCATTATCCCTGTCCCTCATCAGTCCCCCTGTCCCTGCTCAGTTTCCCTGTCCCTCCTCAGTCCCCCTGTCCCTGCTCAGTTTCCCTGTCCCTCCTCAGTCCCTCCATCCCAGCTCAGTTTTCCTGTCCATCCTCAGTCCCCCTGTCCTTTCTCAGTTTCCCTGTCCCTCACCAGGCCCCTGTCCCTGCTCAGTTTCCCTGTCCCTCCTCATTCCCCCCTGTCCCTGCTCAGTTTCCCTGTCCATCCTCAGTCCCTCCTGTCCTTGCTCAGTTTCCCTGTCCCTCATCAGTCCCTCTTCCCTGCTCAATTTCCCGGTCCCTCCGAAGGTCCCCTGCGGTCCTTGCTCAGTCCCTGTCCCTCATCAGTCCCCCCTGTCCTTGCTCATTTTCCCTGTCCCTCATCAGTCCCCCCTGCCCTTGCTCAGTTTCCCTGTCCCTCATCAGTCCCCCCTGTCCCTGCTCAGTTTCCCTGTCCCTCATCAGTCCCCCCTGTCCCTGCTCAGTTTCCCTGTCCTTCCTCAGTCCCCCCTGTCCCTGCTCAGTTTCCCTGTCCCTCATCAGTCCCCCCTGTCCTTGCTCATTTTCCCTGTCCCTCATCAGTCCCCCCTGTCCTTGCCCAGTTTCCCTGTCCCTCATCAGTCCCCCCTGTCCCTGCTCAATTTCCCTGTCCTTCCTCAGTCCCCCCGTCCCTGCTCAGTTTCCCTGTCCCTCCTCAGCCCCCCTGTCTCTGCTCAGTTTCCCTGTCCCTCATCAGTCCCCCCTGTCCCTGCTCAGTTTCCCTGTCCCTCCTCAGTCCCCCCTGTCCCTGCTCAGTTTCCCTGTCCTTCCTCAGTCCCCCCTGTCCCTGCTCAGTTTCCCTGTCCCTCCTCAGTCCCCCCTGTCTCTGCTCAGTTTCCCTGTCTCGCATCAGTCCCCCCTGTCCCTGCTCAGTTTCCCTGTCCCTCCTCAGCCCCCCCCCTGCACGCTCGGTTTACCTGTCCCTCCTCAGCCCCACCCCCCTCCTCAATGCACCTGTCCCTCTTAAGTCCCTCTGTCCCTTCTGAGGCCCCTTGTCTCTGCTCAGTTTCCCTATCCCTCATCAGACCCCCTGTCCCTGCTCAGTTTCCCTGTCCCTCCTCAGTCCCCCCTGTCCTTACTCAGTTTCCTTGTCCCTTATTAGTCCCCCTGTCCCTGCTCAGTTTCCCTGTCCCTCCTCAGCCCCCCTGTGCCTGCTCAGTTTCCCTGTCCCTCCTCAGCCCCCCATCTCCCTGCTCAGTTTCCCTGTCCCTCCTCAGTCCCCCCTGTCCCTTCTCGGTTCCCCTGTCCCTCCTCAGTCCCCCCTGTCCCTGCTCGGTTTCCCTGTCCCTCCTCAGTCCCCCTGTCCTTGCTTAGTTTCCCTGTCCCTCCTCAGTCCCCCCTGTCCCTGCTCAGTTTCCCTGTCCCTCCTCAGTCCCCCCTGTCCCTGCTCAGTTTCCCTGTCCCTCCTCAGTCCCCCTGTCCTTGCTTAGTTTCCCTGTCCCTCCTCAGTCCCCCCTGTGCCTGCTTAGTTTCCCTGTCCCTCCTCAGTCCCCCTGTC
The DNA here is from genome assembly GCA_027410445.1 of Discoglossus pictus. Classification (NCBI taxonomy): domain Eukaryota; kingdom Metazoa; phylum Chordata; class Amphibia; order Anura; family Alytidae; genus Discoglossus; species Discoglossus pictus. The sequence goes on from CM050172.1 coordinate 94,468,841, forward strand.
CTTGCTCAGTTTCCTTGTCCCTCATCAGTCCCTCTGTCCCTGCTCAGTTTCCCTGTCCCTCCTCAGTCCCCCTGTCCTTGCTTAGTTTCCCTGTCCCTCCTCAGCCCCCCCTGTGCCTGCTCAGTTTCCCTGTCCCTCCTCAGTCCCCCCTGTCCCTACTCAGTTTCCCTGTCCCTCCTCAGTCCCCCCTGTGCCTGCTCAGTTTCCCTGTCCCTCCTCAGTCCCCCCTGTCCCTGCTCAGTTTCCCTGTCCCTCCTCAGCCCCCCTGTCCCTGCTCAGTTTCCCTGTCCCTCCTCAGTCCCCCCTGTCCTTGCTCAGTTTCCCTGTCCCTCCTCAGTCCCCCCTGTCCTTGCTCGGTTTCCCTGTCGCTCCTCAGTCCCCCTGTCCTTGCTTAGTTTCCCTGTCCCTCCTCAGTCCCCCCTGTGCCTGCTCAGTTTCCCTGTCCCTTCTCAGTCCCCCCTGTCCCTGCTCAGTTTCCCTGTCCCTCCTCAGTCCCCCTGTCCTTGCTTAGTTTCCCTGTCCCTCCTCAGTTTTCCCTGTGCCTGCTCAGTTTCCCTGTCCCTCCTCAGTCCCCCCTGTCCTTGCTCAGTTTCCTTGTCCCTCATCAGTCCCCCTGTCCCTGCTCAGTTTCCCTGTCCCTCCTCAGTCCCCCCTGTCCTTGCTCAGTTTCCCTGTCCCTCCTTAGTCCCCCCTGTCCTTGCTCAGTTTCCCTGTCCCTCCTTAGTCCCCCCTGTCCTTGCTCAGTTTCCCTGTCCCTCCTTAGTCCCCCCTGTCCTTGCTCAGTTTCCTGTCCCTCCTCAGCCCCCCCTGTACCTCCTCAGCCCCCCCCTGTCCTTGCTCAGTTTCCCTGTCCCTCCTCAGCTCCCCCTGTCCCTCCTCAGCCCCCCCTGTCCTTGCTCAGTTTCCCTGTCCCTCCTCAGCTCCCCCTGTCCCTCCTCAGCCCCCCCTGTCCTTGCTCAGTTTCCCTGTCCCTCCTCAGTCCCCCTGTCCAGTCGTGACAGACACTGCTCTTTACATTATAGGATATTTGTTAATAATGGCGATAGATGGCCCAGTTGCATCTTATTTGCCTCTGCCATGACATTTCTGGAGTTGTAAGGCTTTTAAAATATTTTTTTTAAACGAAAGAAAATGAATAACTGTAAAAAAAAAACAGACTGGTATCTGAACTAACAACCTCTCAGTCACGTCTCACAAGACGAAGACCGAGCAATAAAACATAAGGTGCAAACCAGTGCGACTTGTATTTACGTCTCATGAGAGAGAATAAAGTTCTCTTAATCTCAGATTCTTTTCTTTGCTCTTCACATGAAACACAGTTCAAAAGAAAGTTCATACTGTGGTTTCTCAACAGTATATACAAGTAAACAATTCTTATTAAGGGGCGGCTGAACTTCCATATTTATAATACTTTCTTTAGAAAAACTAGGCGGTAATATAAAAAATGTCTTATAAAGGAGACAAAATACCCACATTATTTGATATATTAAAGGAAGACAGACGGTTCCTGAATTTTATTAGGTGTTAATATCTCTGTGTATCTATGTACTTTCTTTTATTAAGAAGTTCTTATAAGCCATGCTTAAAATCAAACAAATAGTCCCTGTATGGGCCTGCCCTCTGCAGCGTATGCAGATACAGACTCTTAAGGGCTGGATGTGTAGTATAGTGTCTTAGCCTATCAGGGACTATGTCTCAGCAACATATTGCAGAGAGATGGTCACTGACAGTCTAAGTTACTACACTGCACAGTCAGACTCTCTGTCTTCAAGAGCTGCAGAGGGCAGACCCAAGCAGGGACTATTTGTTTGATTGTAGGCAGTAAAAACAGAGCTTAGAAGCACTTCTTAATAATAATAATAATAATAAAAATAATAATAATAATAATAATAATAATAATAAAAGTTAATAAACACATAGATATATAATATACCTAGTAAACCTAGTAACCGTCCACATTCCTTTAACTACTATATGTAATTATTATTTATATTGGCAATCTATTGGTTGAACTGCTTGATTGAGCAGTTTCTCCAAATGGAAGAAACCTTGTGGGTTGAATAGATACCTATTTGTTGTTGTCCAGTCGTTAAGTTGTGTCCCACTCTCCTTGACCCTATGGACCACAACATGCCAGGCACATCTAATCATTATGCCTCTGGTTGTGCTTATCCATAAAGGTTTTCATGGCAAAGATACTGGAGTGGGTTGCCAGATTCTTCTCCAGTGTACAGCGATTTGTTTGACCTCTCTGCTATGACTTGCCCATCTTGGATGACCCTACATGGTATAGCTCACAGCTTCATTGAGTTGCACAAGCCCCTTCCCCACAACAAGGAAGTGATACAGAAGAGATTTCCATTAGTCCTGAAAACATTGGATTTAGGATGGTCAGAAAATCCAATTTAACACGCCAAGTATCCAACCAATGGAGAGAATGTGCTCTTATCTAGACATAAGCTGGTGTCTCGTTGTTTAGGCCCCTGACTAAATAAGGGTGGAGACAAGCAGTTTAACTGAATGATTAGATGTTGATATCTGAACGTACCTTTCATAATGAATACTGCTTTTGTACAGTGGCGGAGCTAGAGGATGGAGGGCCCTGATGCAAAATATTTTTTTGGGGAATCCCTCAGTTGGGATGGTTGTAAACATTTTTTTGTGCTGGCCCCTCACCAGTACCAATTCACTTAGTGCCCCACATCGAGAACCCTTCCTATAATAGCTCCCCTTCCTATGACCCCTCTCCCCCTTACCTGCGCGAAGCTCCTCTGCCTGCAGCACAGCTTCAGGACAATATATATATATATATATATATGTATATATATATATATATATATATATAAATATATATATATATATATATATATATATATATATATATATATACACTATGTCTACATAGGAGCCAATCCCTCTCAATACCCCCCTGCCCGCACACACACACCTGCCACCCCTCTTAACATCCATCGCTACACTAAAGAAAAGAAAAATGTAATGCAAAAAAAAATCCACAGCACTGGGCCCCCTCCGACAGGAGGGCCCTGGTGCATTGAACCACTGGTAGCTCTGCCCCTGCTTTTCTAAATCATTGAATAGGAATATTATTATAGATCGGGACCTAATTACATGATCTACCTCCTATTCTTACGGCTTTACAGTGGTCCTTGCATCTGATTTCCTTCTCAGTACACAATATAACCTCCCACATCAGATAAACGGAAAAATTATAATTGTTATTAGATTAAAGCCGGTATTTATTTTGAACATAAAAAAAACATGTTCCATTATTAAGCAAGATCAAAACAGTATATTGTAGCATGGGGCTATAATGATCCTTCAGACAGTATTCCTCAGCCTGTATGATAGCTCTCAGTCTCTCTCTTAGGGCCTGGACGTAAGGAGTTTCTGAAGCCCTATTGTCTTCAAAGAAGCACCTGAGGCCCTAATTAGTCCTGCAGACTCTGGACTCTTTATAGAAGCCTTATGTGTACTCGTACCTCGGAGGAGCCATGGGTCTCTCTATTCTTCACATACACAATGTTATGTTTGTGTAGCTGTCTCTTTCTATGTTTAATTAGACAAAAACTAAGACAAAGTAATCATGAAATATGTAGATATAGAAGTGTACTCAGTAATAAAGATGTACAGGTAACAATCCACATCTATCTATCTATCTATCTATCTATCTGTCTATCTGTCTGTCTGTCTGTCTGTATCTATCTATCTATCTCTCTATCTATACATTCATCTATCTATCTATCTATCTATTTATTTATCTATCTATCTATCTATCTATCTATCTATCTATCTATCTATCTATCTATCTGTCTGTCTGTATCTATCTATCTATCTATCTATCTATCTATCTATCTATCTATCTATCTATCTCTCTATCTATACATTCATCTATCTATCTATCTATCTATCTATCTATCTATCTATCTATCTATCTATCTATCTATCTATCTATCTATCTATCTATCTATCTATCTGTCTTTCTGTCTGTCTGTCTGTCTGTCTATCTATCTATCTATCTATCTATCTATCTATCTATCCACCCATCTATCTATCTATCTTTCTATATCTACCTACCTACCTATCTATCTATCTATTATTATCGTTTATTTATAACGCGCTAACATATTCCGTAGCGCTGTACATAAGATACGTTCAAGACAAAGATACATACAAATTAACAAATAGCAAGGCAAGGAGGGCCCTGTCTTTGAGCCTCAAATCCATAGCGTCCATAGTGCTTTCCCTAAAGCACCTTGTGGGGTTAAAACTCGCAGACTTACAACCTAAAGGTATTGTGTGAGGAAAAGGAGGGAGAGAGATGTGAGAGTGTGTTAGGGTGGAAGGTGATACGCTTCTTTAAAGAGATGTGTTTTTAGAGAGGTTTTGAATGTTTTGAGGCTGGAGGATAATCTGGTGGAGCGAGGCAAGGAGTTCCAGAGACTAGGGGCAGCTCCAGCAAAGTCCTGAAGGCGAGAGTGAGAGGAGGTGACAAGAGTTGTGGAAAGAAGAAGGTCATTAGCAGAGCGAAGAGGGCGGGTGGGGGAGTATTTGGAGATGAGACCAGAAATGTATGGGGGAGTGCTCTTGTTGAGGGCTTTGAAAGTTAGGGTCAGGATTTTTAATTTTATTCTGGAGGCTGTGGGAAGCCAGTGAAGAGATTGACAGAGAGGTGATGACGACACTGAACGTTGTGTACGGAAGATGAGTCTAGCAGAGGCATTCATAATGGATTGAAGTGGAGATAGTCTGTAGGTGGGTAGGCTAGCAAGAAGCGAGTTGCAGTAGTCCAGTCGAGAGATGATGAGAGAGTGTATAAGGATTTTAGTTGTGTCTTGTGTAGGAAAGTGGCGAATTCTGGAGATGTTTTTTAGATGGAGAAGACAAGATTTAGTTAGTGATTGTATGTGAGGGATGAAGGACAGGGCGGGGTCCAGTAGAACCCCAAGACAACAGGCTTGGGAGGAGGGGTGATGATGTCATTATTGACAGTGAGAGAGATGTGAGGAATTGACACAATGGGAGAGGGAGGGAAGATTAGGAGTTCAGTTTTAGACATGTTGAGTTTGAGATGGTGGGTGGACATCCAAGAGGATATACTAGAGAGGCAGTTGGAGACGTGTGTTAGAAGAGAGGGGGATAGATCTGGTGCTGAGAGGTAGATTTGGGTGTCATCTGCGTAGAGATGATATTGCAGCCCAAAAGAGTTTATAAGGGTACCAAGTGAGGAAGTGTAGATGGAGAGGGCCTAGGACAGATCCTTGGGGTACGCCAACAGACAGGGGGTAAGGAGAAGAAGAGGTGTCAGAGAAGGAGATAGTGAATGATCAATTTTGTAGGTATGATGAGAACCACGAGAGGGCAGTGTCTCAAATACCGAGGGAGGAGAGGATATGGAGTAGAAGTGGATGGTCAACTGTGTCAAAGGCAGCAGAGAGATCTAGAAGAAGGAGAATAGAAAAGTGACCTTTTGACTTGGCAGTAAGCAGTTCGTTGTTGACTTTAGTGAGAGCTGTCTCAGTGGAGTGTTGGGGCCGAAAGCCGGATTGGAAGGTGTCAAGAAAGGAGTTAGAGGAGATGAAACTGGTAAGGCGGGTATTGACGAGCCGCTCCAGCAGTTTGGAAGCCAGGGGAAGTAGAGAGATAGGGCGGTAGTTAGAAGCAATGTCAGAGTCAGATGAGTACTTTTTGAGGATGGGTGTAATTGTGGCGTGTTTTAGACAAGATGGAAACTTGCCGGTAGTTAGGGAAAGGTTTAAAATGTGCGTGAGAGCTGGGATTAGTTTGGTAGAGAGGGGAGGGATGAGCTGAGATGGAATAGGGTCCTGGGGACATGAAGTGAGGCGAGTGGATGATAGCAGGCTAGCGACTTCATCCTGTAGCTGGGGCAAAGCAGTTCAAAGTGGCTTTTGGATTGGGGGAGGGAGAAGAGTGGGTGTGGTTGGATAGTTGAGATGGTAGAGTGAGTGAGCCACTGTGAGATGAGAGTTCATTGCGTATATTTTCGATTTTATTAATAAAATGGTTGGCAAAGTCTTCAGCTGTGAGAGAGGAAGGGATGGGAGGAGGTGGTGGGTGGAGGAGAGTTTTGAAAGTGGCGAACAGACGCTTTGGGTTAGAGGATAGGGTTGATATTAGTGAAGTGAAGTAGTGTTGTTTGGTGAGGTTGAGGACAGAGGAGTAGGAGAGTAACATAAATTTGTAGTGGAGGAAATCTGCAGAGGTGCGTGATTTCCTCCAGAGCCGTTCAGCGGTGCGGTAGCACTTATGGATGTATCGTGTTTGAGATGTGTGCCAAGGTTGTGGAAGAGAGTGAGAGCGTCTTCATGTGGTTATGGGGGCGAGGGTATCAAGGATTGAAGAGAGATTAGAGTTGTAGAGTGAGGTGGCAGTGTCAAGGCAGTTGAGGTTGGTGATGGGGCTGAGAAGGGGTTGGATATTAATGGAGAGCTGAGTAGGGTCAAGTGCTCGCAGGTTTCTGTTTGTGATGGTGGCAGGGGTTGGAGAGGGGTGGTGGGAGGAAGAAGAGGTGAGGTTAAAGGTAAGTAAGTGATGGTCAGATAGAGGGAGTGTGTGGATGACTGGGTAGTAGGTTGTGCTGCAATTGGTGAAGATAAGGTCAAGAGAATGTCCAGCATGATGAGAAGAAGAATCTGTAAGTTGTGAGAGGCCAAGAGAAGAGGTGAGTGCAATCAGTTTGGCTGCTGCTGGGGAGGTGGGAGTGTCAATGGGAATGTTAAAATCTCCAAGTACCAGTGAAGGAACATTGGAGGAGAGAAAGTGAGGGAGCCAGACAGAAAAGTGATCAAGAAATTGAGAGGGAGTGCCTGGGGGGCGATAGATCACGGCAACACGTAGAGAGAAAGGTGAGAAGAGGCGGATTGTGTGAACTTCAAAGGATGAGAATTAGAGGGATGGGACAGGGGGTAAGAGGTGAAAAGATCGATCTATCTATCTATCTATCTATCTCTATCTATCTATCTCTATCTATCTATCTATCTATCTATCTATCTATCTATCTATATCTATCTATCTATCTATCTATTTCTATCTATCTCTATCTATCTATCTATCTATTTATCTATCTACATATTTGTGTGATATATATTGATAGACAGATAAATAAGATAGATAGATAGAGAGAGAGAGAGATAGATAGATAGATAGACAGACAGACAGACAGACAGATAGATAGATAGATAGATAGATAGATAGATAGATAGATAGAGGGATAGATAGATAGATAGATAGATAGATAGATAGATAGACAGATAGATAGATAGATAGATAGATAGATAGATAGATAGATAGATAGATAGATAGATAGATAGATAGATAGATAGATAGATAGATAGATAGATAGAGGGATAGATAGATAGATAGATAGATAGACAGACAGATAGATAGATAGATAGATAGATAGATAGATAGATAGATAGATAGATAGATAGATAGATAGATAGATAGATAGATAGATAGATAGAAAGATAGATAGATAGATAGATAGATAGACTAATTCACACATAACAGTATGAATCAATTTATTTTGGAAGCTGCAAAACAGACATTTTTATTCATAGAACATTAATTGTAATGTGAAAATATCGTTTAATACAATCTTTCTTTTCTTTTATTTCTTTTGTTCTTATTTTCTTATTTTCATCCTTTTTTTTATTTTGTATCCATTTTTATTCTTAATTCTCTCTTTCTCTCCCCTAACTCTCTCCTTTCCTTTATGCTCTCCCTTCTCTTTCTTCACTCTCTCTTCTCTACTCTCATGCCCTCTCTTCTCTTGTTTTTCTCTCTCCTTTCCTGTCTTTGCTCATCCTTCTCTTTCTCTCCTTTCACACAACTCTCTTCACCACTCTCCTTTTCTCTCTCGTCACCCCTCTTTCCCTCCTTTTTGTATTTGTCCCCCCTTTTACCCCTCATTTATGTTGTTGCTCTCCCTTCTCTCCTTTTTCCTCTCCCTTCTCTCTTTCTCCTTTCTGTCTTTGCTCTCCTTCTCTCTGTCCTTTTCTTTTTCCTCTCCCTTCTTTCTTTCCTTTCTGTCTTTGCTCTGCTTCTCTCTCCTTTTCGTTTTTCCTCTCCCTTCTTTTTCTCCTTTCTGTGTATGCTCTCCTTCTCTCTCCATTTATTTTTCCCCTCCCTTCTCTCTCTCCTTTCTGTCCTTACTCTCCTTCTCTCTCCATTTATTTCCCCCCTCCCTTCTCTCTCTCCTTTCTGTCTTTGCACTCCTTCTCTCCTTTTCTTTCTCCCCTCGCTTTTCTCCCTCATTTCGGTCTTTGCTCTCTTTCTTGCTCTCTTTCTCCCTTTCTTTTTCCTCTCCCTTCTCTCTCTCTCCTTTCTGTCTTTCCTCTCTTTATCTCTCTCTTCTCTCTCTCCTTTCTGTCTTTGCTCGCCTTCTGTCCCCCCCCCTCTTCTCTCTCTCCTTTCTGTCTTTGCTTGCCTTCTCTCCCCCCTCTTCTCTCTCTCCTTTCTGTCTTTGCTCGCCTTCTCTCCTTTTCTTTCTCCCCTCGCTTTTCTCCCTCATTTCGGTCTTTGCTCTCTTTCTTGCTCTCTTTCTCCCTTTCTTTTTCCTCTCCCTTCTCTCGCTCTCCTTTCTGTCTTTGCCCCCCTTCTTTCTCTCTCCTTCTCTTTCTCATTTCCCTTCTCTCTCTCCTTTCTGTCTGTGCTCTCCTTCTCTCTCCTTTTTTCTCCTCTCCCTTCTCTCTCCTTTCTGTCTTTACTCTCCTTCTCTCTCTCCTTTTCTTTCTCCTCTCCCTTCTCTCTCTCTCCCTTTCTTTCTCCTTTCCATTCTCTCTCTCCTTTCGGTCTTTGTTCTCATTTTCTTTCTCCTCTCCCTTCTCTATCTCTCCTTTTCTTCCTCCTTTCCCTTCTCTCTCTCTCCTTTCTGTCTTTGCTCTCCTTTTTTTCTCCTCTCCCTTCTCTCTCTCATTTCTGCCTTTGCTCTCCTTCTCTCTCTCTCCTTTTCTTTCTCCTCTCCCTTCTCTCTCACCTTTCTGTCTTTGCTCTCTTTATCTATCTCTTCTCTCTCTCTCCTTTCTGTCTTTCCTCTCTTTATCTCTCTCTTCTTTGTCTCCTTTCTGTCTTTGCTCGCCTTCTGTCCCCTCCCTCTTCTCTCTCTCCTTTCTGTCTTTGCTTGCCTTCTCTCCCCCCTCTTCTCTCTCTCCTTTCTGTCTTTGCTCGCCTTCTCTCCCCCCCTCTTCTCTCTCTCTCCTTTCTGTCTTTGCTTGCCTTCTCTCCCCCCTCTTCTCTCTCTCCTTTCTGTCTTTGCTCGCCTTCTCTCCTTTTCTTTCTCCCCTATCTTTTCTCCCTCATTTCGGTCTTTGCTCTCTTTCTTGCTCTCTTTCTCCCTTTCTTTTTCCTCTCCCTTCTCTCTCTCTCCTTTCTGTCTTTGCCCCCTTCTTTCTCTCTCCTTTTCTTTCTCATTTCCCTTCTCTCTCTCCTTTCTGTCTTTGCTCTCTTTCTCTCTCTCTCCTTTTATTTTTCCTTTCTGTATTTGCTTTCTTCCTCTCTCTCTTTTTCCTTTTCCTCTGCCTTCTCTCCTTACTTTCTGTCTTTGCTCCCCTTCTCTCTTTCTCCCTTTTTCCCTCTCTCTTCTCTATCTCTCCTTTCTGACTTTCCTCTCATTCTCTCTCTCCTTTTCTTTCTCCTCTCCCTTCTCTCTCTTCTTTCTGTCCTTGCTCTCTTTCTCTCTCTCTCTCTCTCTCTCTCTTTCTCCCTTTCTTTTTCCTTTCCATTGTCTCTCTCCTTTCTGTCTTTGCTCTCCTTCTCTCTCTTTTTCTCCCTTTCTCCTCTCCCTTTTCTCTCTCCTTTCTGTCCTTGCTCTCACTTTTTCTCTCCTTTTATTTCTCCTTTCCCTTTTCTTTCTCCCTTCTGTCTTTGCTCTCCTTCTCTCTCTCTTTTTTTCTTTCTGCACTTCCTTCTCTCTCTCTCCTTTCTGTTTTTGCTCTCCTTCTCTCTCTCATTCTTCTTCCCTTCCTCCTCTGCATTCTCTCTCTCCTTTCTATCTTTACTCTCCCTCTCTCTCTCCTTTTCTTTCTCCTCTCCCTTCTCTCTCTCTCCCTTTCTTTCTCCTTTCCATTCTCTCTCTCCTTTCGGTCTTTGTTCTCATTTTCTTTCTCCTCTCCCTTCTCTATCTCTCCTTTTCTTCCTCTTTTCCCTTCTCTCTCTCCTTTCTGTCTTTGCTCTCCTTTTTTTCTCCTCTCCCTTCTCTCTCTCATTTCTGCCTTTGCTCTCCTTCTCTCTCTCTCTCTCCTTTTCTTTCTCCTCTCCCTTCTCTCTCTCCTTTCTGTCTTTGCTCTCTTTATCTCTCTCTTCTCTCTCTCCTTTCTGTCTTTGCTCGCCTTCTGTCCCCCCCCTCTTCTCTCTCTCCTTTCTGTCTTTGCTTGCCTTCTCTCCCCCCTCTTCTCTCTTTCCTTTCTGTCTTTGCTCGCCTTCTCTCCCCCCTCTCTTCTCTCTCTCCTTTCTGTCTTTGCTCACCTTCTCTCCCCCCTCTCTTCTCTCTTTCCTTTCTGTCTTTGCTCGCCTTCTCTCCCCCCTCTCTTCTCTCTCTCCTTTCTGTCTTTGCTCACCTTCTCTCCCCCCTCTCTTCTCTCTCTCCTTTCTGTCTTTGCTCACCTTCTCTCCCCCCTCTCTTCTCTCTTTCCTTTCTGTCTTTGCTCGCCTTCTCTCCCCCCTCTCTTCTCTCTCTCCTTTCTGTCTTTGCTCACCTTCTCTCCCCCCTCTCTTCTCTCTCTCCTTTCTGTCTTTGCTCACCTTCTCTCCCCGCTCTCTTCTCTCTCTCCTTTCTGTCTTTGCTCGCCTTCTCTCCCCCCTCTCTTCTCTCTCTCCTTTCTGTCTTTGCTCACCTTCTCTCCCCCCTCTCTTCTCTCTCTCCTTTCTGTCTTTGCTCACCTTCTCTCCCCGCTCTCTTCTCTCTTTCCTTTCTGTCTTTGCTCGCCTTCTCTCCCCCCTCTCTTCTCTCTCTCCTTTCTGTCTTTGCTCACCTTCTCTCCCCGCTCTCTTCTCTCTCTCCTTTCTGTCTTTGCTCACCTTCTCTCCCCCCTCTCTTCTCTCTCTCCTTTCTGTCTTTGCTCACCTTCTCTCCCCCCTCTCTTCTCTCTCTCCTTTCTGTCTTTGCTCGCCTTCTCTCCCCCCTCTCTTCTCTCTCTCCTTTCTGTCTTTGCTCGCCTTCTCCCCCCCCTTCTTCTCCACTCTCTTTCCTTGCTCCCCTCCATCCTCTCTCTCCTTTCTGTCTTTGCTCACCTTTTTTTCTCCTCTCCCTTCTCTCTCTCATTTCTGCCTTTGCTCTCCTTCTCTCTCTCTCTCTCCTTTTCTTTCTCCTCTCCCTTCTCTCTCTCCTTTCTGTCTTTGCTCTCTTTATCTCTCTCTTCTCTCTCTCCTTTCTGTCTTTGCTCGCCTTCTGTCCCCCCCCTCTTCTCTCTCTCCTTTCTGTCTTTGCTTGCCTTCTCTCCCCCCTCTTCTCTCTTTCCTTTCTGTCTTTGCTCGCCTTCTCTCCCCCCTCTCTTCTCTCTCTCCTTTCTGTCTTTGCTCACCTTCTCTCCCCGCTCTCTTCTCTCTCTCCTTTCTGTCTTTGCTCACCTTCTCTCCCCCCTCTCTTCTCTCTCCTTTCTGTCTTTGCTCACCTTCTCTCCCCCCTCTCTTCTCTCTCTCCTTTCTGTCTTTGCTCACCTTCTCTCCCCGCTCTCTTCTCTCTCTCCTTTCTGTCTTTGCTCGCCTTCTCTCCCCCCTCTCTTCTCTCTCTCCTTTCTGTCTTTGCTCGCCTTCTCTCCCCCCTCTCTTCTCTCTCTCCTTTCTGTCTTTGCTCACCTTCTCTCCCCGCTCTCTTCTCTCTCTCCTTTCTGTCTTTGCTCACCTTCTCTCCCCCCTCTCTTCTCTCTCTCCTTTCTGTCTTTGCTCACCTTCTCTCCCCGCTCTCTTCTCTCTCTCCTTTCTGTCTTTGCTCGCCTTCTCTCCCCCCTCTCTTCTCTCTTTCCTTTCTGTCTTTGCTCGCCTTCTCTCCCCCCTCTCTTCTCTCTCTCCTTTCTGTCTTTGCTCACCTTCTCTCCCCCCTCTCTTCTCTCTTTCCTTTCTGTCTTTGCTCGCCTTCTCTCCCCCCTCTCTTCTCTCTCTCCTTTCTGTCTTTGCTCACCTTCTCTCCCCCCTCTCTTCTCTCTCTCCTTTCTGTCTTTGCTCACCTTCTCTCCCCGCTCTCTTCTCTCTCTCCTTTCTGTCTTTGCTCGCCTTCTCTCCCCCCTCTCTTCTCTCTCTCCTTTCTGTCTTTGCTCACCTTCTCTCCCCCCTCTCTTCTCTCTCTCCTTTCTGTCTTTGCTCACCTTCTCTCCCCGCTCTCTTCTCTCTTTCCTTTCTGTCTTTGCTCGCCTTCTCTCCCCCCTCTCTTCTCTCTCTCCTTTCTGTCTTTGCTCACCTTCTCTCCCCGCTCTCTTCTCTCTCTCCTTTCTGTCTTTGCTCACCTTCTCTCCCCCCTCTCTTCTCTCTCTCCTTTCTGTCTTTGCTCACCTTCTCTCCCCCCTCTCTTCTCTCTCTCCTTTCTGTCTTTGCTCGCCTTCTCTCCCCCCTCTCTTCTCTCTCTCCTTTCTGTCTTTGCTCGCCTTCTCCCCCCCCTTCTTCTCCACTCTCTTTCCTTGCTCCCCTCCATCCTCTCTCTCTCCTTTCTGTCTTTGCTCACCTTTTTTTCTCCTCTCCCTTCTCTCTCTCATTTCTGCCTTTGCTCTCCTTCTCTCTCTCTCTCTCCTTTTCTTTCTCCTCTCCCTTCTCTCTCTCCTTTCTGTCTTTGCTCTCTTTATCTCTCTCTTCTCTCTCTCCTTTCTGTCTTTGCTCGCCTTCTGTCCCCCCCCTCTTCTCTCTCTCCTTTCTGTCTTTGCTTGCCTTCTCTCCCCCCTCTTCTCTCTTTCCTTTCTGTCTTTGCTCGCCTTCTCTCCCCCCTCTCTTCTCTCTCTCCTTTCTGTCTTTGCTCACCTTCTCTCCCCGCTCTCTTCTCTCTCTCCTTTCTGTCTTTGCTCACCTTCTCTCCCCCCTCTCTTCTCTCTCCTTTCTGTCTTTGCTCACCTTCTCTCCCCCCTCTCTTCTCTCTCTCCTTTCTGTCTTTGCTCACCTTCTCTCCCCGCTCTCTTCTCTCTCTCCTTTCTGTCTTTGCTCGCCTTCTCTCCCCCCTCTCTTCTCTCTCTCCTTTCTGTCTTTGCTCGCCTTCTCTCCCCCCTCTCTTCTCTCTCTCCTTTCTGTCTTTGCTCACCTTCTCTCCCCGCTCTCTTCTCTCTCTCCTTTCTGTCTTTGCTCACCTTCTCTCCCCCCTCTCTTCTCTCTCTCCTTTCTGTCTTTGCTCACCTTCTCTCCCCGCTCTCTTCTCTCTCTCCTTTCTGTCTTTGCTCGCCTTCTCTCCCCCCTCTCTTCTCTCTCTCCTTTCTGTCTTTGCTCACCTTCTCTCCCCGCTCTCTTCTCTCTCTCCTTTCTGTCTTTGCTCACCTTCTCTCCCCCCTCTCTTCTCTCTCTCCTTTCTGTCTTTGCTCACCTTCTCTCCCCGCTCTCTTCTCTCTCTCCTTTCTGTCTTTGCTCACCTTCTCTCCCCCCTCTCTTCTCTCTCTCCTTTCTGTCTTTGCTCACCTTCTCTCCCCCCTCTCTTCTCTCTCTCCTTTCTGTCTTTGCTCGCCTTCTCTCCCCCCTCTCTTCTCTCTCTCCTTTCTGTCTTTGCTCGCCTTCTCCCCCCCCTTCTTCTCCACTCTCTTTCCTTGCTCCCCTCCATCCTCTCTCTCCTTTCTGTCTTTGCTCGCCTTCTCCCCCCCTTCTCTCTCTCCTTTCTGTCTTTGCTCGCCTTCTCCCCCCTTCTCTCTCTCCTTTCTGTCTTTGCTCGCCTTCTCTCCCCCCTCTTCTCTCTCTCCTTTCTGTCTTTGCTTGCCGTCTCTCCCCCCTCTTCTCTCTCTCCTTTCTGTCTTTGCTCGCCTTCTCTCCCCCCCTCTTCTCTCTCTCCTTTCTGTCTTTGCTCGCCTTCTCTCCCCCCCTCTCTTCTCTCTCTCCTTTCTGTCTTTGCTCGCCTTCTCCCCCCCTTCTCTCTCTCCTTTCTGTCTTTCCTCGCTCCCCTCCATTCTCTCTCTCCTTTCTGTCTTTGCTTGCCGTCTCTCCCCCCTCTTCTCTCTCTCCTTTCTGTCTTTGCTCGCCTTCTCTCCCCCCTCTCTTCTCTCTCTCCTTTCTGTCTTTGCTTGCCTTCTCCCCCCCCCTCTTCTCTCTCTCCTTTCTGTCTTTGCTGGCCTTCTCTCCCCTCCATTCTCTCTCTCCTTTCGGTCTTTGCTCACCTTCTCCCCCTCTCCCCCTCTTCTCTCTCTCCTTTCTGTCTTTGCTCGCCTTCTCTCCCCCCCCTCCCTTCTCTCTCTCCTTTCTGTCTTTGCTTGCCTTCTCTCCCCCCTCTTCTCTCTCTCCTTTCTGTCTTTGCTCACCTTCTCCCCCCCTTCTTCTCCACTCTCTTTCCTCGCTCCCCTCCATTCTCCCTCTCCTATAAAATACATATGGATTTCTACCTGTACTTCTTTCTCAGTGCGTGCATTCCTGAATCTCGGTGCAATTTCGTCTCTTTTTGTCTAAATATAAATGCCATCAGTATCACTGCACGCGCGTATCTCCTCTCCTTACACACTTCCTTTATTAAAGCTTTCTCTGGATATCTCCTTGCATTTCTCCTTGTCTCTAACTAGTAGTGTAAAGGACTCTGACACATGAAAGAAAGACCTGGCAGGACTAAAGAATGATAAATAGTGAAGACTTTATCCCAAAATCTGTTTTTTTTTTCCAGCTACAGTCAACAACAGTGTATCATCTCCATAAAGAACTTAAATTGTCTCTTTAGTCAAAATTTGATAAATAATAAACAATGCATATTAATTGATTATTCAATGAATCAGCAAACAAAAATTGATTAGATATAATGTAATATATAAAAAAAAAAAAAAAAAAAAAAAAAAAAATATATATATATATATAATGTAAAATCAGAAAGGAAAAAGGCAATACAAAGCTAAAGCGTATATAAAAAGCTCACATCACATGTCATGGTCCTGCACACCCAGCAATATTATACACTTATGATATTCCCTGCTGTTTGACAGACAATAAGTAATATAAATGCCTACATTAGAAATAGCATTCATTGTGTGCAGGATTATTTGTTCTGAGCTTTGTATTAACATTAGAATGGACTGGGAGTTTATAAAAGCCTAGCACCGTATAATTAGAGCATAATGCAAAATGCCCTGCTTGTAGTTGTATAAGTTGTTCAGTCATACTCAACTCTCTGTGACCATATGGCTTGCAGCACACCAGGCACATCTGTCTGTCAGCCACTGCCTCTCTGAGCTCACTCAAGCTCATGTACATTGCTTCAATGACCTCATCTATCCATCTCCTACTCTGCCATCCTGTTCTTCATATGCCGTCAATATTTCCCAGTATTTTCTAGGCAATCTTGTCTTTTTTGTGATATGGCCAAAATATTTGAGCTTCAGCCTCATGATCAAACCTTCCAGTGAACAGTTTGGCTTAATTTCCTGTAATATTGATTGTTTGGATCTTCTTCCAGTCCAAGGGACTCTAAGCAGTTTCCCCCAAGTTTTATGTTATTATTTGGTAATGGAATATTAAACACAGAACTATAATTGAGATATTTAGGTGATGATGATCAATAATACACAAATTCTTTAATGGGAAACATCACACTCAATGATTCATAAACTTCTATTTAATCCTAATATTCTCCCATCTCTCATAGTGTTTGCCTGGTTAATCTGACACACAAACCTGGTGAGGGAAGATTAACAGTTATAATATAAAAAAATAGGTGAAATGCATCACGTCAGCACATATGTAAGAAATATTTGACACATTAACACATTTTGTAGCTCGAATGAACAACTGGTGATAAAGGAGTTAATGTGCAAGCAATGTCTTGAGTGTTGATATTCACAATCCATCCTAACAAACAGGAGGTGTTACCGATCACAAAAAGGAACAGAAAGAGCTAGGGGGTACGGGCATGAAGCGGTCTGCCCAGGGAAACACTTATTTGGGGGTGCCAAAAATGAAGAGGGGGAGTGAGAGAAAGGGGAGGGCGAGAGAAGAGAGAAAGAAAGGGGAGAGAGAAGGGACAGAGTGAGGGAGAGAGAGAGGAGGGGAAGGAGAGAGAGAAGGGGGATTGAGAGAGAAAGACGGGGAAATTGAAGGGAGAGAGAGAAATGGGGAGAGAGAAGGGGGAGAGAGAGAAGGGGAAGAGAGGGGAAAACCAGAGAGCGAGGGAGAGAGAGAGAAGGAAAGAGAGAAGAGAGAAAATGGGGAGAGAGAAAGAGAAGGGTAGAGAGAGATAGAAGGGGGAGTAAGGGAAGAGAGAGAGAGAGACGGAGTGAGTGAGAGGAGACAGGAGAGCGGGTGAGAAAAGGGGAGGGTGAGTATTCCACTGTGCCCGGATAAGTTAGAAAGTCCAAATATTAACAGGCCAGATCCCCTATGTTCCCTCTAGGTTCCCTCTATTCGGGTCATCACAGCAGAGGACCCTTTTAAGAAATATGCCAGAAAGGTCAAAGCCCTCATTTCTCCTATTATTCCAAGTGTTCATATGGTCAATCTGGACACCTTTAAACAGTATGTGACTCAATATAGACTTGATGATCAAACTGCTTGCCAGCTACTTAAGATCTGGTTACCCCTCATTACAGCAAATCCCTACATCTGCAAGACCAAGATGGAGTATGGGCTGACCAGGAGCAGCACACGCATCAGGTTTTACAGCTGTCAAGTGTGGACTTCATGGATACATCATTCTTAAACACTACTGTGAAGTACTGGACAAGGGATTCTGTTGCGTAGGCTAAATATGTGTAGGTCCCCATTAACCATACATCCACACATCCAAAAATTGGTAGCCATGTTTGAATTGCCTGTGGGAAGATAGGCCATAAGAGAAAGTACTGTTGGCAGGGGAGATGGGGTTATAAAAGAACAGGCAAGGAATATACATTGGTTGTTGTTGTTTAGTCATTCAGTTGTATCCAACTCTCTGTGATCCTAAGGACCAAAGCACGTCTGGCACATCTTGCGTCTGGTTGTGCTCATTCATAAGGTGATCTTGGCAAAGATACTGGACTGGGTTTCCAGTTCCTTCTCCAGTGGACGGCAATTTGTTTGACTTCTCTGCTATGACCTTCCCATCTTGGGTGACTGTACATGATATAGCTCACAGCTTCATTGAGGTACACAAGCCCCTTCACCACAACAAGGTGGCAAAACAGAATGGGAAAGATGGGCACTGGAGCCATATTTAAAGTCCTTATAAACCAGATGAGACCAGAAACAAATCCTGCAGGACAAATATGCAGGACATGGAAGCTATGTTTTCCCTCCTTATTCCAGATAGCTGTTTATATCCAGCACAAAATGATGTTTAAAGGAATTTTGGGATGTAACACTTGAAATATGTGGAATAAACGTATTTTTTTTCTTTCAGGAAATAATAGTTATTATCCTGCTATGGGAGTTTTAAAATACTGAGTAATACCTATGATTGTTACTATAAAATATTGGCAACCTCGAAATTCTGTCATAAAAATTACAAAACCCAAGAAGTACCATTCTGATCTCATAGGAAAATTGATTTAGATTGATTTGAGTTTTCAATCTTGGATGGTGTTTTGAAAAAAGCACCATATATATATGTTTATAAACTCAAAAACAGGGCCCCCTACTTTTTGGCATGTGTTTAACAATGTATTTTCAGTTTTTTTCCTTTATACTTGAAGGCATATCAAAGATTCAGGGATTACATCTCTGCACTTTGAGCAAAAAGCATCATTTATGTATGCAGCACATTTCAATAAAACATTTTATTTTTATTAATATCTAAAAATCCCTCAAATCATTATGTCGGTGTCCCCAGGGGTCTCTACACAGACACCTGATCCTCCCAATCAGCATGGTACATTTGGGGACCAATTTTGACCCCTTATTCACCTGCTGTGTCTTCCTCAGCCAATAAAAGAGCACTAATTAGATATGCCTTTAAGTATAAAGGAAAAAAAATGAAAATACAATGTTAAACACATGCCAAAAAGTAAGAAGCCCTGTTTTTGAGTTTATAATCATACTAGAGACTTGCCCATCAAAAAGGACTGCAATAAAAAGTGAAGCCTGCTGTTTGCCACATAATGAGAGCCTCTCCCCCTCTACTTTACTGGCCTCTCGTTGAGTGCCTTTGGCACTCATCACAGGCCTCACAATGAGCGCCTTCGGTGCTCATTCGAGCCTCCCCCCCCCCCCCTCTACCTCTCCCACCCTCTACTTTAATGGCATTGCGGGAAGCCCCTTCGCAGCTCATCAGGGGTCTTGCAATGATCGTCTTTGGTGCTCATTGCAAGTCTCTCCCCCTGTCTACTTCCTCCCTTGTGTATCATTTCCACACTCCTCTTCCTCCCTTGTGTCTCCTTCCCCTGCTCTGTCTGCTCTCTGCTGTGTCTGCTCTCTGTTGTGTTTGCTCTCTGCTTTGTCTGCTCTCTGTGTGTCTGCTGTGTCTGCTCTCTGCTGTGTCTGCTCTCTGTGTGTCTGCTGTGTCTGCTCTCTGCTGTGTCTGCTCTCTGTGTGTCTGCTGTGTCTGCTCTCTGCTGTGTCTACTCTCTGCTGTGTCTGCTCTATGTTGTGTTTGCTCTCTGCTGTGTCTGCTCTCTGCTGTGTCTGCTCTCTGTTGTGTTTGCTCTCTGCTGTGTCTGCTCTCTGCTGTGTCTGCTGTGTCTGCTCTCTGCTGTGTTTGCTGTGTCTGCTCTCTGCTGTGTCTACTCTGTGCTCTGTCTGCTCTCTGCTGTGTTTGCTGTTTCTGCTCTCTGCTGTGTCTACTCTTTGCTGTGTCTGCTCTCTGTTGTGTTTGCTCTCTGCTGTGTCTGCTCTCTGCTGTGTCTGCTCTCTGTTGTGTTTGCTCTCTGCTGTGTCTGCTCTCTGCTGTGTCTGCTGTGTCTGCTCTCTGCTGTGTTTGCTGTGTCTGCTCTCTGCTGTGTCTACTCTGTGCTGTGTTTGCTCTCTGCTGTGTCTGCTGTGTCTGCTCTCTGCTGTGTCTACTCTTTGCTGTGTCTGCTCTCTGTTGTGTTTGCTTTCTGCTGTGTCTGTTCTCTGCTGTGTTTGCTGTGTCTGCTCTCTGCTGTGTCTACTCTTTGCTGTGTCTGCTCTCTGTTGTGTTTGCTCTCTGCTGTGTCTGCTCCCTGCTGTGTTTGCTGTGTCTGCTCTCTGCTGTGTCCACTCTCTGGTGTGTCTGCTCTATGCTGTGTCTGCTCTCTGCTGTGTCTGCTGTGTCTGCTCTATGCTGTGTCTGCTCTCTGCTGTGTCTGCTCTCTGTTGTGTTTGCTCTCTGCTATATCTGTTTTCTGCTGTGTCTGCTCTCTGCTGTGTCTGCTGTGTCTGATTTATGCTGTGTTTGCTCTCTGCTGTGTCTGCTGTGTCTGCTCTCTGCTGTTTCGGCTCTCTGCTGTGTCTGCTCTGTGCTGTGTCTGCTCTCTGCTGCGTCTACTCTCTGCTGTGTTTGCTCTTTGCTGTGTCTGCTCTCTGTTGTTTCTGCTCTCTGCTGTGTCTGCTCTCTGCTGTGTCTGCTGTGTCTGCTCTCTGCTTTGTTTGTTGTGTCTGCCCTCTGCTGTGTCTGCTCTATGCTGTGTCTGCTCTCTGTTTTGTTTGCTGTGACTGCTCTCTGCTGTGTCTGCTCTATGCTGTGTCTACTCTTTGCTGTGTCTGCTCTCTGCTGTGTTTGCTGTGTCTGCTCTCTGCTGTGTCTGCTCTCTCCTGTGTTTGCTCTGTCTGCTCTCTGCTGTGTCTGCTCTATGCTGTGTCTACTCTCTGCTGTGTCTGCTTTCTGCTGTGTTTGCTGTGTCTGCTCTCTGCTGTGCCTGCTCCATGCTGTGTCTGCTCTCTGTTGTGTTTGCTCTCTGTTGTGTCTGCTCTCTACTGTGTCTGCTCTCTGCTGCGTTTGCTGTGTCTGCTATCTGCTGTGTCTGCTCTCTGCTGTGTCTACTTTCAGCTGTGTCTGCTCTCTGCTGTGCCTGCTGTGTCTGCTCTCTGCTGTGCCTGCTCTCTGTTGTATGTGCTGTATCTTCTCTCTGCTGTGTCTGCTGTGTCTGCTCTTTGCTGTGTTTGCTGTGTCTGCTCACTGCTGTGTTTGATGTATCTGCTCTCTGCTGTGTCTGCTCTCTAACAAGTCTGCTTTATGCTGTGTTTGCTGTGTCTGCTCTCTGCTATGTCTGCTCTCTGTTGTGTCTGCTCTCTGCTGTGTCTACTCTCTGCTGTGTTTTCTCTTTGCTGTGTCTGCTCTCTGCTGTGTCTGCTGTGTTTGCTCTCTGCTGTGTCTACTCTATGCTGTGTTTTCTCTTTGCTGTGTCTGCTCTCTGCTGTGTCTGCTGTGTTTGCTCTCTGCTGTGTCTGCTGTGTCCACTCTCTGTTGTTTCTGTTCTGTGCTGTGTCTGCTCTCTGTTGTGTCTGCTGGGTCTGCTCTCTGCTGTGTTTGCTGTGTCTGCTCTCTGCCGAGTCTGCTCTCTGCTGGGTCTGCTCTCTGCTGTGTTTGCTGTGTCTGCTCTCTGCTGTGTCTGCTCTCTGCTGTGTCTGCTCTCTGCTGTGCCTGCTCTCTGTTGTATGTGCTGTATCTTCTCTCTGCTGTGTCTGCTGGGTCTGCTCTTTGCTGTGTTTGTTGTGTTTGCTGTGTCTTCTCACTGCTGTGTTTGATGTATCTGCTCTCTGCTGTGTCTGCTGGGTCTGCTCTTTGCTGTGTTTGCTGTGTCTTCTCACTGCTGTGTTTGATGTATCTGCTCTCTGCTGTGTCTGCTCTCTTCTGTGTTTGCTCTCTGTTGTATGTGCTGTATCTTCTCCCTGCTGTGTCTGCTGTGTCTGCTATTTGCAGTGTTTGCTGTGTCTGCTCACTGCTGTGTTTGATGTATCTGCTCTTTGCTGTGTCTGCTCTCTGACGAGTCTGCTCTCTGCTGTGTCTGCTCTCTGCCGAGTCTGCTCTCTGCTGTGTTTGCCCTTTGCTGTGTCTGCTGTGTCTGCTCTCTGTTGTTTCTGCTCTCTGCTGTGTCTGCTGTGTCTGCTCTCTGCTGTGTTTGCTCTCTGCTGTGTCTGCTCTCTGCTGTGTCTGCTCTCTGCTGTTTCTGCTCTCTGCTGTGTTTGCTCTTTGCTGTGTCTGCTCTCTGCTGTGTCTGCTGTGTTTGCTCTCTGTTGTATCTGCTCTCTGCTGTGTCTGTTCTCTGCTGTGTCTGCTCTCTGCCGAGTCTGCTCTCTGCTGTGTCTACTCCTTGCTGTGTTTGCTATTTGCTGTGTCTGCTCTCTGCTGTGTCTGCTGTGTTTGCTCTCTGCTGTGTCTGCTGTGTCTGCTCTCTGCTGTGTCTGCTGTGTCTGCTCTTTGCTGTGCCTACTCCCTGCTGTGTCTGCTCTCTGCTGTGTCTGCTGTGTCTCCTCTCTGTTGTGTTTGCTCTCTGTTGTGTCTGCTCTCTGTTGTGTTTGCTCTCTGCTGTGTCTGCTGTGTCTGCTCTTTGCTGTGCCTACTCCCTGCTGTGTCTGCTCTCTGCTGTGTCTGCTGTGTCTCCTCTCTGTTGTGTTTGCTCTCTGTTGTGTCTGCTCTCTGTTGTGTTTGCTCTCTACTGTGTCTGCTCTCTGCTGTGTTTGCTGTGTCTGCTCTCTGCTGTGTCTACTCTCTGCTGTGTCTGCTCTCTGCTGTGTTTGCTGTGTCTGATCTCTGCTGTGTCTGCTCTCTGCTGTGTTTGCTATCTGCTGTGTCTGCTCTCTGCTGTGTCTACTCTCTGCTGTGTCTGCTCTCTGTTGTGTTTGCTCTCTGCTGTGTCTGCTCTCTGCTGTGTTTGCTGTGTCTGCTATCTGCTGTGTCCACTCTCTGCTGTGTCTGCTCTCTGCTGTGTCTGCTGTGTCTGCTCTCTGTTGTGTTTGCTGTGTCTGCTCTCTGCTGTGTCTGCTGTGTCTGCTCTCTGCTGTGTTTGCTGTGTCTTCTCTCTGCTGTGTCCACTCTCTGCTGTGTTTGCTCTCTGTTGTGTTTGCTCTCTGCTGTGTTTGCTCTCTGTTGTGTTTGCTCTCTGCTGTGTCTGCTCTCTGTTGTGTTTGCTCTCTGCTGTGGTTGCTCTGTCTGCTCTCTGTTGTGTTTGCTCTCTGCTGTGTTTGCTGTGTCTGATCTCTGCTGTGTCTGCTCTCTGCTGTGTTTGCTCTCTGCTGTGTCTGCTGTGTCTGCTCTTTGCTGTGCCTACTCCCTGCTGTGTCTGCTCTCTGCTGTGTCTGCTGTGTCTCCTCTCTGTTGTGTTTGCTCTCTGTTGTGTCTGCTCTCTGTTGTGTTTGCTCTCTACTGTGTCTGCTCTCTGCTGTGTTTGCTGTGTCTGCTCTCTGCTGTGTCTACTCTCTGCTGTGTCTGCTCTCTGCTGTGTTTGCTGTGTCTGATCTCTGCTGTGTCTGCTCTCTGCTGTGTTTGCTATCTGCTGTGTCTGCTCTCTGCTGTGTCTACTCTCTGCTGTGTCTGCTCTCTGTTGTGTTTGCTCTCTGCTGTGTCTGCTCTCTGCTGTGTTTGCTGTGTCTGCTATCTGCTGTGTCCACTCTCTGCTGTGTCTGCTCTCTGCTGTGTCTGCTGTGTCTGCTCTCTGTTGTGTTTGCTGTGTCTGCTCTCTGCTGTGTCTGCTGTGTCTGCTCTCTGCTGTGTTTGCTGTGTCTTCTCTCTGCTGTGTCCACTCTCTGCTGTGTTTGCTCTTTGTTGTGTTTGCTCTCTGCTGTGTTTGCTCTCTGTTGTGTTTGCTCTCTGCTGTGTCTGCTGTGTCTGTTTTCTGTTGATTCTGCTCTCTGCTGTGTCTGCTCTCTGCTGTGTCTGTTGTGTTTGCTCTCTGCTGTGTCTGCTTTGTCTGCTCTCTGCTTTGTCTGCTCTCTGTTGTGTCTGCTGTGTCTGCTCTCTGCTATGTTTGCTGTGTCTGCTCCCTGCTGTGTCTGCTCTCTGCTGCGTCTGCTCTATGCAGTGTCTACTGTCACAACCTACAATGATGATGGAGTATAGAAGATCCTAGTCCTCTTTTCTCCTGTAGGTTTTAGACCTAAGATTTGGGTGACTCAGACCAATGGACCTTCTTTGCGGATGCAAGAGCATAAGTCCCAGCTTAAGGTAGTGTGCTCTGGGAACCCTGGAAGGAAGTCAGAAACGATCTCCTCTGCCAGCATATGCCCTTGGGTCAATAATACACCTGCACACCAAGTCTTGATGAAAATTATGAACCATGTTTTATTTTAATGTTATTTTATGTTTTGCTCTCTGCTGTGTCTACTCTCTGCTGTGTTTTCTCTTTGCTGTGTCTGCTCTCTGCTGTGTCTGCTGTGTTTGCTCTCTGCTGTGTCTACTCTCTGCTGTGTTTTCTCTTTGCTGTGTCTGCTCTCTGCTGTGTCTGCTGTGTCCACTCTCTGTTGTTTCTGTTCTGTGCTGTGTCTGCTCTCTGCTGTGTCTGCTGGGTCTGCTCTCTGCTGTGTTTGCTGTGTCTGCTCTCTGCCGAGTCTGCTCTCTGCGGTGTCTACTCTCTGCTGTGTCTGCTCTCTGCTGTGTTTGCTGTGTCTGCTCTCTGCTGTGTCTGCTCTCTGCTGTGTCTGCTCTCTGCTGTGCCTGCTCTCTGTTGTATGTGCTGTATCTTCTCTCTGCTGTGTCTGCTGGGTCTGCTCTTTGCTGTGTTTGCTGTGTCTTCTCACTGCTGTGTTTGATGTATCTGCTCTCTGCTGTGTCTGCTCTCTTCTGTGTTTGCTCTCTGTTGTATGTGCTGTATCTTCTCTCTGCTGTGTCTGCTGTGTCTGCTATTTGCAGTGTTTGCTGTGTCTGCTCACTGCTGTGTTTGATGTATCTGCTCTTTGCTGTGTCTGCTCTCTGACGAGTCTGCTCTCTGCTGTGTCTGCTCTCTGCCGAGTCTGCTCTCTGCTGTGTTTGCCCTTTGCTGTGTCTGCTGTGTCTGCTCTCTTTTGTTTCTGCTCTCTGCTGTGTCTGCTGTGTCTGCTCTCTGCTGTGTTTGCTCTCTGCTGTGTCTGCTCTCTGCTGTGTCTGCTCTCTGCTGTTTCTGCTCTCTGCTGTGTTTGCTCTTTGCTGTGTCTGCTCTCTGCTGTGTCTGCTGTGTTTGCTCTCTGTTGTATCTGCTCTCTGCTGTGTCTGTTCTCTGCTGTGTCTGCTCTCTGCCGAGTCTGCTCTCTGCTGTGTCTACTCCTTGCTGTGTTTGCTATTTGCTGTGTCTGCTCTCTGCTGTGTCTGCTGTGTTTGCTCTCTGCTGTGTCTGCTGTGTCTGCTCTCTGCTGTGTCTGCTGTGTCTGCTCTTTGCTGTGCCTACTCCCTGCTGTGTCTGCTCTCTGCTGTGTCTGCTGTGTCTCCTCTCTGTTGTGTTTGCTCTCTGTTGTGTCTGCTCTCTGTTGTGTTTGCTCTCTGCTGTGTCTGCTGTGTCTGCTCTTTGCTGTGCCTACTCCCTGCTGTGTCTGCTCTCTGCTGTGTCTGCTGTGTCTCCTCTCTGTTGTGTTTGCTCTCTGTTGTGTCTGCTCTCTGTTGTGTTTGCTCTCTACTGTGTCTGCTCTCTGCTGTGTTTGCTGTGTCTGCTCTCTGCTGTGTCTACTCTCTGCTGTGTCTGCTCTCTGCTGTGTTTGCTGTGTCTGATCTCTGCTGTGTCTGCTCTCTGCTGTGTTTGCTATCTGCTGTGTCTGCTCTCTGCTGTGTCTACTCTCTGCTGTGTCTGCTCTCTGTTGTGTTTGCTCTCTGCTGTGTCTGCTCTCTGCTGTGTTTGCTGTGTCTGCTATCTGCTGTGTCCACTCTCTGCTGTGTCTGCTCTCTGCTGTGTCTGCTGTGTCTGCTCTCTGTTGTGTTTGCTGTGTCTGCTCTCTGCTGTGTCTGCTGTGTCTGCTCTCTGCTGTGTTTGCTGTGTCTTCTCTCTGCTGTGTCCACTCTCTGCTGTGTTTGCTCTTTGTTGTGTTTGCTCTCTGCTGTGTTTGCTCTCTGTTGTGTTTGCTCTCTGCTGTGTCTGCTGTGTCTGTTTTCTGTTGATTCTGCTCTCTGCTGTGTCTGCTCTCTGCTGTGTCTGTTGTGTTTGCTCTCTGCTGTGTCTGCTTTGTCTGCTCTCTGCTTTGTCTGCTCTCTGTTGTGTCTGCTGTGTCTGCTCTCTGCTATGTTTGCTGTGTCTGCTCCCTGCTGTGTCTGCTCTCTGCTGCGTCTGCTCTATGCAGTGTCTACTGTCACAACCTACAATGATGATGGAGTATAGAAGATCCTAGTCCTCTTTTCTCCTGTAGGTTTTAGACCTAAGATTTGGGTGACTCAGACCAATGGACCTTCTTTGCGGATGCAAGAGCATAAGTCCCAGCTTAAGGTAGTGTGCTCTGGGAACCCTGGAAGGAAGTCAGAAACGATCTCCTCTGCCAGCATATGCCCTTGGGTCAATAATACACCTGCACACCAAGTCTTGATGAAAATTATGAACCATGTTTTATTTTAATGTTATTTTATGTTTTGCTCTCTGCTGTGTCTACTCTCTGCTGTGTCTGCTGTGTTTGCTCTCTGCTGTGTCTACTCTCTGCTGTGTTTTCTCTTTGCTGTGTCTGCTCTCTGCTGTGTCTGCTGTGTCCACTCTCTGTTGTTTCTGTTCTGTGCTGTGTCTGCTCTCTGCTGTGTCTGCTGGGTCTGCTCTCTGCTGTGTTTGCTGTGTCTGCTCTCTGCCGAGTCTGCTCTCTGCGGTGTCTACTCTCTGCTGTGTCTGCTCTCTGCTGTGTTTGCTGTGTCTGCTCTCTGCTGTGTCTGCTCTCTGCTGTGTCTGCTCTCTGCTGTGCCTGCTCTCTGTTGTATGTGCTGTATCTTCTCTCTGCTGTGTCTGCTGGGTCTGCTCTTTGCTGTGTTTGCTGTGTCTTCTCACTGCTGTGTTTGATGTATCTGCTCTCTGCTGTGTCTGCTCTCTTCTGTGTTTGCTCTCTGTTGTATGTGCTGTATCTTCTCTCTGCTGTGTCTGCTGTGTCTGCTATTTGCAGTGTTTGCTGTGTCTGCTCACTGCTGTGTTTGATGTATCTGCTCTTTGCTGTGTCTGCTCTCTGACGAGTCTGCTCTCTGCTGTGTCTGCTCTCTGCCGAGTCTGCTCTCTGCTGTGTTTGCCCTTTGCTGTGTCTGCTGTGTCTGCTCTCTGTTGTTTCTGCTCTCTGCTGTGTCTGCTGTGTCTGCTCTCTGCTGTGTTTGCTCTCTGCTGTGTCTGCTCTCTGCTGTGTCTGCTCTCTGCTGTTTCTGCTCTCTGCTGTGTTTGCTCTTTGCTGTGTCTGCTCTCTGCTGTGTCTGCTGTGTTTGCTCTCTGTTGTATCTGCTCTCTGCTGTGTCTGTTCTCTGCTGTGTCTGCTCTCTGCCGAGTCTGCTCTCTGCTGTGTCTACTCCTTGCTGTGTTTGCTATTTGCTGTGTCTGCTCTCTGCTGTGTCTGCTGTGTTTGCTCTCTGCTGTGTCTGCTGTGTCTGCTCTCTGCTGTGTCTGCTGTGTCTGCTCTTTGCTGTGCCTACTCCCTGCTGTGTCTGCTCTCTGCTGTGTCTGCTGTGTCTCCTCTCTGTTGTGTTTGCTCTCTGTTGTGTCTGCTCTCTGTTGTGTTTGCTCTCTGCTGTGTCTGCTGTGTCTGCTCTTTGCTGTGCCTACTCCCTGCTGTGTCTGCTCTCTGCTGTGTCTGCTGTGTCTCCTCTCTGTTGTGTTTGCTCTCTGTTGTGTCTGCTCTCTGTTGTGTTTGCTCTCTACTGTGTCTGCTCTCTGCTGTGTTTGCTGTGTCTGCTCTCTGCTGTGTCTACTCTCTGCTGTGTCTGCTCTCTGCTGTGTTTGCTGTGTCTGATCTCTGCTGTGTCTGCTCTCTGCTGTGTTTGCTATCTGCTGTGTCTGCTCTCTGCTGTGTCTACTCTCTGCTGTGTCTGCTCTCTGTTGTGTTTGCTCTCTGCTGTGTCTGCTCTCTGCTGTGTTTGCTGTGTCTGCTATCTGCTGTGTCCACTCTCTGCTGTGTCTGCTCTCTGCTGTGTCTGCTGTGTCTGCTCTCTGTTGTGTTTGCTGTGTCTGCTCTCTGCTGTGTCTGCTGTGTCTGCTCTCTGCTGTGTTTGCTGTGTCTTCTCTCTGCTGTGTCCACTCTCTGCTGTGTTTGCTCTTTGTTGTGTTTGCTCTCTGCTGTGTTTGCTCTCTGTTGTGTTTGCTCTCTGCTGTGTCTGCTGTGTCTGTTTTCTGTTGATTCTGCTCTCTGCTGTGTCTGCTCTCTGCTGTGTCTGTTGTGTTTGCTCTCTGCTGTGTCTGCTTTGTCTGCTCTCTGCTTTGTCTGCTCTCTGTTGTGTCTGCTGTGTCTGCTCTCTGCTATGTTTGCTGTGTCTGCTCCCTGCTGTGTCTGCTCTCTGCTGCGTCTGCTCTATGCAGTGTCTACTGTCACAACCTACAATGATGATGGAGTATAGAAGATCCTAGTCCTCTTTTCTCCTGTAGGTTTTAGACCTAAGATTTGGGTGACTCAGACCAATGGACCTTCTTTGCGGATGCAAGAGCATAAGTCCCAGCTTAAGGTAGTGTGCTCTGGGAACCCTGGAAGGAAGTCAGAAACGATCTCCTCTGCCAGCATATGCCCTTGGGTCAATAATACACCTGCACACCAAGTCTTGATGAAAATTATGAACCATGTTTTATTTTAATGTTATTTTATGTTTTGCTCTCTGCTGTGTCTACTCTCTGCTGTGTTTTCTCTTTGCTGTGTCTGCTCTCTGCTGTGTCTGCTGTGTTTGCTCTCTGCTGTGTCTACTCTCTGCTGTGTTTTCTCTTTGCTGTGTCTGCTCTCTGCTGTGTCTGCTGTGTCCACTCTCTGTTGTTTCTGTTCTGTGCTGTGTCTGCTCTCTGCTGTGTCTGCTGGGTCTGCTCTCTGCTGTGTTTGCTGTGTCTGCTCTCTGCCGAGTCTGCTCTCTGCGGTGTCTACTCTCTGCTGTGTCTGCTCTCTGCTGTGTTTGCTGTGTCTGCTCTCTGCTGTGTCTGCTCTCTGCTGTGTCTGCTCTCTGCTGTGCCTGCTCTCTGTTGTATGTGCTGTATCTTCTCTCTGCTGTGTCTGCTGGGTCTGCTCTTTGCTGTGTTTGTTGTGTTTGCTGTGTCTTCTCACTGCTGTGTTTGATGTATCTGCTCTCTGCTGTGTCTGCTGGGTCTGCTCTTTGCTGTGTTTGCTGTGTCTTCTCACTGCTGTGTTTGATGTATCTGCTCTCTGCTGTGTCTGCTCTCTTCTGTGTTTGCTCTCTGTTGTATGTGCTGTATCTTCTCTCTGCTGTGTCTGCTGTGTCTGCTATTTGCAGTGTTTGCTGTGTCTGCTCACTGCTGTGTTTGATTTATCTGCTCTTTGCTGTGTCTGCTCTCTGCCGAGTCTGCTCTCTGCTGTGTCTGCTCTCTGCCGAGTCTGCTCTCTGCTGTGTTTGCCCTTTGCTGTTTCTGCTGTGTCTGCTCTCTGTTGTTTCTGCTCTCTGCTGTGTCTGCTGTGTCTGCTCTCTGCTGTGTCTGCTGTGTCTGCTCTCTGC
This sequence comes from Discoglossus pictus, assembly GCA_027410445.1. NCBI lineage: Eukaryota > Metazoa > Chordata > Amphibia > Anura > Alytidae > Discoglossus > Discoglossus pictus. The sequence goes on from CM050172.1 coordinate 94,497,393, forward strand.
TGTGTCTGCTGTGTCTGCTCTCTGTTGTTTCTGCTCTTTGCTGTGTTTGCTGTGTCTGCTCTCTGCTGTGTCTGCTGTGTCTGCTCTCTGCTGTGTTTGCTCTTTGCTGTGTCTGCTCTCTGCTGTGTCTGCTGTGTTTGCTCTCTGCTGTGTCTGCTCTCTGTTGTTTCTGCTCTCTGCTGTTTCTGCTCTCTGTTTTGTTTGCTGTGTCTACTCTCTGCTGTGTCTGCTCTCTGCTGTGTCTGCTCTCTGCTATGTCTGCTGTCTGTCGAGTCTGCTCTCTGCTGTGTATGCTCTCTGCCGAGTCTGCTCTCTGCTGTGTTTGCTCTTTGCTGTGTCTGCTCTCTGCTGTGTCTGCTGTGTTTGCTCTCTGCTGTGTCTGCTCTCTGCTGTGTTTGCTCTCTGCAGAGTCTGCTCTCTGCTGTGTTTGCTCTTTGCTGTGTCTGCTCTCTGCTGTGTCTGCTGTGTTTGCTCTCTGCTGTGTCTGCTCTCTGCTGTATCTGCTCTCTGTTGTTTCTGCTCTCTGCTGTGTCTGCTGTGTCTGCTCTCTGCTGTGTCTGCTCTCTGCTGTGTCTTCTCTCTGCTGTGTTTGCTGTGTCTGCTCTCTGCTGTGTCTGCTCTCTGTTGTGTCTGCTCTATGCTGTGTCTACTCTCTGCTGTGTCTGCTCTCTGCTGTGTCTGCTCTCTGCTATGTTTGCTCTGTCTGCTATGTCTGCTGTCTGTCGAGTATGCTCTCTGCTGTGTTTGCTGTGTCTGCTGTCTGCTATGTCTGCTCTCTGCGGTGTCTGCTCTCTGCTGTGTTTGCTCTGTCTGCTCTCTGCTGTGTCTGCTCTCTGCTGTGTTTGCTGTGTCTGCTCTCTGCTGTGTCTACTCTCTGCCGAGTCTGCTCTCTGCTGTGTCTGCTGTGTTTGCTCTCTGCTGTGTCTACTCTCTGCTGTGTCTGCTCTCTGCTGTGTTTGCTCTGTCTGCTGTCTGCTATGTCTGCTCTCTTTCGAGTATGGTCTCTGCTGTGTTTGTTGTGTCTGCTCTCTGCTGTGTCTGCTCTCTGCCGAGTCTGCTCTCTGCTGTGTCTACTCTCTGCTGTGTTTGCTATTTGCTGTGTTTGCTCTCTGCTGTGTCTGCTGTGTCTGCTCTCTGTTGTATCTGCTCTCTGCTGTGTCTGTTCTCTGCTGTGTCTGCTCTCTGCAGAGTCTGCTCTCTGCTGTGTCTACTCCTTGCTGTGTTTGCTCTTTGCTGTGTCTGCTCTCTGCTGTGTCTGCTGTGTTTGCTCTCTGCTGTGTCTGCTGTGTCTGCTCTCTGCTGTGTCTGCTCTCTGCTGTGCCTACTCCCTGCTGTGTCTGCTCTCTGCTGTGTCTGCTGTGTCTCCTCTCTGTTGTGTTTGCTCTCTGTTGTGTCTGCTCTCTGTTGTGTTTGCTCTCTGCTGTGTCTGCTCTCTGCTGTGTCTGCTGTGTCTTCTCTCTACTGTGTCTGCTCTCTGCTGTGTTTGCTGTGTCTGCTCTCTGCTGTGTCTACTCTCTGCTGTGTCTGCTCTCTGCTGTGTTTGCTGTGTCTGATCTCTGCTGTGTCTGCTTTCTGCTGTGTTTGCTCTCTGCTGTGTCTGATTTATGCTGTGTTTGCTCTCTGCTGTGTCTGCTGTATCTGCTCTCTGCTGTGTCTACTCTCTGCTGTGTCTGCTCTCTGTTGTGTTTGCTCTCTGCAGTGTCTGCTGTGTTTGCTGTGTCTGCTATCTGTTGTGTTTGCTCTCTGCTGTGTCTGCTCTCTGCTGTGTTTGCTGTGTCTGCTATCTGCTGTGTCCACTCTCTGGTGTGTCTGCTCTCTGCTGTGTCTGCTCTCTGTTGTGTTTGCTGTGTCTGCTCTCTGCTGTGTCTGCTGTGTCTGCTCTCTGCTGTGTTTGCTGTGTCTTCTCTCTGCTGTGTCCACTCTTTGCTGTGTTTGCTCTCTGTTGTGTTTGCTCTCTGCTGTGTTTGCTGTGTCTGATCTCTGCTGTGTCTGCTCTCTGCTGTGTTTGCTCTCTGCTGTGTCTGATTTATGCTGTGTTTGCTCTCTGCTGTGTCTGCTGTGTCTGTTTTCTGTTGTTTCTGCTCTCTGCTGTGTCTGCTCTCTGCTGTGTCTGTTGTGTTTGCTCTCTGCTGTGTCTGCTTTGTCTGCTCTCTGCTTTGTCTGCTCTCTGTTGTGTCTGCTGTGTCTGCTCTCTGCTATGTTTGCTGTGTCTGCTCCCTGCTGTGTCTGCTCTCTGCTGCGTCTGCTCTATGCAGTGTCTACTGTCACAACCTACAATGATGATGGAGTATAGAAGATCCTAGTCCTCTTATCTCCTGTAGGTTTTAGACCTAAGATTTGGGTGACTCAGACCAATGGACAGTCTTTGCGGATGCAAGAGCATAAGTCCCAGCTTAAGGTAGTGTGCGCTGGGAAGCCTGGAAGGAAGTCAGAAACGATCTCCTCTGCCAGCATATACCCTTGGGTCAATAATACACCTGCACACCAAGTCTTGATGAAAATTATGAACCATGTTTTATTTTAGAACAGCATATTTAACCACATCACACAAGAATGGGGGAAGTGGCTACCGTTATCCAGCCCCAAGTGACGTCTGGCCCATCATGAAGGGGAACTGTGCATGAACCAATAGTCCCCACCCAGGTCCGCCCACTAGGCGAGGCCAACTAATTCATTTGGGGTCTGAATCTCCAGGGCAAAGCATGTCTTTTACTCTCCTGTGCCCAGGCTATGAAAGCTGAGACGCCTTCAGGCCATCCCATTGTTTCTGGGTGCCTGCCTGTCTGCTCTCCAGCTGTGAGCTTCCCATTGTTAGTTCTATGCTGGATACTTAGCTAATGGGATTAACAGGTCTTTGGGAACAAAGGAGGTGTGGCTGTATTCAATGGCTTTCCCTCTACAATATAATGACATACTAATATAATACCATACATTCATATTTACAAATACAACACACAATGTTTCACACACATAGAACCAACACATCCCACCAGCTCCCTCACATGACACCCATTACAATGAGCCTAAACATGGAAGGGATGGGGATATGCTAAGGGGTAAACTTATAATACTTTATCCCCTAGACCACAACACAACAATATATCCATAACAAGTGGGCCCCAAACCTTTTGTTCTTCCACATGGCAACAGCATGTGGAAGATAACCCAGCCCAAAATGGCCACTGCTGCCAGTCACAAAATGGCCCCAGCATAGTTCACACCAAATCCAATATGGCCACTGGCTGATTCATGACATCTACTCTCTGCTGTGTCTGCTCTCTGTTGTGTTTGCTGTGTCTGCTCTCTGTTGTGTATGCTCTCTGCTGTGTCTGCTCTCTGCTGTGTTTGCTCTGTCTGCTCTCTTCTGTGTCTGCTCTCTGCTGTGCCTACTCCCTGCTGTGTCTGCTCTCTGCTGTGTCTGCTGTGTCTGCTCTCTGTTGTGTTTGCTCTCTGCTGTGTCTGCTGTGACTGCTCTCTGCTGTGTCTGCTCTCTACTGTGTCTGCTCTCTGCTGTGTTTGCTGTGTCTGCTATCTGCTGTGTCTGCTCTCTGCTGTGTCTGCTCTCTGTTGTGTTTGCTCTCTGTTGTGTTTGCTCTCTGCTGTGTCTGCTGTGTCTGATCTCTGCTGTGTTTGCTCTCTGCTGTGTCTGCTCTCTGTTGTGTTTGCTGTGTCTGCTATCTGCTATGTCTGCTGTGTCTGCTTTCTGCTGTGTCTACTCTCAGCTGTGTCTGCTCTCTGCTGTGCCTGCTGTGTCTACTCTCAGCTTTGTGTGCTGTGTCTGCTCTATGCTGAGTTTGCTCTCTGCTGTTTCTGCGCTCTGCTGTGTCTACTCTCTGCTGTGTCTGCTCTCTGCTTTGTCTGCTGTGTCTGCTCTATGCTGTGTTTGCTGTGTCTTCTCTCTGCTGTGTCTTCTCTCTGTTATGTCTGCTCTCTGCTGTGTCTGCTCTCTGCTCTCTGCTTCTCTCTACTTTGTTTGCTGTGTTGCTGTCTGCTGTGTCTGCTCTCTGCTGCATCTGCTCTCTGCACTCTGCTGTGTCTGCTCTCTACTGTGCCTTCTCTCTACTGTGTCTGCTCTCTGCTGTACCTGCTGTATCTGCTCTCTACTGTGTCTTCTCTCTGCTGTGTCTGCTCTCTAGTCTGTTTTGTGTCTGTTCTCTGATGTATTTGCTGTGCTTCCTCTCTGCTGTGTCCGCTGGGTCAGCTCTCTGCTGTGTTTGATGTTTCTGCTCTCTGCTGTCTCGACTCACTGTTGTGTCTGCTCTCTGATGTGTCTGCTCTCTGATGTGTCTGCTCTAACTGCTCTCTGATGTGTCTGCTCTCTGATGTGTCTGCTCTAACAGCTCTCTGCTGTGTCTGCTCTCTGCTGTGTTTGCTGTGTCTGCTCTCTGCTGTGTCTGCTCTCTGCTGTGTCTGCTCTCTGCTGTGTCTGTTCTCTGCTTTGTCTGCTCTCTGCTGTGTTTGCTGTGTCTGCTCTCTGCTGTGTCTGTTCTCTGTTGTGTTTGCTTTCTGCTGTGTCTACTCTCTGCTGTGTCTGCTGTGTATGTTTTCTGCTGTATCTGTTCTCTGCTGTGTCTGCTCTTGTTGTGTCTGCTCTCTGGCGTGTTTGCTGTGTCTTCTCTCTGCTGTGTCTGATCTCTGCTCTGTTTTGTGTCTGTTCTCTGATGTATTTGCTGTGCTTCCTCTCTGCTGTGTCCGCTGGGACAGCTCTCTGCTGTGTTTGATGTTTCTGCTCTCTGCTGTCTCGACTCACTGTTATGTCTGGTCTCTGCTGTATTTGCTGGGTCTGCTCTCTTCCGTGTCTGCTTTCTGCTGTGTCTTCTCTCTGTTGTGTCTGCTCTCTGATGTGTCTGCTCTCTGATGTGTCTGCTCTATCTGCTCTCTGCTGTGTCTGCTCTCTGCTGTGTCTGTTTTCTGCTTTGTCTGCTCTCTGCTGTGTTTGCTGTGTCTGCTCTCTGCTTTGTCTGTTCTCTGTTGTGTTTGCTTTCTGCTGTGTCTACTCTCTGCTGTGTATGTTTTCTGCTGTGTCTGTTCTCTGCTGTGTCTGCTCTCTGCTGTGTCTGTCGTGTCTACTCTCTGCTGTTTGCTGTGTCTGCTCCTGTTGTGTCTGCTCTCTGCCGTGTTTGCTGTGTTTACTCTCTGCTGTGTCTGCTCTCTGCTGTGTCTGCTCTCTGCTCTCTATTGTGTCTGCTCTCTGCTGAGTTTGCTGTGTCTACTCTCTGTTGTGTCTGCTCTCTGCTTTGTCTGCTCTCTCCTCTCTGCTGTGTCTGCTCTCTGCTGTGTCTGCTCTCTTCTGTGTTTGCTGTGTCTCCTCTCTGTTGTGTCATCTCTCTGCTGTGTGTGCTCTATGCTGTGTCTTCTTTCTCCTCTCTGCTGTGTCTGCTCTCTGTTGTGTCTGCTCTCTGCTGTGTCTTCTTTCTCCTCTCTGCTGTGTCTGCTCTCTGCTGTGTGTGCTATGTCTGGTCTCTGCTGTGTCGGTTCTCTGCTGTGCTTGCTGTGTCTGCTCCCTCCTCTCTGCGCTGTGTCTGCTCTCTGCTGTGTTTGCTGTGTCTGCTCTCTCCTCTCTGCTGTGTCTGCTCTCTGCTGTGTGCGCTGTGTCTGCTCTCTGCTGTGTCTGCTCCCTGCTGTGTTTGCTCTCTGCTGTGTTTGCAGTGTCTGCTCTCTCCTCTCTGCTGTGTCTGCTCTCTGCTGTGTCTGCTCTCTCTTGTGTGGGCTGTGTCTGCTCTCTGCTGTATCTGCTCCCTGCTGGGTTTGCTTTCTGCTGTGTTTGTTGTGTCTGCTCTCTCCTCTCTGCTGTGTCTGCTCTCTGTTGTGTTTGCTGTGTTTCCTCTCTGCTGTGTCTGCTCTCTGCTGTGTTTGTTGTGTCTGCTCTCTCCTCTCTGCTGTGTCTGCTCTCTGTTGTGTTTGCTGTGTCTGCTCTCTGCTCTCTGCTGTGTCTGCTCTCTTCTGTGTCTGCTCTCTACTGTCTGTGTTCGCTCTATGCTGTGCTGCCCTCTCCCCTGACCAGAGATCAACATACAGAGCTGTCCTGTGTGTGAGAGAGCTGCAGCTGTCACCATAGAGAGTGGGAGAGTGAGAGGTGGGTTAGTGGGTGAATGTGTGAGAGAGAGAAAAAAGCACTAGCAGCAGTAGTTGAAGTAGGGAATATATAATCTGCAGGGGTGGTAATCAGGTCATAATGTGCTGCATAGAGAGACTTTCATATGAAAATACATAGCACATTCTAACATGGTGCCACACTACAAATTCCATGCTGCTTTGCAGCACAGACAGGATCTCCAGAGTTTCATCCAAATGTTTCAACTGTCTCTGCATGCTCCTGATTGGCTAAAACAAATTATGTATTTTATGCTAATTTGGCCTTATTGTAAACTGACGTTTTGCTAACTTCAAGGTACAATTTTAAAGGTTTACTTTGGTATTTTTTTAAGGCAAACAAATGTTTTCATACACTACTAATTCTCCTCTATCAGGTGCATTCCTAATCAATGAAACTTAGATATGTCTTTAATTACTGTAAAGCGCTACTGAATATGTTGTCAAAAAACTAATAATAATAAAAAATAAAGTGTACAATGTGATAATTTACATTGTATTTGTTTGTTTTTTTATGTTTAACTATCATTCACTTTTATTAAGTTTGTTTTATAGGATAACTCGATTGTTATTATTTTTGTTTTATTTCCCTCAAAAATGTATTCTTGGGTTCACACAAGACATTTTTTTGTTGTGCTGTTACTTATTGAAATTGTCAAAATGTTGTGTTTTTTGTTTTTTTATTAGTGTTTTACTATTTTTTTCATTTGTTTGTGTTTGTTTTTGTGCATCTGTGCAGTATATGTTACTTTGTATAATTTTGTCATTGTATCATGCATTTGTTTTTGCTTTTTTTTGTTTTATATATAGATTTTTGTTTGTAATTTTTGATATACAGTGGATATAAAAAGTCTACACAACCCTGTTAAAATGTCAGGTTTCTGTGCTGTTAAAAAATGAGACAAGGATAAATCCTTTCAGAACTTTTTCCACCTTTAATGTGACCTATTAATTGTACAACTCAATTGAAAACAAACTGAAATCTTTTAGGTGGAAGGAAGAAAAAAAAAAATAATAATGTGGTTGCATAAGTCTGCACACCCTCTTATAACTAGGGATGTAGCTGTGTTCAGAATTAAGCAATCACATTCCAAATCGTGTTAAATAGGAGTCAGCATACACCTGCCATCATTTAAAGCGCCTCTGATTAACCCCAAATAAAGTTCAGCTGCTCTAGTTGGTCTTTCCTGAAATTTTCTTAGTCTCATCCCACAACAAAAGCCATGGTCCACAGAGAGCTTCCAAAGCATCAGAGGGATCTCATTGTTAAAAGGTATCAGTCAGGAGAAGGGTACAAAAGAATTTCCAAGGCATTAGATATACCATGGAACACAGTGAAGACAGTCATCATCAAGTGGAGAAAATATGGCACAACAGTGACATTACCAAGAACTGGAGCTCCCTGAAAAGACGAGAAGAAAACTGGTCTGGGAGGCTACCAAGAGGCCTACAGCAACATTAAAGGAGCTGCAGGAATATCTGGCAAGTACTGGCTGGGTGGTACATGTGACAACAATCTCACGTATTCTTCATATGTCTGGGCTATTGCCTAGAGTGGCAAGACGAAAGCCTTTTCTTACGAAGAAAAACATCCAAGCCAGGCTACATTTTGCAAAAACACATCTGAAGTCTCCCAAAAGCATGTGGGAAAAGGTGTTATGGTCTGATGAAACCAAGGTTGAACTTTTTGGCCATAATTCCAAAAGATATGTTTGGCGCAAAAACAACACTGCACATCACCAAAAGAACACCATACCCACAGTGAAGCATGGTGGTGGCAGCATCATGCTTTGGGGCTGTTTTTCTTCAGCTGGAACTGGGGCCTTAGTTAAGATAGAGGGCATTATGGAGTGTTTTTGCAAAGAAGAGTGGGCAAATCTTGCCAAGTCAAAATGTGCCATGCTGATAGACTCATACCCAAAAAGACTGAGTGCTGTAATAAAATTAAAAGGTGCTTCAACAAAGTATTAGTTTAAGGGTGTGCAGACTTATGCAACCATATTATTTAATTTTTATATTTTTTCTTCCCTCTACCTAAAAGATTTCAGTTTGTTTTTCAATTGAGTTGTACAGTTTATAGGTCACATTAAAGGTGGAAAAAGTTCTGAAATGATTTATCTTTGTCTCATTTGTTTACAGCACAGAAACCTGACATTTTAACAGGGGTGTGTAGACTTTTTATATCCACTGTACATGTATTCTTATGGATGTTTTTATCAACAAATGAAGATCTAGGAGTAAAATGTCCTCAGGCTGCTGATGTAATGCCACGCCCTGTAACACTGGCCATGATCAGGAGGTGTTTGCCTTTGGCTAAACAATTAACAGTTAGTTATTTGTATCTCCAAAACAGGAATATTCAGGTTTTGGTAGTTATTCAGATTAAGTCACTATCAGGAAATAGATAGCAGTCCTGTTAATTTCATGATATTCTTGATTTCTGTGTTTACCGGAGAAAGCTCAGAGCTAAATTAATATGTAAAATCAAGCAATGTCAAGATATTAAAGAGTATAATAGAGTACTTTTAAACATATTGCATCATCTATAGCTAGATTTGGTAATGAAATATAGTATATTTAGAACTTTTTTATTTTCAAAAATGGTCAATATTAGTAAAATCACTAGCAATAGTTACAATAATTAAATAAATAAATATATATATATATATATATATATATATATATATATATATATATATATATATATATATTTATATATATACAGTATCTCACAAAAGTGAGTACACCGCTCACATCTTTGTAAATATTTTATTATAAAAACACTTATATATAAACTTGAGCAGGAATTAAGTTTACTAACTTATTTTTTAAATAAGATTCACAAATGTATTATTCATTTTCTGTACTACTATATATATATTTGGGGGGGAGCTCTAAAGGCACAGGGAATCTTGTGAAAATTGATGGCAAGATGAATGCAGCATGTTATCAGAAAATACTGGCAGACAATTTGCATTCTTCTGCACGAAGGCTGCGCATGGGACGCTCTTGGACTTTCCAGCATGACAATGACCCTAAGCACAAGGCCAAGTTGACCCTCCAGTGGTTACAGCAGAAAAAATTGAAGGTTGTGTAGTGGTCATCACAGTCTCCTGACCTTAATATCATCGAGCCACTCTGGGGAGATCTCAAACGTGGGGTTCATGCAAGATGACCAAAGAATTTGCATGACCTGGAGGCATTTTGCCAAGACGAATGGGCAGCTATACCACCTGCAAGAATTAGGGGCCTCGTAGACAACTATTACAGAAGACTGCACGCTGTCATTGATGCTAAAGGGGGCAATACACAGTATTAAGAACTAAGGGCATGCAAACTTTCAAACAGGGTCATTTCATTTTTTTCTTTGTTGCCATGTTTTGTTTATGATTGTGCCATTCTGTTATAACCTGCAGTTGAATATGAATCCCATAAGAAATAAAAGAAATGCCTGCTCACTCATGTTTTCTTTAAAAATTGTACATATTACCAATTCGTCAAGGGTATGCAAACTTTTGTGCACAATTGTATATATAGTGGGGGTGGCCACGGATAGCACTGAGGAAGACCACATTCTCCCGGTGTGTATAATTGTGGGCCCTGTGCGCACCCTTAGGCTCTTGCCCTCTGAACTGTGGATGGGGACCCTTGCCTCCCTGACCTGTCCCTGGGGTATTTCCCTTCCCTGAACTACCACCCCCCTGGAATCAGGCCCCTTCCCCTCTGTCCCTCTGCTATGTGTGCCCTCTTCCACCACCTCCTCTGCACCCACCTTCTTTCCCTCCTCCTCCCCCTACTGGCCCTCCTCTATCCTCCTCCTCGCCCTCCTCCACCTCACTCCTCTCCTCCTTCACCTCTACTCCCCATAGTATCTCTCTCTCCTCTCTATCCTCCTCACCTATCCTCTTCTCCTCCTCCTCACCTCTCCAATCCTCACCCCTCCTACCTCCATAATATCCCAAAAGTAAAATAAGGATAAATAAAAAAAAGTATAACTGTATATGTCTGTTGTAAAAAAAAATATATGTGTGCTATGTGTTATTAATAACTGTTGGAGGATGTTGGAGCTATATATGTCTCTATGTGTGTTCTTTAAATTATGTGTATTGCAAATATGTGTAATCTTTAAATATGTGTAAGCAAGTACTAAGTGTAAACTTGTATGAAATAAAATATAAATGAATAAAATCGCAAACTACCTCTCTGCAAACTCTCCTGCTCTCTCTCACTCTGAACACCCACCAGCTCCTAATTTGAAAGAAAATACAACACAGTCAACTCATGGGCGTGTGGAATGCAAATTTATAATCTTCCTCTGTCAATCACATTCGTCTAGACCATTTTTTATTGGCTGAGAGGTTGTGTTGTTTTTATGTTTTTGATAAACGTGTTTTGTTTAATTTAAAAAAATATCAAAACATTTTTTTTTCCCAATGTTATAATTGTTTCTTACCTATATCTCTGAGGGGAGTGAACTGCTGGCAATAAGGGGTGTCTTTTTTCTTTAAGTTTATTTGTTGAACTTACCTTCTAACACCTTTTGAGAAAGAAGTTGCTCTTTTAAATTATCTCATGTAACAAAGATATTGGTGCCCAACTTTTCCAATAATTTGTAATCAATGTGTTCAAGATCTAACAGGTCTGTAATAAAACTTAACTTTTAATTATTTTTTGTTCACTCTAGTGTGTGCCTCCGAAACTACCCACACTAACTTCTTTTTATATAAAAAATTATAATATAATATCTACAGCCGGCACCTCAGTTCTGTACATAAAAGTGGTGATCAGTGTGAGTATTGGAGTGTAGGGGAGTGTAGGGGAGTATTGAAGTGTAGGGGGTCTTTTGAGCAACTAAGATATAAAGACATGGGCCCTTATTCAAATGCAACCCCGCAGATTGCGTTGTACAGTCCGTATGTCTGCGGGCTTGAAATTTGCTACAATTACAGAGCGATTCAATTGAACAAGCCCACGATTTACGGGCCGAAACCGTTAACCATGCAATTGTACGCAGCATTTCAGAGAGTGATCATGATCAATCAAGCAGGCCCGTAACTACCGATTTAGAAACAGCCAATAGTAAATGAGACCGTCATCATGACATCATTAAAATATGGAGGTTACACATCAATCAATTAGCGTTTAGAGGTCCGATTTGCGATCAGACTTGCAATCCGTCAATGTTCAAAATAATAAAAATAAATGTTGATACTGTTTTAGTCCATGTGGGTGACCTGATATGTATAACTCCTTGATTCTCGAGACTGATATGACACCAAAATGAAATATAAAAAAATAATAATTTTAGATTACAGATTTGTGAGCTTGAGACTGTTTTGCAATGAAATATACTGTCTTTCATCACTTTCCCTGTCTTTAAACATGCAGTATTGATTTTTTGTTTGCATTTACAGTGAATAATCAAACAGACAAATAAGGTATAATTAAAACATATATTATACATAAATCAAAATACTGTTACACAATGGGCTAAGATAAACAGATAACAGACAATAATAACAATAAGGATAAACATTATATTTACAAAAAGGAGCCTTATATAAATTCTACATTGCTATATATAAAGACACATTGTATTATAATATTGCTATATATATGTAACAGAGTTGGAACACGAATCCAATATCTCCGCTGGTATACGGTAAAATATCCAAGAAGCACTAAAGTCTCACCATCCCCAACCTCCCATATTGGACGACACTCAATTGGGAGTCAAATAATACTGTCTTTATTTTGTTGTGCAGAAATATATATACACATCTCTTCCCACAGGCAATACACATCCCCCATAGTTGGCCACATACACATAGAGAGACAATAGGTGTGGTCACACCCCCCGGAGGCTACCTGCCTACTTTGATACAATCAGACATTAATTAGATCATACTTCTCTTTGTTCTTATGTCTCACAATGAAAACACGTTATACAATAGACTTCCTTATCTTATGAGGAGTCTCTGTAATAGGATTATCTATTAGCCTAGTAGCTGTAATATTCTGAGCCAATATATTCTGTAGAACATAAACCAACATATCTACAGTATAGCAATGTGATCATATTTTAACCAAGAATTAAATAACCATAAAACAGGGTAAAACAGTGATGGGTTCCGTTACAATATACATCCCCAAAAAGTCAGCTTCTGCTTCAAAGTCATTTTCCATCAGGTTCCCTTGGACTCCGCGGGTCTCCTGGACCACTTAGCCCCACCGCGCCATGGAGATTCTCTGGGACATTCTCATCTTCTTGAAGAATCTCCACTGCAAAGATACATGGCTTTTTATGCTAGAGTTTGGGCTATCCTCCTCCTCTCTGTATGAATCTAATATGGCAACAAGTCACATGACCACTGCTGTTTGGCTTGTTTGACCAACTATCCCCAACTGTACAAAATGGCGACAAGTTGCATAACAACTAGTGGGTTTTTTGTCTTTCCTGAGCAACAATTTTAATATGCTGACCAGTTTCCTGTTGACCATTCCCTTTAATATAAGGCATTGTTGAGCTCTTAATCAAAGTACTTTATCAAACGCTCAGTATCGAACTATACATATATACAAATAAATATACATATACTACTCACAAACACCTATAAGAAAGAAATGTGTTTATTACCCAGTGTGAACCAAACCTACCTTGGTTCCTTGGTGGTCCAGTGGTTAGGATTCAGTGTTTTCACCACTGCGACCTGGGTTCTATTCCATTCAGGGAACCAACAGGTCACACCACCCTGAAGCCATGCAGGGTTGGACCTGGTCAGTATTTGGATGGGAGACCACCTTGGAATACCAGGAGCTGTATGCTGTGGCCCACTGGAAAAGGAACTGGCAACCCACTTCAGTATCCCTGCCATGAATACCAAGTGGATCATGTTGCGTTGTGATCCATGAGGTCATGAAGAGTCAGACACGACTGAACAACACACCAAACAAACATGAGGCATTTCTTATTAAACACTTATTAAAAAATGACCTTTATATAAGACATTTATTTTTACAATGTGAAGGTGATAATCTATGCGGGCAGTGACTCTACTGAGAGGAAGTACAGAGAAAAGTGGAACATTTTTATATCTTTTTTTTATTTTTTTAGATCAGTTTTGTCAGAAATACACAATATTTTTTTTTTTTTTATGTAAATAGAGATTGTGGTAAAAATAAAAATGTTGCTTCTCTAAATACATAAAATAAGCCCATTATACATCCCTTTTTATTCTTAAATTTGTATATTACCATTTGATTGCAGTAGGATTTAAAATGAAATATAATATATACATAAGAGTTCTTTGTTGATATGATATTCATATTTCTCACATATTTCATTTATACAGTCAGTATCGCAAAATTAAAATACAGACACATTTATCCATTTCTACACTTTCTTGACAAGGATGTAAGAACATTATCTTTTTCATGATTCTCTTGTGATTTCTCTTTGACAGTTGAACGTTATTGAATATATTCAATCTTATTATCTTTAAATGTATTAAATCTCATGAGTATTCTACATTAAAAGATGAGATCAGTTTTAACTATTATATTAATATTTAAATGTATTTTAACAATTATCTTTAATTTAAATTAGATTAATTATTGTTGATCTCCCTTTATTTGATTTAATGCCATCCCTGGAGCCATCCATGATATTTGGCGAAGGGTCTGTAGATGAGTTGAGTGCTTACACCTCTGCAAGAGCATTGTTGTTGTTCAGTCGTTCAGTCGTATCCGACTCTCCGAGACCCTATGGACCACAACATGCCAGGCACATCTTATGACTGGTTGTGCTAATACATAAGGTTTTCATGGCAAAGATACTGCTGTGGTGTGCCAGTTCCTTTTTCTGGGGAACTGCGGTTTGTCTGACCTCTATGCTATGACCTGCCTATCTTGGGTGACCCTACATGGTATTGCTCACAACTTCATTGAGGTACACAAGTCCCAAGCTACACAAGGGGAAGGTTCACATTCCAAAATAAAAATCTTAAGCTAGAGCAGTGGTGGGCAACAAGGACCCTGGAGGGGGGGGGGCAGCACATACAGCCCCCAGGCACCTTCCCTTGGGCCCCAGCCTGTTCTCTGGAGTGGGAGAGCATGCTCCTCTTTAACAATACACAGCCCATTATATCTCTCTAAAACTAGCAGAAAATACCCACCTGTATGCCTAAATACTTCTCCTCATGATCTATACCTTTATTACTAATGACCCGTATTTTTCCGTGTATACGACGACCCCATGTGTAAGACGGCCCCTAACGTTGGAGCCCAAATTTAATAAATAAATAAATATGCAAATGTGTATTCTATAACTTCTTATTGTGCTACACATATATTAAAGTGCACTTTATGGCATGATTTTCACTGATTTCCATTCCAGCTCAATATCCCTGTGACTATGTGAGGACCATAGTCTCCTCCTTCCTTCCTTTCAGTTGCTTCCCTCCAGAGAACATCTGAAAAAATACAAAGATCACCCACCCTCCCTACAGTGGCGGAGCTAGAGAATGGAGAGCACTGGTGCAAAAAAAAGTTTTGGGCCCCCACCTGCTGCTCCACCCCAAGGACCCATTCCTATATACAGTATATATATATACATATCACCAGCAGACAGCACCCACCCCTCTAAGCATCCATCCCCACGCAGTCCTTGTCAGCTGCCATCCGCTATCAGCATCCATACCCACTCAGCACCTATCCCTATCTCCATCCTTTCTTCCTCCCTCACAGGAAACATCCCGCATGTACTGGCACTTTGTAGCTCTTGCTACCTTATCTTCTTCCCTGATACACATCCCCAGCATGCTGAACTGCTCCACACTGCCATTTCTTGGAGCTTCAGTAGAAATGTGCACCCCAATTTCAGACTGAGGGGGGGGTGCAGTCAAGGAGGCACATGGGGAATGGGGGGGCAAGTAGGAAACAAGGGGGGTCCAGGGGACTGTGGTGGGAGGGAACGGGGTTGGGGGCTCCTACACTACAGAAAAAATGTAATGCAAAAAAAAAATTATACAGCTCTGTCCTCCCCCAGAGGGGGACCCTGGTGCCCTGCACCACCTGCACCACTGGTAGATCCGCCCCTAACTCCATGTTTTCCTTTCACTGATGTTTATCTATACAATTGATGGTCAAAGCTTGTGGTGGATCTTTTACTGCCGGGTGCCCAGTTAGGGAGGAGGACCGAGGGACTTGGTTGTGCCTGTGACTTAAGTGCCTCCCCTTGGTGGGTTGGACTCAGTCCCTTTTATGGTTCATACATAAAGTGATGCCTCTCTATGGTCAGTCCTAAAACTGGGAGCATCCTGGCATCAAAGGAGCTGGCGCCTGAACCCTGTAACTTGGTCCTGTGACCTATGGTTGGTTTGTCATGTTGACAAAAGTTAATAAAGTGTCTGTGGCCTCATTTCTCCAAGTAATGTGTCATGGTCATTTATTGGTGGGAGTGGTGGTGGTACATTGGGCAGTGTTTAGTGCCGGAGCCAGTGACCTTACGACAATGCCAGGCCATGATGATACAACGCAGTACATTGAAATTCATTTTTATATGTACAGAAATGTCTATATGCACTAATATTTCTGGACACTTTCTGATATACCATATATAGACATAAAGACATAATCTTATGATTTGAGATATAGAAAGGGGAAAGGAGACGCTGCAAGTGTGGTGGGGTGGGGGGACAAATCTGATTGGCCTAGGGCAGCATACATCCTAAATACGCCCATGATTCTGTTTGTATATTATAGTAAAGTTTAGATACAATATATCTGTTAAGGAGTAAATATATGTCTACTTGGCCTTTATAGGAGACGTCTGTAAGAACACTTCCCTACTTTCAAGTATCGTTCTTCTAAACAATATATTTTACATATATGACTATAACACATTTATTTTACTAAGTTAAAATAAACACAGCCATTATTTTCTAACAATTGTATTAAAATTTATGGCAGCAACTATTTTTTTGTTCCTTAGACTTGGGAGGAAAGTGACTTTGTCATCCAAACATCTATTTGCTTTTTATGTTATTCTTAAAGAACATGAAAAACTGTCTATATATTGAATTAGTCATTTTTTTCTAAAGTTAACTATTCTTGAGTTATTCAGGATTGTTTGTGCTTTATTAATATGCAAATGTTGCTCCCTGGTGGTCCAGTGGTTAGGATTCTGTGATTTCACCACCGCAACCTGGGTTCAATTCCAGCAACAGAATCAAGAGGTCAAATCACCCTTAAGCCAAGCCGGGCCTGGCCAGTACTTGGATGGGAGACCACCTAGGAATACCAGGAGCTGTATGCTGTGGCCCACTGGAGAAGGAACTGGCAACCCACTCCAGTATCTCTGCCATGAATACAATGGATTGGCATGGTGTGTTGCAGTGCATGAGCTCACGGAGAGTCAGACACAACTGAACAAAACATAAACGCACAGTATGCAAATGAGCTGCTCCTTGATATTAATTAACTGCTTTCATGTGCTAATTAGTATCTGTCTCGGTGGTAGCCAAAACAATACCCTCAGTATTATCATGGAGTTAAATCCCTTCCCCCACACTTATCAAATACTCCAAACCCTAAATTATACTGAAACTGCACAAACAACTCAGGAATGATTTATTGTAGAGAAAAATGAATAATACAATGTATATACAATTTGTCATGCTCTTTATGGGGTGACAGTGTCCCTTTAAACATTTGAATCAGTTTATTGAGACCAGAGAAAGAAAAATCTTCCCATGTCCATTTAATGTTGCAAATAAAGATGCCAACTGATGGGCCAAGCAAAGAGCAACAAGACAGAACAACACGTTATAATAATTTGTGGTATATTATACAGTAATATCTGTATAATAAATATGCACAAAAAAGCCAAGCACTACGTCCATGAGTTTTTGGAAGAATTAGCTGCCCAGAGGAGCCAGTTGCAAAAGCAGCAGACATATATACCGAGAGCAGCAGAGATATCTGCAGCACACGCAGTGCCAGAGTTAGCAGGTTTCTCTGTCTGGTTTCCTGTAAGCTTTTTCATTTCCCTTTTTATTGCCCCTCCTAGTTTATGACACACAGAGTTTTTTTATTCCACACATTGTGTCCGGTTTGCAGGTGGATCTCAGATACTTTCTCAATAAAGGGGCCTCTGTAGTGGGATTTACCAATATTCAGATAACCAGGGGCTCCATCCACTCATGGACATGGTCTGTGATGCTAGTGGGGGACAGAGGAACATATAGCCAGGGACCCTCACAAGGTAAGACAAGTTCTACAGAAATACGCAAACATTCATCAAAATGTCATTTATATTGTTTTTATTTGTTTATAGTGTTAATATTTAATGGAATTGATATTATTCGTTGTTTCAAACATCACAGCTCGTACCGATAGAGGAAGCCAGAAATCCAGGCACCATTTGTCTTCTGTGCACTGGTGCTTCTGGTATCTGCTCCAGATTAAATCAATACCTCTCTTGGTACTAGAAGTGTAAATAAAGACTGTTCATTGGAAAATATTCCAGGTGGCTTTATTATACACTACGCCATACGAGAGAAATTATGCCTGGCCTATATATGTATCTGGTGATGGTCAATAAATGTGCTAAATGAATAATAATGGGTACCAGACCATCCCTGATGTACTGACGGTGCACTGGATTGATTTTTATATTATATATATATATATATATATATATATATATATATATTTATATGTATTTATATATATATATATATATATATATATATATATATGTATATGTATATATATATATATATATATATATTTATAAATATATATATAAATATATTTATTTGTATATATATATATATATATATATTATATACTGTATATATATATATATATATTGTGAGTATATATATATATATATATATATATATATATTTATTTATTGTTGTTGTTTAGTCATTCAGTCACATCTATGGATTCTATGGACCACAGCACGACAGGTGCATCTATCAATCACTGCCCCTCTGAGCTCCATCAAGTTCATGTTCATTGCTTCAGTGACCTCATCCATCCATCTCCGCCTCTGCTGCCCCCTTCTTCTTGTGCCTTTAATCTTTCCCAGCATCAGAGTCTTTTCTAGGGAATCCTGCCGTCTCATGATATGGCAAAAATATTTGAGCTTCAGCCTCATGATCATATCTTCTAGTGAAGTTTGTCTTGATTTCCTGAAGCATTGATTTATTGGATCTTCTTGCGGTCCAAGGGACTCTAAGCAGTCTTCTCCAACACCACAAACCAAAGGCGTCAATTCTACGGCGCTCAGACTTCTTTATGGTCCAGCTCTCACATCCGTATGTTACTACAACAGACCGTTGTTGATAGTTTAATATCTTTACTTTTTACTAGCTTGTCCAAGCTTGCTATAGCTTTCCTCCCCAGAAGCAAACGACTTTTAATTTCATTACTACAGTCACCATCTGCAGAGCTCTTAGATCCAAAGAAAAGAAAATCTGTCACTGCCTCCACTTCTTCCCCATCTATTTGCCAGGACGTGAGATTTGCTTTTGCACTCTCTTCTTTTACCCTCATTAATAAGTTCTTTAGTTCCTCCTCACTTTCAGCCATAATAGTAGTATCATCTGCGTATCTGAGGTTGTTGATATTCCTTCCAGCAATTTTGATTCCGGCTTTGTATTCATCCAGTCCAGCATTACGCATGATGTACTCTGTGTATAAGGTGAATAAATAAGGTGACAATATACAACGTTGTCACACTCCTTTTCTGATTTTGAACCATTCTGTTGTCCCATGTTCGGTTCTGAACGGGGCTTCTTGGTCCACATATAGATTCTTCAGGAGGAGAATAAGAGGGTCTGGTACTCCCAACTCCTTAAAGGCATGCCACATTTTATTGTGATCCACACAGTCAAAGGTTTTAGAACAGTCTATGAAGCAGAAGTAAATGTTTTTTTTGGAACTCTTCCTTTTTCTATTATCCAGCAGACATTGGCAATTTGATCTCTTGTGCCTCTTCCTCTGCAGAACCCGGCTTGTAGATCTGGTAGTTCCTGGTCCATATATTGTTGGAGTCAAGCTTTTAGAATCTTAAGCATTACCTTGCTGGCATGTGAAATGAGTGCCATTGTTTAATAATTGGAGCACTCTTTGGCACTGCCTTCTTCTGGGATTGTGATGTAGACTGACCGTTTCCAGTCTATTGGCCACTGTTGAGTTTTCCAAATGTGTTGGCATAAGGCAAGTAACACTTTCACAGCATCATCTTGTAGAATTTTGAATAGTTCAATTGGGATTCCATCAACTCATGCAGCCTTATTATCAGCAAGACTTCCTAGTACCCATCTCACTTCACTCTCCAAGATAGCTCCAGCTCACTGCTGTTAAGATCCTTCCTGTATAGATCTTCAGTGTATTCCTGCCACCTCTTCTTTATCTGATCTTCTTCTGTTAAGTCCCTACCATTTTCGTCTTTTATCACATCCACTTTGGCATGAAAGGTGCCTTTTAGGTTCCCAATTTTCTTGAAGAGATCTCTTGATTTCCCCATTCGGTTATCGTCTTCAATTTCTTTACATCGCTCACTGTAGAATGTCTCCTTGTCTCTTCTTGCTATCCTCTGGAATCAGCATTCAGTTGGACAAATCTTTTCTTATCTCCACATTTATTTATATGTATATATATATATATATATATATATATATATATAAATGAGGACCCAGATATAATAAAGTGTGAAATATTGGGAAGGTCTTTGGTAACCTCTCCATTCCTATCATCTGATCAGGTTATAGGATTTTGTGATTGGATATATTCAGTAACACTAAAAATAATTAAAAAAATTTGCGTAACAATACATGATTACTCATCTTAAATAACCTATGTAGTCCCACCATTGCAGTATACGGTTTTATGGAACTGGACTTGATAGTGGCCAAAATGTTAATTGGAAAAAATAAATAAATATTACTTTAAATTTATTAACCAGCATGGATTACGCATTTATTCTTTTGATGAAGAAGCCAATGACTTGTTTGAGATAATTATTTTTAAACAGGGCCTTTGTAAACTGATGAGCATCCATTGTTCACTTAAGATTGCCACATATCAACTGAATCAGCTGAAGGTTCCTCCCCTATCTGTAAATTCAGTTAAACAGAAAAATGGTGGTTCCCACTACAACACATCATGTAATGTTTGGTACTTAATAATTAAATATTGTATTTCCTTATTTTGTTTACTTTCTAAAAACATTTTTATATGTATCAAGTGTATTTTTTTTAAAATATGGTGCTCTTTTTTAAATAGAAATATTTGAGACAAATATAATAATAAAAAAAAAAAAGCTGTTACATCTCTTAAAGGGACACTGTGACCAAATATTTACTATTTTGAAGAACTACACTTACAATCAAGCCTGTAATATATTACTTTTTCTATGCAATTATGCTGCTGTAAGATATACCATTTTGGTTTCTGATAATCAGCTTTCTTTGGGTGTAGGAGACATTGCCTGAATAGGGAGTATTTATTTTGTTGTTGTTGTTCAGTCAAGTCCGACTCTCCGTTACACAGCACACGAGGCACAAGATAAGTAGCAGTAACATAAAGCTCATTAGTATACAAGGACACACCCTCCTGAAAGAGTAACAGACAGAACGAGTTGAAAAAAGAAAATCGATGTAAAAAATACCGTATTTATCGGCGTTTAACACGCACTTTTTCACCCTGAAAATAGGGGGCAAATGATGGGTGCGTGTTATACGCCGATATTCCCTCCCCCTCCTCATCCTCAACCAGGGGGGTTTAGGTTGAGGAGGGGGGGTTAGAATGCGGAGGGGAGTTTAGAATGAGGAGGGAGGTTGAGGAGAGGGGTTGAGGAGGGGGGTTGAGGATAGGGGGGTTGAGGAAGGAGGATGAGGATTGGGGAGTTGAGGAGGGTATTTGAGGAGGGAGGTTGAGGAGGGGGTTGAGGATGGGGAGGTTGAGGAGGGAGGTTGAGGAGGGGGTTGAGGATGAGGAGGGAGGTTGAGGTGGGAGGTTGAGGAGGGGGGTTGAGGATGAAGAGGGAGGTTGAGGATGAGGAGGGGGGTTGAGGATGAGGAGGGAGGTTGAGGAGGGAGGTTGAGGAGGGGGGTTGAGGATGAAGAGGGAGGTTGAGGAGGGAGGTTGAGGAGGGGGTTGAGGATGAGGAGGGGGGTTGAGGATGAGGAGGGGGGTTGAGGATGAGGAGGGAGGTTGAGGAGGGAGGTTGAGGAGGGGGGTTGAGGATGAAGAGGGAGGTTGAGGAGGGGGGGTTAGAATGCGGAGGGGAGTTTAGAATGAGGAGGGAGGTTGAGGAGAGGGGTTGAGGAGGGGGGTTGAGGATAGGGGGGTTGAGGAAGGCGGATGAGGATTGGGGGGTTGAGGAGGGTATTTGAGGAGGGAGGTTGAGGAGGGGGTTGAGGATGGGGAGGTTGAGGAGGGAGGTTGAGAAGGGAGGTTGAGGAGGGGGTTGAGGATGAGGAGGGGGGTTGAGGATGAGGATGGGGGTTGAGGATGAGGAGGGAGCTTGAGGAGGGGGGTTGAGGATGAAGAGGGAGGTTGAGGAGGGGGGGGTTAGAATGCGGAGGGGAGTTTAGAATGAGGAGGGAGGTTGAGGAGAGGGGTTGAGGAGGGGGGTTGAGGATAGGGGGGTTGAGGAAGGAGGATGAGGATTGGGGGGTTGAGGAGGGTATTTGAGGAGGGAGGTTGAGGAGGGGGTTGAGGATGGGGAGGTTGAGGAGGGAGGTTGAGGAGGGGGTTGAGGATGAGGAGGGGGGTTGAGGATGAGGAGGGGGGTTGAGGATGAGGAGGGAGGTTGAGGAGGGATGTTGAGGAGGGGGGTTGAGGATGAAGAGGGAGGTTGAGGAGGGAGGTTGAGGAGGGGGGTTGAGGTTGAGGAGGGGGGTTGAGGAAGGAGGATGAGGATGGGGGGGTGGAGGAGGGGTTTGAGGAGGGGGTTAAGGAGGGAGGATGAGGAGGGGGTTGAGGATGAGGAGGGAGGTTGAGGTTGAGGATTTTCCTTCAAAGTTCTTTATTTGAATTTTTCTTTTTCCCTGAAATTCCCTTCTTAAAAGGAGGTGCGTGTTATACGCCGGTGCGTGTTATATGCCGATAAATACGGTAATTTAGTATAAAACGAATTATCTGTTTATTTTTTTTACTTTCAAAATATATTACCAATTATAAGGTTTTAGTATGAAAGAAACATGTAGAAAAATCTTGTCCATAATGGTCCTGTAAATAGGGACGCACTGAATATATTCTTCCTCCTCCCCCTGTCTATTTTTCTTTACAATGCAAATACCATGTGATCTTCTTAGCCAATCACAGATGAGTCGAAAAGTAAACATAAGGTGCAAAACTCTGTATATAAAATGTAATAAAATGAAAAGGCGAAATATAGTCCTTTATACTCTACTGGTAATATAGTTCTTGTGCTAATCTCCACAAATACTGCGGATAGCGGGAGGATTTACACTGGGATAATAAATAGAGAGTAAGTCATCTTCTTTATTGTCACCTTTTTGATATAATTTCTGAAAGGCTCTTCAAAGAGGAATTGTATTATACTTATTATTTAATGTCTTATTATCAAATGTATATTAAGAATATATAGTAGACTCTCGGTTATTCGACATGCATGGGGATTGGTAGATGCCGGCTAAATGTAGGTTCTGGTTGCTTGAGAGTTACTATTAAAAGAGGGCTAGATTACATTCACATAGGGCTATTCTAGCAGCAGCAGCTTTCACTCCTCACTTACACACAGTTACGTTCGGCTGGAGGGTGCAGTGCTGACCCAGGGGAATGTAACCCCAACACTGCCCTGGCTCAGTCACTCATGCCCGGGGAATGTAACCCCAACACTGCCCTGGCTCAGTCACTCATGCCCGGGGAATGTAACCCCAACACTGCCCTGGCTCAGTCACTCATGCCCGGGGAATATAACCCCAACACTGCCCTGGCTCAGTCACTCATGCCCGGGGAATGTAACCCCAACACTGCCCTGGCTCAGTAACTAATGCCCGGGGAACATAACCCCAACACTGCCCTGGCTCAGTCACTCATGCCCGGGGAATGTAACCCCAACACTGCACTGGCTCAGTCACTCATGCCTGGGGAATGTAACCCCAACACTGCCCTGGCTCAGTCACTCATGCCCGGGGAATGTAACCCCAACACTGCCCTGGCTCAGTCACTCATGCCCGTGGAATGTAACCCCAACACTGCCCTGGCTCAGTCACTCATGCCCAGGGAATGTAACCCCAACACTGCCCTGGCTCAGTCACTCATGCCCGGGGAATGTAACCCCAACACTGCCCTGGCTCAGTCACTCATGCCTGTGGAATGTAACCCCAACACTGCACTGGCTCTGTCACTCATGCCCGGGGAATGTAACCCCAACACTGCCCTGGCTCTGTCACTCATGCCCGGGGAATGTAACCCCAACACTGCCCTGGCTCAGTCACTCATGCCCAGGGAATGTAACCCCAACACTGCCCTGGCTCAGTCACTCATGCCCGGGGAATGTAACCCCAACACTGCCCTGGCTCAGTCACTCATGTCCAGGGAATGTAACCCCAACACTGCCCTGGCTCAGTCACTCATGTCCGGGGGGAATTTAACCCCAACACTGCCCTGGCTCAGTCACTCATACCCAGGGAATTTAACCCCAACACTGCCCTGTTTCAGTCTCTCCTGCCTGTCTGCTTCCAGGTAACATTGAATTGCAGAGACATACAGTGGGTGACATCTAGGTGCCTGGAACCATTGTGTGGCATCACAACCTGGCTCCTGGCATTTGCTGAGCCCGGTAAAGTACTGGTTGCTTGAGTTCCGGTTAACTGAGAGTCTACTATATATGTGTGTATGATTCTATTTGTGTATGACAGACTTCATGTGTTTGAGCATTGTGTGTCTGGGTGTACAGCTGGTCCCTGAGTTACAGACGCTCTGTACTTAAGAACAGGCTCCCAAGGCTTTTTTATGAGTTTGTTTTTATGTTCTGTTCTTGAATTAAAATAAATTATTATTACCACATTTGAGCCATTATAGTATTACTAGTACCTTGCCAATCAAAAATGACAGTATCATAGTGTATTAAATATTGTGTCTTCTGTCTGTTTGTGCACCCTCTCTGTGTAGACTCTCTCTCTCTGTGCCCTCTCCATCTCTCTGTGCTCACTCTCTCTCTGTGTGCCCTCTCTCTTCTTCTCTCTCTCTCCCTCCCTCCTTCTATATCTCCCTTCCTTTTTTTTTTCTCTCTCTCCCTTACTCTCTCTCTCTCCCTTCCTCTCTCTCTCTCCCTTACTCTCTCCCTGCATCTCTCTCTCTCTCCTTCTCTCTCTCCCCCTCTCCCTCCTTCTGTCTCCCTCCATCCCTATCTCTCTCTCTCTCCCCCTTCTTCTCTCTCTCCCTCTCCTTCTCTTTCTGTCTCCCACTCCTCCTCACTCTCTCTCTCTCCTTCTCACTCCCCCCCTCCCTCCTTCTTTCTCCTTCCTTCCTTCTCTCTCCCCTCCCTCTCATTCTCTCTCCGTCCATCTCCTTCTCTCCATCCCTTTTTCCATTTTTCTCTCTCTCTCTCCCTCCATCTCTCTCCCCTCCTTCTCTCTCTCCCTCCTTCTCTCCCCCTCCTTCTCTCTCTTTCTCTCCTTCTCACTCTTCCCTTCCCTTTTCTTTCTTTCCCTCCTTCTCTCTCTCTCCATCTTCTCTCCATCTATCTCCTTCTCTCCCTCTCCTGCTCTCTCCCTTTGCTGCACAATGCAAGGCTCAAACTCTCTCTCTCTCTCTCCCTTTCTCCCTCCTTCTGTCTGTCCCTTCCTCTCTCTATCTCTCTCCATTCCTATCTCTATCTACCTCCTTCCTTCTCTCTCTCCTTTTCTCTCTCCCTTCCTCTCTCGCTCCCAACCTCTCTCTCTCTCCCTTCCTCTCTCCCTAACAACTTCTCTCTATCTCCCTCTCCCTCCTTCTATCTCCCTCCATCCCTCTTTCTTCCACTCCTTCTCACTCTCTTTCTCCTTCTCACTCTCTCCCCCCTCCTTCCTTCTTTCTCATTCCTTCTTTCTCCTTCCCCCTCCCTCTCTGTGTCTATCTCCCTTCCTTCTCTCTCTCCTTCTCTCTCTCCCTTACTCTCTCTCCCTCCCTTCCTCTCTCCCTCCCTCCTGCTCTCTCCATCCCTCTACCTTCGCCGCGCAATGCAAGGTTCGCAATTATATCTCTCTCTCCCTCCACCCCTCTCTCTCTCCCTCCTTTTCCCTCTCCCTCCCTCTCTCTATCTCTCGCCCTTCCTCTTTCTATCTCTCTCCCTTCCTATCTCTCTCACTCCTTCCTTTTCTTTCACCTCTCTCTCCCTTCCCCTCTCTCTCTCTCCCTTCCTCTCTCTCTCTGTTCCTCTCTTCCTCCTTCTCTCTCTCTCTCCCTCCTTCTATCTCCCTCCATCCCTCTCTCTCTCTCACACTCCCACTCTCTCTCTCCCTCTCCTTCTCCCTCTTTCTTCTTCTCATTCTCTAACCCCTCCTTCCTTCTTTCTCCTTCCCTCCTTCTCTCTCCCCTCCCTCTCATTATCTCTCCTTCAAACTCCTTCTCCCTCTCCCTCTTTCTATCTCTCTCTTTCCCTCCTTCTTTCTCCCGCCATCTCTCTCCCCCTCCTTTTCTCTCTCTCAGCCTCCTCCTCTCTCTCTATCCCCCACCTCCTCTCTCCACTCCTTATCTTTCTCCTTCTCACTCTCCCCCTTCCTTTTCTCTTTCCCTCCTTCTCTCTCTCTCTCTCCCTCTTCTCTCCACCCATCTACTTCTCTCCCTCTCTCTCCTTCTCTCTCCCTCCCTCTCCCTTCCAGCGCAAAGCAAGGCTCGCAATTCTCTCTCTCGCTCCATCCCTCTCTCTCTCCCTCCTTCTCTCTCCCTTCCTATCTCCCTCTCCCTCCTTCCTTCTCTCTCTCCTTCTCTCTTTCCCTCCCTCCTTCTCTCTCTCCTCCTCCTTCCTTCTCTCCCCTCCCCTTCTCTCTCTCCCTCTCCTTCTCACTCTCTCTCTCTCCTTCTCACTCTCTCTCTCCCTCTCTCCTTCTCACTCTCTCCCCCTCCTTCCTTTTTTCTCCTTCCCTCCTTCTCTCGCTCTCTCTTTCCCTCCTTCTCTCTCCCTCCATCTCTCTCCCCCTCTTTATCTTTCTCTCTCCCTCCTTCTCTCTCTCTCTTCTTCTCACTCATCTCCCCTTCCTTTTCTTTACCTCCTTCTCTCTCTCTCTCTCTATCTCTCCCTCTTCTCTCCACCCATCTCCTTCTCTCCCTCCCTCTCCTGCTCTCTCTCTCCCTTCCCATGCAAGGCAATGCTTGCAATTCTCTCTCTCTCTTTCTCTCTCCCATCCTCTCTCCGTCTCTCCTTCACTCTCTCCCTCTCCCTCCTTCTATCTCCCTCCATCCCTCTCTCCCCTCCTTCCCTCTCTCTCCCTCCGCTTCTCTCTCTATCCCTCTCCTTCTCACTCTCTCTCTCTCCTTCTCACTCTCTCTCCTTCTCTCTCCCCCTCCCTCTCCTTCTCTCTCTCCCTCTTTCTCCCTCCTTCTCTCTCTCTTTCCCTCCTTCTCTCTCCCTCCATCTCTCTCCCCTGCCTTCTCTCTCTCTCTTCTTCTCACTCTCCCCCTTCTTTTTTTTTCTTTACCTTTTTCTCTCTCTCTCTCCCTCTTCTCTCCACCAATCTCCTTCTCTCCCTCCATCTCCTGCACTCTCCATCCTTCTCCCTTCGCCGCGTAATGCAAGGCTCGCAATTCTCTCCCTCTCTCCGTCCATCCCTCTCTCTCCCTCTCTTTCTCTCTCTCTCCCTATCACTCTCACTATCTCTCCCTCCTCCTTCCTTCTCTCCCCTCCTTCTCTCTCCCTCTCTCTCCCCTTGTGGCATGCGCAACTTGCAATTTTGCAAGCGTTATACACAAACTCAGCTGACGACAACTATATAAGTGATTATTAATATTATTATTATTCATCAGGGATCCGAGTTACATACAAATCCGACCTAAAGACATTCTCTGTTTTGAGTATGTATGTGTTTTTTATTCTATTTGTGTCATTTTATTTATGTAGGAGAGTGTAGTTGTGTCAGTGTGTGTATCTGTGATTTTATTTGCCTGTGTATTTGCATAATGTGGCCCTGACATTTGTATTTGTCACTTTGTATACTGTATCTGTGCGTTTAGTTTTCCGTGTTTATGTTCTTGAGTGTGTCTGAATTTACTTGTGATATTATTAGTATTTGTGTGTAATTATTGTGTTTGTGCAAACTGTGTCATTCGGTTGCTCCTTAGATGCCAGGCGATAACAAGACCACAAACCAGACAGCTCACATGTAATGTATATCATTGGCGCTCCCTTTCAGATAATGGTGGGGGGGGGGGGATTTGTCAAGTCACGAAGACGCACACACAGTATAATACGTAGACAGGGATAAGGTATGGCCGACATGTGAAGGAAGCTGTGAGATCTGCCCCTGCTCTGGTATAGTCTGTATGAGGCTGATTGTACCCCAAATGTCTATGAGACCACCCTGTACCGGTGCCAGTATATACACAATATGGAAAAAAGAGAGAGAGAGAGAGACGGATGGACGGATGGACAGATAGATAGATGGATAGATAGACGGATAGATAGACAGACAGATAGATAGATAGATAGATAGATAGACAGATAGATAGATAGATAGATAGATAGATAGATAGATAGATAGATAGATAGATAGATAGATAGATAGATAGATAGATAGATAGATAGATAATATTGATAGATAGATAGATAGATAGATAGATAGATAGATAGATAGATAGATAGATAGATAGATAAATAGATAGATAGATAGATAGATAGATAGATAGATAGATAGATAGACAGATAGATAGATAGATAGATAGACAGATAGATAGATAGATAGATAGATAGATAGATAGATAGATAGATAGATAGATAGATAGATAGATAGATAGATAGACAGACAGACAGACAGATAGATAGATAGATAGATAGATAGATAGATAGATAGATAGATAGATAGATAGATAGATAGATAGATAGATAGATAGATAGATGCATAGATAGATAGATAGATAGATAGATAGATAGATAGATAGATAGATAGATAGATAGATAGATAGAAAGATAGATGCATAGATAGATAGATGCATAGATAGATAGATAGATAGATAGATAGATAGATAGATAGATAGATAGATAGATAGATAGATAGATAGATAGATAGATAGATAGACAGATAGGCAGATAGATAGATATTATGTATAATATATATATAGAGAGAGAAAGAGATCTATTTATCTATATCACTCTCTTTCTCTCTCTCTATATATATATATATAATACCTAATATCCAGAGGCGCTCATCGCGAAGCTCGCAAGGTAGATGGGGGAGAGGCTACAAACGCCTTCTGAGTTACGGGCTTAAAAGAAAATGGCCTCCATTTTTTTTAAGCCGTAACTCGGAAGCAGTTGGAAGAACGCCAAAAGACGCCAATTGAATATGAAATTAGCTACCAACCTCAATTATGGTCTCCATGCCTCCTGCCTCATGGAGTCCATAAGTGAAGTTAAAAGCTGTTCACATTTTTTTGCCGTCATTTTTGCCGGGCAAGTGGCTAGTATATATATAATAGACATTTAATTAATATCAATTCAACTATATATATATATATATATATATATATATATATATATATATATTAGTATATATGTAGTGAATTAAAGCGTGAAAATTAATTATGTACTAATTTGCATGTGCCTGCCCAGTTTCCCAGGGTGACATGCAATATCTTGGAATTCTGAACAGGAAATACAGTTATATGCTAAATGAATATATATATATATATATATATATATATATATATATATATATATATATAGTATACATGTATTTTAAAGAATTGTCCCCCTCGCTTTATTATTATAGCTCACTTTTACATAAAAACAGCAACCTTCACCCAGAAGAAATGACTGGGCACCGCATGCACCTGCACAAGCACTGTATATAACGCATGATGCTACTTTAGTAGTGAAAGACAATGAAAACATGGGGCCTTATTCAATTGAAAAAAATTGCTACAATTACAGAGCGATTCAATTCATCAAGCCCGTAACTCACGGGCTGAAAGCCGAAGCCACAAACCATGCGCCCGTAAGTAGAATTTCAGGGCGTGATCATGATCAGTTTCAGCACATTGTTAGTTAAATTGACACATAGGAAATCCCAAATATAATAATAACACATATTGTATCAATTGAATGTTATTAAAAATGTATTTTCCTATAGAAAACAAAAATTGAAGCTTGCCATTTTGAGCTGTCACTCAGCCTTTCAGATCCACCCACAAACAGATCTTTTCTTAATAAGAGTTGATTGTTATTAATTACTGATTAGCCCCTGAGGCATTGAGTCCATTGTCTTGAGCGTAGTCAATTTATACAAAAAAAAAATTAGACATGCTCCTGGGGTCTATTTACAAATATAAATAACATTGCACATAGAAGAAAATGTTTTATTTGCCAAAGCTTTATAACTTACTTTATAGTTGTCTTACACTTTGTCATGGATACCTTACTTTCTAATTTCATATTTTATCCCTAATCATGTGGTCAAGTTTTCCGCCAATCAAGGCAGTCATTGAAGACATCCTGGTATATAAGTGTCTTTCTCCGTAATGGGAATCCCTCGCCTGTGATTGGCTAAATGAATCTTGATATTAATGAGTTGGAAAGGGAGACAACTGAAAAGTAAGTTAACAAGTTTGTGCAAATATGTTATTCCAGTATAAGCAACAATCCTTCTATTATTAGCAGAATTTAAAGACAAATAAACCGTCACAGAATCCATTTAACTTTATCTGTGTGGGTGGTGCTTTCATAATAATGTGACTGCTTTTATACTTTACAAGTTTGTAGCCTGACGCACAGCATTATGGGAAAGGTATGTTTTATTAAAGATATTAACTCATGTAAGCCTAATATAGATGTTCCCATTATATGATACAGCCTCTAATTTATTACTTTTATATGCAATTATGCTGCTGGGGAATCTGACATTTTAGTTTCCACTAATTTACTTCCTTTGAAGGGAGGAGATCTTGAATGCAGAGAATGCACAACGGGAATGTGGCAGCTATAACTGCCTGTATTTTAATTAGAGCTGATACAAAGCTCATTGCTGTATAATGACACTTCCTGTTGAGACAGAAACTGAAAGAAGCAGGCTCAGTAAAGGAAAACAAGATTATATCTACAAGTGAAAAACGCAAAGGTTGTGTTTATTTTTTTGTTTACTGAATCCATAAAAGTCCATATAGAAAAGATACTTTTAGTTACTTTATTTCATAAAGCAGTTCGTTATAAGCTCTGTTTTGCTGTCAAAAATAAAAAAATAAAATTGTAACTTGTGTGCCTGCCCTCAGCAGCTCATGAATACTCAGACTGTAGTGCAGTGTTTCAAATTAGCCTGTCAGTGGCCGCTCTAAAGCAGCATGTTGCAGATTGTTGCCACTGATTGGTTACTATGACACAATACACACCCTGTACTTAGAAGTACACTGTCTTCATGAGCTGCAGAGGGTGGAAAATAGTTATTTGTTTGTTTTTAGGCAGAAATCCAGTGCTTATAATAAAGTACATAAAAATAAATAGATACTCAGGGATATTATATACCTAATAACATCCATATTCCGCAATACAAACCAGACCCTATGCAGAATAACATAGTCATAGACACAAACTTGACTTTAGCATTTTATACCTGAGTATTAGAATATTTATATCTATAAAAAGGCTTCCCTGGTGGTCTAGTGGTTAGGATTCAGTGCTTTCACTGCTGCGACCTGGGTTCCATTCCAGTCAGGGAACCAAGAGGTCACACCACCCTGAAGTCAAGCAGGGTTGGGCCTGGTCAGTACTTGGATGGGAGACCACCTAGGAATTCCAGGCGCTATATGCTGTGGCCCACTAGAGAAGGAATTGCCAACACACTCCAGTATATCTGCCATGAATATCAAGTGGATCAGCATGGTGTGTATGGTCCATGAGGTAATGGATAGTCGGACACGACTGAACAACGTATACATTTATAAACAACATTATCACACAGGATGCATCTCGCTGCTTTACATCTATTTACTTTGCAAATATATTACCTTTAAATCTTATCTGTGGAAGACGAAATGTATTTCCATATTGTGTATGTAATCGGGGCCTTTGCATGTTTCCTTCCTCTTTTGTGGTTTAGTCAGTGTATAACCTCCAATAAACATGATAACAATACCGTTCCTGAAACCCGTCATGTAAGACAAGGTTATAGCCGCATTCCCTACCTATCCATATCCAAACATTGTTGTTGCTTAGTTGTTCAGTTGTGTCTGACTCTCCATGACCCTATGGACCACAGCATGCCAGGCACATCAATCATTATGTCCCTTATTGTGCTTATCCATCAGGTTACTTGCAAAGATACTGGAGCGGGTTGCCAGTTTCTTCTCTAGTGGACCGCAATTTGTCTGACCTCTCTGCCCATCCTGGTGTAGCTCACAGCTTCATTGAGATACACAAGCGCCTTCACCATGACTAAGCAGCAATCTAGAAGGGGGATATTCAAACTAATTAGGCCTAATTAGAGTTGAATACAAAGCAATTAAAATAGCGGAAACCTTAGCACCAACAGCAAACCCTTTTTTTTTCTAATTATTTAAAATTTACTCCAATGATTGTACCGTCAGGTAAACAACTTTGCAATATACTTTTTTTTCCCTGTAAAATTGCATTTTTGTTTTCTGGTCAGAGGTTGAGCTCCACCCCCAAACTGGCTCTCGGTTTATATCTTTATTGGTATAGCGTTCTTAAATCCCTTTGGTGTCTATTTGCCTGGACATTTTATTAACAGTTTTAGCATTAACTTAACTCTGTTATTGATGATAATGATAATGCTGCCTCATGGGGGTATTTCGGTTTATGCTGCCCAGGGTCATTCAGGTTTGTGCCCCCACCCACGCCCCACTTGCAGCTACTCCTTTCCAGATTCTGTGTTTATATATATACAGTGGACTCTCAGTTATCCAGCACCCTTTTGGGATTGGTAGATGCCGGATAAATGTAGTTTCTGGTTGCTTGAGAGTTACTATCAAAAGAGGCCAAGATTAGCTACACATAGGATGATCTGCTAAGTATATTTGTCAGTGAGGGCTGTTCTAGGAGCAGCAGCTTTCACTCCTCACTTACACACAGGTATGTTCGGCTGGAGGGTGCGGTGTTGAACCCGGGGAATGTAACCCCAACACTGCCCTGGCTCAGTCACTCATGCCGAGGGAATGTACCCCAACACTGCCCTGGCTCAGTCACTCATGCCCGGGGAATGTAACCCCAACACTGCCCTGGCTCAGTCACTCATGGCCGGGGAATGTAACCCACAACACTGCCCTGGCTCAGTCACTCATACCCGGGGAATGTAACGCCAACACTGCCCTGGCTCAGTCACTCATGCCCGGGGAATGTAACCCCAACACTGCCCTGGCTCAGTCACTCATGGCCGGGGAATGTAACACCAACACTGCACAGGCTCAGTCACTCATGCCGGGGAATGTAACCCCAACACTGCCCTGGCTCAGTCACTCATGCCCGGGGAATGTAACTCCAACACTGCCCTGGCTCAGTCACTCATGCCCGGGGAATGTAACCCCAACACTGCCCTGGCTCAGTCACTCATGCCAGGGGAATGTAACCCCAACACTACACTGGCTCAGTCACTCATGCCCAGGGAATGTAACCCCAACACTGCCCTGGCTCAGTCACTCATGCCCGGGGAATGTAACCCCAACACTGCACTGGCTCAGTCACTCATGCCGGGAAATGTAACCCCAACACTGCCCTGGCTCAGTCACTCATGCCCGGGGAATGTAACCCCAACACTGCCCTGGCTCAGTCACTCATGCCCGGGGAATGTAACCCCAACACTGCACTGGTTCAGTCACTCATGCCAGGGGAATGTAACCCCAACACTGCACTGGCTCAGTCACTCATGCCCGGGGAATGTAACCCAAACGCATCCCTGGCTCAGTCACTCATGCCCGGGAATGTAACCCCAACACTGCCCTGGCTCAGTCACTCATGCCCAGGGAATGTAACCCTAACACTGCCCTGGCTCAGTCACTCATGCCTGTCTGCTTCCAGATAACATTGAATTGCAGAGACATACAGTGGATACAATCTAGGTGCCTGTAAGCATTTTGAGGCATCAGAACCTAACTCCTGCCATTTGTTGAGCCCTGTAAATTGTCATTTTTATTTAAAGTACAGGATTACATTTGTTTTCTGGTTGCTTGAGAATTCTGGTTAACTGAGAGTCTACTGTAATATATATCCCCTTCTGGATCGCTATCTTGTCGTGATGAAGAGGCTTGTGTACTTCAATGTAGCTCTGAGCTATACCATGTAGGGTCACCCAAGATGGGCACGTCATTGTAGAGAAGTCAGACAAATCACGGTCCACTAGAGAAGGCGCTGGCAACCCATTCCAGTATCTTTGCGGATAAGCATAGCCAGATCATACAACAACAAAAATGAAAGAACAAAGGGATCCCTGATGAACTATTGAAACGTGTGTCGGGTCAGCGCACGATAATGACATCATCAAACGGTGTCTAGGCGGTGAGATGTGAATAGGAGTAGATCGAGTACACATAATAGGCCCCAGTTAGCTCTGAAAGATTCTGAATATACAATGTAACATAAGTGAAAGATCCCTAAAACAAGTGTTGGAGATAGGACCAAGAGGGGGGGGGGGGTCATAAGAATAGGAAAGGCTAAAAAGCCTAAACTAAACTACTCCGTAATGCAACAAAAAATACAGGACTTGGGCATTAATATAATGATTAGAGGATATGATGCAGGTGCTTTCACCACAGCATCCTGGGTTCAAATCCAGCCAGGAAACCAAAAGGGTCACACTGGTCAGTACTTTGATGGGAGACCACCTGGGAATACAGGAGCTGTATGCTGTGGCCCACTGGAGAAGGAACTATCAACCTACTCCAGTATCTCTG
This sequence comes from Discoglossus pictus, assembly GCA_027410445.1. Classification (NCBI taxonomy): domain Eukaryota; kingdom Metazoa; phylum Chordata; class Amphibia; order Anura; family Alytidae; genus Discoglossus; species Discoglossus pictus. Next base: position 94,531,563 of record CM050172.1, read on the forward strand.
CCATGAATACCAAGTGGGTCAGCATGGTGTGTTGTCCATGAGGTCATGGAGAGCCAGACACGACTGATCGACGCCATTTACATTTACATTACAATAAAATCAGCAATACAATTTCCTTTCTGAATGTCAATGGCACTTAGGCACGTTAACATTTCAACAATATTAATAAACACTGGGTTCATTATCATTAGATAATATATAGCAAGCACTTTATCTTCAAGGATATGTAGGATTTTTTATTTATCACTTTAACAGTGAAATATTAGCACTTGGCACTTTAAGACACTTTACAGATATGGATACATTGAGATCAAGATAGGATTTAGTGCAAGGAATAAAACGTTTACTATCCCTTCTCCTCAACATTAATAGAAAGATCTGAATTAACAGCGCAAGTTGAGAGCCTTACACACACACTCGCAATACTCACAATTCATCATAATTCACCTGCTGTGAAGCTCTAATTAGATATGCCTTTAAGTATAAAGGAAAAAAAATGAAAATACATTGTTAAACACATGCCAAAAAGTAAGAAGCCCTGTTTTTGCGTTTATAATCATACTAGCCACTTGCCCGTCAAAAATGACGGCAATAAAATTTGAAGCCTGGCAATGCTGTTTGCCACACATTGCGAGCCTCTGCCCCCTCTACGTTCCTCACCCCTGTGTCTCCCCCCCTCCCTCCTGTGTCCCCCCCCCCCTGTGTCTCTTCCAGTTCTCTCCTTCCCCTGTGTCTCTTCCACCCCCTCTCCCTCCCCTGTGTCTCCTTCACCCCATTTCCCTCCCCTGTGTCTCCTTCCCCCCATCTCCCTCCCCTGTGTCTCCTTCACCCCATTTCCCTCCCCTGTGTCTCTTCCACCCCCTCTCCCTCCCCTGTGTCTCCTTCACCCCATTTCCCTCCCCTGTGTCTCTTTCCCCCCTCCCCTGTGTCTCCTTCCCCATCTCCCTCCACTGCGTCTCTTACCCCCATCTCCCTCCACTGAGTCTCCTTCCCCCATCTCCCTCCCCTGTGTCTCCTTTTCCACATCTCCCTTCCCTGTGTCTCCTTTCCCCCTCCCCTATGTCTCTTCCCCCTCCCCTATGTCTCTTTAACTCTCCCTTCACTGTGTCTCTTTACCCCCATTCCTCCCCTGTGTCTCCCCCTGTTTCTCTCCCCTCTCCCTCCCTGTGTTTCTCCCCCCTGTGACTCCTATCACCCCCCATGTCTCCCTACTCCCCCCCCCCTTCCCTCCTTGTGTCTTTCTGTCTCCCTCTCCCTCCCATGTGTCTCCTTTGTGCCTCCCTCTCCCTCCCATGTGTCTCCTTTGTGCCTCCCTCCCATGTGTCTCCTTTGTGCCTCTCTCTCCCTCCCTTGTGTCTCCTTTGCCCCTTCCGCTCCCGGAGTGCATGCCGCACACTGTGTTTGCGCGACCTTGGTGCAACGTGCATGCGCAGCTAACGCAGCACACTGCTCATGCGCGGCAACTTGCGAGTTCTAGTTGTAGTAATTGCGAGTTTGTCGCAATTTTTAACATAGTGTTATCAACAAACTCGCAATTTCCACAACTACTGCATTATATGTGATACCACCTGGGGAAGTGATTCTTCCTTATTACCCCCACTGTGAGAGTTAATCATTTTAGTTACTAGCAGAGTGGGAGGATTTTTTTCAGGGAACATGTGCTTAAAATAACTACATTTTAAAAGTAATTATCAATTTTCACTTTCACTTACTGAGGGTACAGGGGACAGGAAGCACCGTCATCAGGGGTCTCCAAAGATGTTTTAATGAGAACAGTTTCTGATTTTATATATAAATATATATATATATATATATTTGTTGTTGTTCAGTCCTTCAGTCGTGTCTGACTCTCGGAGACCGTACGGATGCAGCACGCCAGGCATATCTGTCTGTGTCTCTGGTTGTGCTTATCCACATGGTTTTCCTTGTAAATATACTGGATTGGGTTGTCAGTTCCTTCTCCAGTGGACCACAATTTGTCTGACCTCTTGCTATGACCTGCCCATCTTGGGTGACCCTACATAGTATAGCTCACAGCTTCATTGATATACACAAGCCTCCTCACCACTACAAGGTAGCAATCCATAAGAGGATATATGCAGTATATATATATATATATATATATATATATATATATATATATATACATACAGTATATTCATTTTTGTAAATATTTTATTATACCTTTTCATGTGACAACACTGAAGAAATGCCCCTCTGCTACCATGTAAAGTAGTAAGTGTACAGCCTGTATAACAGTGTAAATATCCTGTCCCCTCAAAATAACTCAACACACAGCCATTAATGTCTAAACTATTGGCAACAAAAGTGAGTACACCCCTAAGTGGAAATGTCCAAATTGGGCCCAAAGTGTCAATATTTTGTGTGGCCACCATTATTTTCCAGCACTGCCTTAACCCTCATGGGCATGGAGGTCACCAGAGCTTCACAGGTTGCCACTGGAGTCCTCTTCCACTCCTCCATGATGACATCACAGAGCTGGTGGATGTTAGAGACCTTGCGCTCCCCCACCTTCCATTCGAGGATGTCCTACAGATGCTCAGTAGGGTTTAGGTCTGGAGACATGCTTGGCCAGTCCATCACCTTTACCTTCAGCTTCTTTAGCAAGGCAGTGGTCGTCTTGGAGGTGTGTTTGGGGTCGTTATCATGTTGGAATACTGCCCTGGGGCCCAGTCTCCGAAGGGAGGGGATCATGCTCTGCATCAGTATGTCACAGTACATGTTGGCATTCATGTTTCCCTCAATGAACTGTAGCTCCCCAGTTCCAGCAGCACTCATGCAGGCCCAGACCATGATAATACCACCACCAAAAGTATACATCTATACTGAGGAAAGGTAGTTTAAATAATCCTCAAATGACAGATAAACTGATAAGCCACAAAGATCACAAAAACACTGATATGAGATGAAACCCTCAGTTTGAACTTAAACAGCGATGAAGAGAGAGTGGAGGCAGCATCAGCAGGTAAATGTATATACTGGGAATCATAGCATAGAAAACATAAATACCCATATAGACATATGTGTCTATATGTTTGGTCTGGGCCTGCATGAGTGCTGCTGGCACTGGGGAGCTACAGTTCATTGAGGGAACCATGAATGCCAACATGTACTGTGACATACTGAAGCAGAGCATGATCCCCTCCCTTCAGAGACTGGGCCGCAGGGCAGTATTCCAACATGATAACGCCCCCAAACACACCTCAAAGAGACCACTGCCGTGATAAAGAAGCTGAAGGTAAAGGTGATGGACTGACCAAGCATGTCTCCGGACCTAAACCCTATTGAAAATCTGTGGGGCATCCTCAAACAAGGTCTCTAACATCCACCAGCTCCGTGATGTCATCATGAAGGAGTGGAAGAGGACTCCAGTGGCAACCTGTGAAGCTCTGGTAAACTCCATGCCCATGAGGGTTAAGGCAGTGCTGGAAAATATTGGAGGCCACACAAAATATTGACACTTTGGGCCCAACTTCGACATTTCCACTCAGGGGTGTACTCACTTTTGTTGCCAACGGTTTAGACATTTATGGCTGTGTGTTGAGTTATTTTGAGGGGACAGCACATTTACACTGTTATACAGGCCGTACACTTACTACTTTACATTGTAGCAGAGGGTCATTTCTTCAGTGTTGTCACATGAAAAGATATAATAAAATATTTACAAAAATGTGAGGGGTGTACTCACTTTTGTGAGATACTGTATATATATATATATATATATATATATATATATATATATATATATATATATATATATATGTGTATTTCTGCATTATATAATACCATAGTGGTGGTTCCTTTACAACACAATCTTAGGACTTTTCTGCATGGTAGATGAGACAGATAGGATAATTAGTAGGATAATTATTCATTGCAACATTACTGTATGAGGTGTGCACATGCTCACATTCTGTCTACTTTTTGTTCTCTGTAATTTGTATGAATAATCAGAGTATTTCGTTATATAGTGATACCTTTTTTATTTAACAAATGTAGTTACAATGATGAGCTTTAGAGAGTTGTACCTCTCTTTATCAAGTTAGATGCAATACTGATTAAAGCAAGCAATGGAATAGAGAGGAGATATTCCAAGTGACAGGCATCATACATTATATGTACTGATCAGTCAAGTGTGCAAGTCCCTACACAAGGTTTGAGATAAGAGGAAAGATACAGTAATGCTGTATACGTTAGGGCAGTAAATATCCCCACGTATTGAGGAGTAGAAAATGTATAGAAAGAGTAATTTGCAATTATTAGCAATAATTATACTAGCGTAAAAATAAAACCAATACCTTGATGGAGATATCAGAAATGTTGACTGATAAGTAAAAATGAGAGATATCAATGTAACTTTACCATAAGAAAATGCAGTTTTGTTTAACAATGTTCCATTGATAAAGTACTTATTACTACCTATGGTTTAAATTATATTATTTGGAACTTATAGTAGCACTGGTGGATAACATGTAAAATATGTCAGCCAATACTTTGGACATTGAGAGCATTTTTAATTTGTTGTATCTCAAAGAGTGTGTTTGATAATATATTTATGGGTGTGTTCATTTAAAAAAAAAAATTCTATCAAAGTAGAAAAAAAATATTAAAATATGTAACTTATCTAGGGCTTGCCCCTATAAGCCATTGAGCTGTAATACAGGTGTGAATGATACTTATCGTATAATTAAATCTACAGACCTATGTATGCCCTCTGTATTTTCTATTACTTTCATTGAAATTTGAACAATTTCTTTTTTATATACAAAACTCCTCTTTGTTATTGTTATTTTAAAAGCATGAAAAAAAGAATTGTGTTCCATGTATCTTTAATTAGTTAATATGCTAATATATATAACTCTCACCTCTATATTTGGTTCACATGGCATGTGAATAATGTTCTTTATTAATGTGTATAAATAATAAATAAGTTTAAATATAACAAATAAAATAAAACAACAAATAATAACTGCATTTTAAAACATTGACATTATTTATGGTGTATAAGGATAATTAAACGTTATATATACTCTATTTAGAAGTACAATATCTCCAAACCAACAAAAGTATAAAAAAAAACATCAAAATGAAGCAAAAAAAATAACTTTTTTTTATTTTAACAGTAAAAATAAAAACAATGAATACCACATATAATATTTTAGTTATTAAATTAATTATCTTAACATATACATCATCAATTACCTTAATATATATCTTACATGCAACACATATAACAGTTATATTAACAACTTTATTAATCAATTGAAAGTCCCAAATCCAGAATCTAATTAAATGTCACATTGAACCTTTTTTTAATCTTAAAATCGAATCCTGCTATTTTTATATATTTTATTTCTTATAATTTACGTTGTCCCTGACAATATTTATAATTGGAAAAGATTGTTTTCAATTTTCAGTTGTTTTTAATTTTGTAAATTTGTTCTCAAGTTTTTTTTTTTTCAATAGCTACTTTGTAGCAAAATATATAAAGAAAAATATTGTTACT